>OV050030.1:106894715-107462215 GCA_920105625.2 Clusia tigrina | reverse complement strand
ATTTTTCTCTCGTGCAACACTGGGTAAAAAATCGTTTATAAGCAAAGTGGCAACACAAAAACTGTTTGTTGAAATTTTAATATCCATTCTCTCTTGTAAAATAGTCAGAAAGTATATACTCGTAAGTATAAAATAAACAACGAGAGTGTATTATTTGGAACTTATAGTGAAAGCATGATAGTACATATGTATACTATTTTTACATGCATATATGCATATATACATATATAGAATGCGAAAGGAAAATGTTTTGAACATGCAACTCAAAAAAACAATATAAAAAAATATTATTATCTAAAAAAAATTATTAAAAAATAATTCTTACTTTTAATGTGCAGTGACAAGAACAATAAGTATAAGATAATAATATGTGGCCTGACTGTTCTATTGTTTCAGTGTTGTACTGTGGTCAAAGTTTATGTACAATATGTAAAAGGATGCGTGCAAATTATTTTTGTTTTCAAGATGAGATCCAATTATTAGATATACAATTGATAAGGAACAAGTTTAAACAAAAAATTGCGCAGAATCCAATGATTGAATTATAATAATATTAAAAACTATTGTTTAAGCTAATAAACAAATTTAAGAATAGTTAACTAATTAGTTAATACTCTTTGGAAAAAGTCAAAACAATGTAATATCAATGATGGAGTATTATATATATAGATTAAAGAACATAGAAATAAATTTCAACTATTGCGAAAGAGCAAAGTTAGAGAGAGTAAAGTATTCACGTTTACTAATAACAAAACAAATTATATTATCACATCTTATCAGTTCGTGAAAGAGCAAATCTTCCTAACAATTTTTTTTATATTACCCGCAATAATAATTTCTACTATTAAGCGAGATTTAACAGCGCTCCCAAGAGAATATGTACAGTATGTCAAGAATGAGTTTACACATTGAACAAAAATTAAATTTTTCAACTTAATTACCAAAAAGGGCTACTTTTTATTTCTGTACATAAGTATTGGATGACAAATTTTTATTAATTACTGTATTAACAAGGAAATCATTAAAAAAATATGCGAATTTGGAACAAAAAGAAGGAAAAATACAACAAAAACAAATACTACTCAATTTGGTGAGTGTCAAGTAACTGTTTTCACAAATAATATAAAGTGTTTTTAAATAAAAGTTACTATGTAATAACTTGTTTATAGTTACAATGTACTTAACCAAAGAATATCTAGTAAACTAAGAAGGCGCACTTTTATACATATGCAAAAAGCAATTTTTTTGACTCACACTTTAACAAAAAATTGTATGCAAGTTCGAAGAGCAGAAACCTGTTTACAAATTTTATTACGGGATATACTTTGACTTAACTTAGTATTTAGTATGACCACGTTTAGCATTTATCACGCAATGTAGCCGTTTTTTAATGGAGTCAACCAATTTTTGCATGCCATAACTGCTTGGTATCTCATACCACTCTTCTAATATTGCAGTTTTAAGTGCAGTTTGATATTTTGGTTGCCTTTGGGACACTTTTTACTTCATATAGACCCACAAATTTTTGATACGATCTAATTCGGGACTCTGGGCTGGTGTGTCTATCACTTTACTGCAGTTATAAGGGACCCACATCCGCACCATTATGCTATGGGTCATTGTCTTGATAAAATTTGAAATTCGGTTTGTTGACCTTAATAAACTCAAATTTATTTGCACTCCTTATCAAATATTGTTGCGCGTCCATGGTGTTCTCAATAAAAGTTAAGTCTCTAACTCTTTTGCTTGAGATGCACCCCTAAATCATAATAGACAATTTTCCAAATTTAACAGTCGGAATAATATTTCTACTGTAACGATTTTAATGCCTTGCGCCACACACAGGTGGTTCCATCATTATAGTACAGCATCATTTTGGTCTCATCACAGAATATGACATCGTCCCAGTGCTCAGCAGGCAGAAAAATGTGCATCGTAGCAGACGAGAGACGCTTTTCAACATTTATTGTAGGAAGCAGCGGTTTCTTACGAGCAGCTCTTGATGACTATTGTGACGAGCAAAATTATTGACTAATTTTGCTCGCACAATAATTCCCCAAAGCAATAGTCACTGCGAAAATGGACCGCCAGCATCACTCGCGTGCGAATAAGTTTGAGTGCCGTAACCAATCAGCTTGCGCGGCCCCATCAACGCTTAATATTAATTATTAGAATACCTTCGCACCAATGGAAACCACGGCTAAAGCGGGAGCGCATGAAATGCACGAACGTTGGTCAATAAGTCACATGCAAATTGTACCAACAACTACGCAAGCGGAATGTCAACAGCAGCATTGGCAAAGCCAAGCCAGCCGCTTGCATAAGACAAGGAAAAGGAATTGCATGTAAATTATACCAACACGAATGCGCCGACAGACTTGGTGAACTCAAGCCAGCCGTTTGCACTCATCGATAACAACAACAACAACAACAACACTACAAGCAGACTTCAATTAATCCGTCGTTAATTACAACAACACGACTCGGTAGAATTTACAGAGTGCGTTAGCTCGGGAAATAGAACAACAACAACACGAGGAACGAATGAAAAGAAAAGAGACAACGACATAACAATCGCTGTGCAGACAAGTTGCGCGGACATCACACAAAGGAGAAACACACAAATAGTGTTCAAACGCTGGTGGATAATTTAAATAATATTAACCACCAGCAGAAAGAAATCATGCGTGCAACAACAACAACAGGGCCGCTGCAACTACTACGCGCTTGACAACAGCCGGACTTTTCCAGGAAGACGCTGAGGGTCGCCTAAGGTCAAGAGGAAAACACCAACAATGCCTTGGCCTTAGCAACAGGAAGCGGTAGTCGGAGAAACGGCCAGCGGGACTAGAAGAACAACTAGAGTTGCAACAGGAGGATATAAAAGCGCCTGCACCCTGACATACGGTCTCTTTTCCTGCTAACACATCGCGCAAGTAAGTGCCTTAGGAACGTTGCCGCACAGATGCCACGAGACTTGAAAACATTACCAACGGACACACACACACACAAGCGCTGCATTTACTACGAGTGCTGGACTTTAATCCACTCTCATAATAAACCAGAGTTTGTTCGTCAGCGTTAGAAACGGTGGAAGTGGTTTGCCAATCCACCACCGTTGAAACGAAAGACTAAAGGCACAGACCGAGACATTAAGAAGAACTGAGTTTGCTACGAACGCTGCGTTTTTTTCAATCTGCTTTCATAGAAAACCAGGACTTGCTTCTCAGAGTCAAACCGGTGGCAGTGGTTTTTCAATCCACCACCGTTGAGACTGGAGACAGGACGGCACAGCACCAAGTTCAGGAGCGGCCTTCATAAAGCCCATCATTTTTTGTAATAACGTGTAAGCCTAGTGATAAGAATAAAGATTAAATAAAGAAAACTGAAACAATACAACGCCCGAGTAATTTCCTGTAACGACCCCTGGAGCCGCTGAGTTTTACCCCAGCTATAAATTTGAGTCGTTACACTATTTGTTCCGTATTATGGTCTGTCGTACTATTTCGTGAGAGACAACAACATCACATTCTTCTTTGAGCTCCCTTGCAAGCGTCCTGGTCGAAATTTAGGGGTTTTTGTGTAGTTCACTCAACATTACGCGCTCTACACGTGCATTTAATATAAACTTGGGGGCACCTCCATACTTTGACTCCAATCTACCCTTGTTTTCGGCCCGATTTAAAATATTGTAGATTGGTTTCCGTGTTACAGAAAACATAGCTGACAACTCCTGTACATTTTTTCCCAAATGGTGATTATAGTATAGTAACTGAAGCAACTCAAATGATAAACGTTACCTGTAAATTAAAATGTGCAGTAATCTAAACATAATTTTTCAACTATGAACAAAATCACACATAATAATCATTGCAGAGCATAGATAAGGGTAAATGTACCGCATATCATTGAATTGGTGCAAAAAGAAATAAAAAAAAAAATGTGTGAAAACAGTTACTTGACACTCACCAAATTGAGTAGTATTTGTTTTTGTTGTATTTTTCCTTCTTTTTGTTCCAAATTCGCACATTTCTCTTAATGATGTCCTTGTAAATACAGTAATTAATAAAAATTTGTCATCATATAGTTATGTACAGAAATAAAAAGTAGCCCTTTTTGGTAATTAAGATGAAAAATGAAATTTTTATTCAATGTGTAAACTCATTCTTGACATACTGTATTTATATTTTCAAACACAGTCAATGACCATCATTCCTTGATAACAGGCGAGTATGTTTCTTTTTAATTAAAGTGTGATATCTTCTAATATTTCCTCCACACCTTTTTTGCAGTTTCGCTTATTATTTATATCATTATTTAATACAGTAATGCAATTGCCTCAAAGCCAGTCGTCTGGAGCCAATACCCGTTTAGAGATTTGGCTGACAACCCTTATATTTCTAAATAAAAAGATAATTCTGCACATTTCGGAAGATTTCCCATTCCGAGAAAAGCTGAGAACACAGAAGACCCAATGCTCGTTAAAATAACCTCTGAAATCTACAATTAGGTAGGTAGGTAGGAGTGGCAGCCTTTGTGGCAAAAAGCACACTTAAGCACATAGAATGGCTCGTTGTGGTACCACACTGAGACGACGCGACTCCCCCGTCTAGAATTTTGGGAACCACAGTGATTCCGAAATGAACCTGGCTATGTCCTTGATGTTGATGGAAGATAGTTCGGTTAAGGAAGTGAAGAAAGGTGAGCCTAGGAATTTTAATCTACGCCTGGCCAGAGCTGGGCACTGACACATGAGAGGAAGTACTGTTTCTTCCTCCTCCTCAGAGCCACAGCTGCGACAGAAGTCCTTATGGGGCAGTGCTAATCTTTCAGCATGTTTCCCGATCAGACAGTGTCCCGTGAGCACATTTATTATAGTGCCGATGGAGTTCCTGCTAATATTGAGTAGCTGACTAGTACGCCTAATGTCGATAGTGCTCCAGGTTTGTCTGGCAACACTACAGGTATGTTCATTTACCCAGGCTTTTTTAGCTGCCTCGAGGTAGTCATGTTTTATGGCCCATTTGACCGTGGCCAGTGGGACACCTACCTCAAAGGAGGGGGAGATGTCAGGGAGCAGCGTACCTATTTTGGCCAATTCATCGGCCTCGCAGTTTCCTGGAATGTCGCTATGTCCAGGCACCCAGCATATGTGAACTTGTGAGTTACCTGAGACGACGTTCAGGGAGGAGCGGCAATCGAGTACAAGCTTAGAGGTAGTGAATACACCAGCCAGTGACTTGACTGCCGCCTGACTGTCCGTGAATATGCGTATCATCACATCGCATACTTCATTTCGAATAAGCCACTTGGACGCTTGGAATATTGCCATTACTTCCGCCTGAAAGACGCTGCAATGGTCAGGGAGACGATAGGAGAGCTTGATGCCAAGTTTTCTGGAGAAGATGCCGCAACCGACCTTATTCTCCAGTTTGGAGCCATCCGTATATATGTCAATGGAACTGCCAGTGACCACTAAATTGTTGGACCATTCCTCTCTACTAGGAATGTAAGTGTCGAACCCGTGGTTTAGATTAGGTGTAGAGCACGTATAGTCGACGTCCGCGTTGGCGTTGCCCAGGTTCAGTCTAGTCCAGCGCGATATAGAATTGAGTCTGGTTGCCGAGCATTTTGCTTGTTGCCTAACCAGAAGCCTAGTGGGCAACCAATGTAGGAATGCAAATAGAGCTTTGGTAGAGGTGGTACGCAGAGCCCCTGTTATCATAACCGCTGCTGTTCTTCTAACCTTGTTAAGAGGTTTTAGGTTCGCCGCCTTGTCAGTTACGGGCCACCAGAAGACAGCGCCGTAGAGAAAGTACGGCTCAACCACCGCCGCATAGAGCCAGGACATGGTTTGAGGTTGGACGCCCCATGTTGTTCCCATGGCCCTCTTGCAACAGTACAGAGCACACGTGGCTTTCCGTACCCTCTCCGCCAAATTTGCTTTCCAATGGAGCTTAGGGTCCAGGATCAGACCTAGATACATGACGCTATTGCTTAGGCTAAGCGTATTCCCATTGTGTTTGGGTAAGTCAAAACTTGGTATTTAATGCTTCCTGCTGAAGAGCATGACCTCAGTTTTGGAAGGGTTGACATGTAGGCCAACTTCAAGATACCATTGGGACAGAATGCTAAGAGTGTAGCTTAGCTTTTCTGATAGTGTTGCCAGATATTTACCGGAAAAAAAGATAGCAATGTCGTCCGCATAAGCTATAGTGTTGCAGCCGGTCTGATCTAATCTCCTAAGTAGTGTGTTCACCGTCAAATTCCATATGAGGGGTGAGAGCACACCGCCTTGTAGAGTACCTCTCTTGACAGTCCTTGTAGCATGTACGTTTCCTATTGAGGAGCTAATGACGCGTGTTTTCAGTAGCTGTTCGATGAACCTAACCAAGCTGGGGTCCAGGTTCAGGTTTACTAAGGATTTCGTGATGGCGGAGGGACAAATATTATTGAATGCCCCTTCTATATCGAGAAATACTGCAAGAGTATATTCTTTGTTGCCAAGAGATTTCTCTACTTGCTCAATGAGCACGTGAAGCGCTGTTTCCACGGACTTGCCTTTAGTGTAGGCATGTTGTGATTTGGAAAGGCACGTGGAATTAATAGAGCTCCTGATTTGTATATCAAGGACTCTTTCCAGTGTTTTCAAAAGAAAGGAGGACAGGCTAATTGGCCTATAGTCCTTAGGCTTGGTGTGGGTCGACTTTCCCGCTTTAGGGATGAAAACTACTCGAGCTTCTCTCCAGCTTATAGGAATGTACGACCAACTTAGGCATGCATTATAAATATGCAGTAGCCAGGGCGCAACCGCACTTGCAGTGTGCTGAATGTCCGCGGGAATGATACCATCAGGCCCGGGAGATTTAAAAGGCTTAAAGCTGTTGATGGCCCACTGAATATGCGTGTTGGTCATTTGGAATTGGGTTGAGTGACTTATAGAGTGGTTGGTGTTAAAAGACCTGCAATCCACAAAGATTTCATTCCCCGGGAAGTGTGTTTCTATTAGGGCGTCCAAAGTGTCGGTTTCAGAGTCGGTCCAGGTACCGTCCGATCTCTGAATACATTCCAGAGCCCGAGGGGTGGTATTGAGAATCCTCCGGAGTCTACTTGTCTCGGACGAGCTTTCTATGTTGCCACAGAAGTCTCGCCAAGACGCTCGTTTGGATCTCCTAACCATATACTTGAGTTCCCTTTGTTTGTCTTTGAAAGGGAGCCAGTCATTTGTAGCTTTGGCTCTGTTGAAGAGCTTGCGCCATACTTTTCGTAGCTCAGCAATTTCCGAATTCCACCAAGGGGGTTTTGGTTTTCCTCTTGGTTTCGGGAAGTTGCAGGCTGATTTGGCAGCAGAGTTAAATAGTGCTGTAATGGTTTCAACCGCTCGATCTATATCGAGGTGATTATTGATCGTTTGAACCTACAATTACATATTATTAAAACTTATCCCTTTTGCCAATCTTAAAGCATTTAACTCAGTTTCGAAATGAATGAGTCACTGTCTTATTAAATTGACACTGAATGAGAAACTTTACTTTGATGTATATGCTGCCTTCTTAATAAATAAGTCCGGGGACGAAATTTTAAGCAAAATAAAAATCCAATCTGTTTAAGTGGAAAAGCCTATGAAAACCCACACCCGCACATCACTACCGCACTTGTCCATTGTCACTACCGCACAGTTCCATTGTAAGAAACGAACTAATTCCTCCAATTACTCGCTGAACCTATTTCCGCTGTGTGCGAAACTCAAACGCATGAAAAAACTATACCAAAGATTATTTCTTATAATATTATTAAAGAAAATGTAGCGTTTAACTAAAAGGTGGCGGGACATTCCATTCGAGCAAAAACTTTTTTAAACCAAACCCATGCACATAACGAAAACCATATTCCATATACCCCACAGCATTTTAACTACGCAAAAATTCAAAAGAATTGGTTTATCAAGGTAAAGTTACTACCGCTTGATACCGAACTACATTCTGAAAGAAAATACACAAACATTGAGACAAATACATTGTTGCATTTGATACAGTCCCCATGAGCAACAGAAGGTCATCCTGCTTTTCCAGTTTCATACCGTTGCAGAGGGTCAAAGGCCTTGGGTTCAAAATTATATATCCACTACCTTTTTTCTAAAAGGACCTGCATATTCAATGCCTGTATGTAAAAAAGATTTATTTTCGCATAGCAATTCAGACATCAGCTGTTGCTCAAATCTGCGATTATAGCGCATACACACCACGCACTTGTGGAGAAAGGCTCTTAATTGGCTCCGTAGTTTCGGAATCCAAACTTTTGTCTGATGATTTGCATAATTACTTGCACAGCACCATGCCTTCTATGGTGAGCGTGATCCATTATCAGCCATGCTGTTCGAGAACCATTCTTCACTATCAACGGATGCATCATATAATAGACTTCTTCTGATCTCCCTAATCGTACGCCCACTCTCAATAGGTCCTTGCTGTCAAGGCACTAATTTTGCTCCCCTCTGGCACATGCCCAATCTCTCTTAGTTTGTCTACCTCTTGGCTGAAATCATTCGCCTGCGCCTGCTTCAGCAGATATTCTGTTGCTTCACATTTCTCTTCCTTTGTGGTGTTTGCATTACTCGGTTGCTGTGCCGAGGTTCTGCGCCTCTTCTGTAGATTTCACGCATAGTCATTCAGCGACATGCTCTTGCCCATGCTAGGTATAAATCTTTCTAAGAACTCACATGCATATGTCATGTGATATGCTCCCAGCTCGTTACTCAGTTGCTTCTTCAGGCTCAAAAATGTTGACTGGCCACTTGACATGTTATTTATGTAACCATTCCTGTCCACGTAACCAGAGTTTATTACTAACTAGCTCTCTTGCTGTTAATCCCCTTAATAAATCTGCTGGATTTTGTTTTGTGTTGACATAGCCAACGCCCAATCTATGTGTGAGTCTGGATCTCTGAAGCTCTATTTCCTTCGTACATTTTCAGCTCACATGGTAGTTCTCTGATCCAGTGCAGAACACCCTGTCAATCTGTCCACAAGCTGTACTCACATTTTGAGTATCCAATTTCTTTGCTCACGCTGCATGGCAACTGTGCAAGCAATTTGTCTACTGACAGTTCAAGTGTTGGTACTGTAATTGTCTTCAAAGGAGCTAAGCGCACCTTAAAAGTCAGTAAATTTACCTCCATTTGTTGTTGGCATCCGCAAAACCATGGATCTGGACCTTAGCGTCCACCTGCTAATTTTGAATTGCTCTAAATGCCCTATCTCTTTCCAAAAGTCTTCCCATCTTTTCAGTATCTCTGATGGTACTATCGTATCCAATTCAAGGCTCAAATTCCATAAATATTGTATATTAATTTTTTCTATTATAGAGAATGCAGTTAAAAACCCGTCAGGATCGTATAGTTGTGCCACGCAACTGACTATTTTCCTTTTAGTCACCTCGCCGACCAATGCAGATGTCTTGACCACAAAGGTGAATTTGTCGTCCTGTATTAACCATTACAGCCCTAGCACTGACATCTCGCCTTCTCTTGGAAGTAACATCTCTTATTCTCCCTCCGCTCTCATTGCCTTAACTAGTCGTTTTTAAAACTGTTTGTTGAAATTTTAATATCCATTCTCTCTTGTAAAATAGTCAGAAAGTATATACTCGTAAGTATAAAATAAACAACGAGAGTGTATTATTTGGAACTTATAGTGAAAGCATGATAGTACATATGTATACTATTTTTACATGCATATATGCATATATACATATATAGAATGCGAAAGGAAAATGTTTTGAACATGCAACTCAAAAAAACAATATAAAAAAATATTATTATCTAAAAAAAATTATTAAAAAATAATTCTTACTTTTAATGTACAGTGACAAGAACAATAAGTATAAGATAATAATATGTGGCCTGACTGTTCTATTGTTTCAGTGTTGTACTGTGGTCAAAGTTTATGTACAATATGTAAAAGGATGCGTGCAAATTATTTTTGTTTTCAAGATGAGATCCAATTATTAGATATACAATTGATAAGGAACAAGTTTAAACAAAAAATTGCGCAGAATCCAATGATTGAATTATAATAATATTAAAAACTATTGTTTAAGCTAATAAACAAATTTAAGAATAGTTAACTAATTAGTTAATACTCTTTGGAAAAAGTCAAAACAATGTAATATCAATGATGGAGTATTATATATATAGATTAAAGAACATAGAAATAAATTTCAACTATTGCGAAAGAGCAAAGTTAGAGAGAGTAAAGTATTCACGTTTACTAATAACAAAACAAATTATATTATCACATCTTATCAGTTCGTGAAAGAGCAAATCTTCCTAACAATTTTTTTTATATTACCAGCAATAATAATTTCTACTATTAAGCGAGATTTAACAGCGCTCCCAAGAGAATATGTACAGTATGTCAAGAATGAGTTTACACATTGAACAAAAATTAAATTTTTCAACTTAATTACCAAAAAGGGCTACTTTTTATTTCTGTACATAAGTATTGGATGACAAATTTTTATTAATTACTGTATTAACAAGGAAATCATTAAAAAAATATGCGAATTTGGAACAAAAAGAAGGAAAAATACAACAAAAACAAATACTACTCAATTTGGTGAGTGTCAAGTAACTGTTTTCACAAATAATATAAAGTGTTTTTAAATAAAAGTTACTATGTAATAACTTGTTTATAGTTACAATGTACTTAACCAAAGAATATCTAGTAAACTAAGAAGGCGCACTTTTATACATATGCAAAAAGCAATTTTTTTGTGCTGTTTTAAGTGCAGTTCGATATTTTGGTTGCCTTTGGGACACTTTTTACTTCAAATAGACCCACAAATTTTTGATACGATCTAATTCGGGACTCTGGGCTGGTGTGTCTATCACTTTACTGCAGTTATAAGGGACCCACATCCGCACCATTATGCTATAGGTCATTGCCTTGATAAAATTTGAAATTCGGTTTGTTGATCTTAATAAACTCAAATTTATTTGCACTCCTTATCAAATGGCTATTCAAAATACTCAAATATTGTTGCGCGTCCATGGTGTTCTCAATAAAAGTTAAGTCTCTAACTCTTTTGCTTGAGATGCACCCCTAAATCATAATAGACAATTTTCCAAATTTAACAGTCGGAATAATATTTCTACTGTAACGATTTTAATGCCTTGCGCCACACACAGGTGGTTCCATCATTATAGTACAGCATCATTTTGGTCTCATCACAGAATATGACATCGTCCCAGTGCTCAGCAGGCAGAAAGATGTGCATCGTAGCAGACGAGAGACGCTTTTCAACATTTATTGTAGGAAGCAGCGGTTTCTTACGAGCAGCTCTTGATGACTATTGTGACGAGCAAAATTATTGACTAATTTTGCTCGCACAATAATTCCCCAAAGCAATAGTCACTGCGAAAATGGACCGCCAGCATCACTCGCGTGCGAATAAGTTTGAGTGCCGTAACCAATCAGCTTGCGCGGCCCCATCAACGCTTAATATTAATTATTAGAATACCTTCGCACCAATGGAAACCACGGCTAAAGCGGGAGCGCATGAAATGCACGAACGTTGGTCAATAAGTCACATGCAAATTGTACCAACAACTACGCAAGCGGAATGTCAACAGCAGCATTGGCAAAGCCAAGCCAGCCGCTTGCATAAGACAAGGAAAAGGAATTGCATGTAAATTATACCAACACGAATGCGCCGACAGACTTGGTGAACTCAAGCCAGCCGTTTGCACTCATCGATAACAACAACAACAACAACAACACTACAAGCAGACTTCAATTAATCCGTCGTTAATTACAACAACACGACTCGGTAGAATTTACAGAGTGCGTTAGCTCGGGAAATAGAACAACAACAACACGAGGAACGAATGAAAAGAAAAGAGACAACGACATAACAATCGCTGTGCAGACAAGTTGCGCGGACATCACACAAAGGAGAAACACACAAATAGTGTTCAAACGCTGGTGGATAATTTAAATAATATTAACCACCAGCAGAAAGAAATCATGCGTGCAACAACAACAACAGGGCCGCTGCAACTACTACGCGCTTGACAACAGCCGGACTTTTCCAGGAAGACGCTGAGGGTCGCCTAAGGTCAAGAGGAAAACACCAACAATGCCTTGGCCTTAGCAACAGGAAGCGGTAGTCGGAGAAACGGCCAGCGGGACTAGAAGAACAACTAGAGTTGCAACAGGAGGATATAAAAGCGCCTGCACCCTGACATACGGTCTCTTTTCCTGCTAACACATCGCGCAAGTAAGTGCCTTAGGAACGTTGCCGCACAGATGCCACGAGACTTGAAAACATTACCAACGGACACACACACACACAAGCGCTGCATTTACTACGAGTGCTGGACTTTAATCCACTCTCATAATAAACCAGAGTTTGTTCGTCAGCGTTAGAAACGGTGGAAGTGGTTTGCCAATCCACCACCGTTGAAACGAAAGACTAAAGGCACAGACCGAGACATTAAGAAGAACTGAGTTTGCTACGAACGCTGCGTTTTTTTCAATCTGCTTTCATAGAAAACCAGGACTTGCTTCTCAGAGTCAAACCGGTGGCAGTGGTTTTTCAATCCACCACCGTTGAGACTGGAGACAGGACGGCACAGCACCAAGTTCAGGAGCGGCCTTCATAAAGCCCATCATTTTTTGTAATAACGTGTAAGCCTAGTGATAAGAATAAAGATTAAATAAAGAAAACTGAAACAATACAACGCCCGAGTAATTTCCTGTAACGACCCCTGGAGCCGCTGAGTTTTACCCCAGCTATAAATTTGAGTCGTTACACTATTTGTTCCGTATTATGGTCTGTCGTACTATTTCGTGAGAGACAACAACATCACATTCTTCTTTGAGCTCCCTTGCAAGCGTCCTGGTCGAAATTTAGGGGTTTTTGTGTAGTTCACTCAACATTACGCGCTCTACACGTGCATTTAATATAAACTTGGGGGCACCTCCATACTTTGACTCCAATCTACCCTTGTTTTCGGCCCGATTTAAAATATTGTAGATTGGTTTCCGTGTTACAGAAAACATAGCTGACAACTCCTGTACATTTTTTCCCAAATGGTGATTATAGTATAGTAACTGAAGCAACTCAAATGATAAACGTTACCTGTAAATTAAAATGTGCAGTAATCTAAACATAATTTTTCAACTATGAACAAAATCACACATAATAATCATTGCAGAGCATAGATAAGGGTAAATGTACCGCATATCATTGAATTGGTGCAAAAAGAAATAAAAAAAAAAATGTGTGAAAACAGTTACTTGACACTCACCAAATTGAGTAGTATTTGTTTTTGTTGTATTTTTCCTTCTTTTTGTTCCAAATTCGCACATTTCTCTTAATGATGTCCTTGTAAATACAGTAATTAATAAAAATTTGTCATCATATAGTTATGTACAGAAATAAAAAGTAGCCCTTTTTGGTAATTAAGATGAAAAATGAAATTTTTATTCAATGTGTAAACTCATTCTTGACATACTGTATTTATATTTTCAAACACAGTCAATGACCATCATTCCTTGATAACAGGCGAGTATGTTTCTTTTTAATTAAAGTGTGATATCTTCTAATATTTCCTCCACACCTTTTTTGCAGTTTCGCTTATTATTTATATCATTATTTAATACAGTAATGCAATTGCCTCAAAGCCAGTCGTCTGGAGCCAATACCCGTTTAGAGATTTGGCTGACAACCCTTATATTTCTAAATAAAAAGATAATTCTGCACATTTCGGAAGATTTCCCATTCCGAGAAAAGCTGAGAACACAGAAGACCCAATGCTCGTTAAAATAACCTCTGAAATCTACAATTAGGTAGGTAGGTAGGAGTGGCAGCCTTTGTGGCAAAAAGCACACTTAAGCACATAGAATGGCTCGTTGTGGTACCACACTGAGACGACGCGACTCCCCCGTCTAGAATTTTGGGAACCACAGTGATTCCGAAATGAACCTGGCTATGTCCTTGATGTTGATGGAAGATAGTTCGGTTAAGGAAGTGAAGAAAGGTGAGCCTAGGAATTTTAATCTACGCCTGGCCAGAGCTGGGCACTGACACATGAGAGGAAGTACTGTTTCTTCCTCCTCCTCAGAGCCACAGCTGCGACAGAAGTCCTTATGGGGCAGTGCTAATCTTTCAGCATGTTTCCCGATCAGACAGTGTCCCGTGAGCACATTTATTATAGTGCCGATGGAGTTCCTGCTAATATTGAGTAGCTGACTAGTACGCCTAATGTCGATAGTGCTCCAGGTTTGTCTGGCAACACTACAGGTATGTTCATTTACCCAGGCTTTTTTAGCTGCCTCGAGGTAGTCATGTTTTATGGCCCATTTGACCGTGGCCAGTGGGACACCTACATCAAAGGAGGGGGAGATGTCAGGGAGCAGCGTACCTATTTTGGCCAATTCATCGGCCTCGCAGTTTCCTGGAATGTCGCTATGTCCAGGCACCCAGCATATGTGAACTTGTGAGTTACCTGAGACGACGTTCAGGGAGGAGCGGCAATCGAGTACAAGCTTAGAGGTAGTGAATACACCAGCCAGTGACTTGACTGCCGCCTGACTGTCCGTGAATATGCGTATCATCACATCGCATACTTCATTTCGAATAAGCCACTTGGACGCTTGGAATATTGCCATTACTTCCGCCTGAAAGACGCTGCAATGGTCAGGGAGACGATAGGAGAGCTTGATGCCAAGTTTTCTGGAGAAGATGCCGCAACCGACCTTATTCTCCAGTTTGGAGCCATCCGTATATATGTCAATGGAACTGCCAGTGACCACTAAATTGTTGGACCATTCCTCTCTACTAGGAATGTAAGTGTCGAACCCGTGGTTTAGATTAGGTGTAGAGCACGTATAGTCGACGTCCGCGTTGGCGTTGCCCAGGTTCAGTCTAGTCCAGCGCGATATAGAATTGAGTCTGGTTGCCGAGCATTTTGCTTGTTGCCTAACCAGAAGCCTAGTGGGCAACCAATGTAGGAATGCAAATAGAGCTTTGGTAGAGGTGGTACGCAGAGCCCCTGTTATCATAACCGCTGCTGTTCTTCTAACCTTGTTAAGAGGTTTTAGGTTCGCCGCCTTGTCAGTTACGGGCCACCAGAAGACAGCGCCGTAGAGAAAGTACGGCTCAACCACCGCCGCATAGAGCCAGGACATGGTTTGAGGTTGGACGCCCCATGTTGTTCCCATGGCCCTCTTGCAACAGTACAGAGCACACGTGGCTTTCCGTACCCTCTCCGCCAAATTTGCTTTCCAATGGAGCTTAGGGTCCAGGATCAGACCTAGATACATGACGCTATTGCTTAGGCTAAGCGTATTCCCATTGTGTTTGGGTAAGTCAAAACTTGGTATTTAATGCTTCCTGCTGAAGAGCATGACCTCAGTTTTGGAAGGGTTGACATGTAGGCCAACTTCAAGATACCATTGGGACAGAATGCTAAGAGTGTAGCTTAGCTTTTCTGATAGTGTTGCCAGATATTTACCGGAAAAAAAGATAGCAATGTCGTCCGCATAAGCTATAGTGTTGCAGCCGGTCTGATCTAATCTCCTAAGTAGTGTGTTCACCGTCAAATTCCATATGAGGGGTGAGAGCACACCGCCTTGTAGAGTACCTCTCTTGACAGTCCTTGTAGCATGTACGTTTCCTATTGAGGAGCTAATGACGCGTGTTTTCAGTAGCTGTTCGATGAACCTAACCAAGCTGGGGTCCAGGTTCAGGTTTACTAAGGATTTCGTGATGGCGGAGGGACAAATATTATTGAATGCCCCTTCTATATCGAGAAATACTGCAAGAGTATATTCTTTGTTGCCAAGAGATTTCTCTACTTGCTCAATGAGCACGTGAAGCGCTGTTTCCACGGACTTGCCTTTAGTGTAGGCATGTTGTGATTTGGAAAGGCACGTGGAATTAATAGAGCTCCTGATTTGTATATCAAGGACTCTTTCCAGTGTTTTCAAAAGAAAGGAGGACAGGCTAATTGGCCTATAGTCCTTAGGCTTGGTGTGGGTCGACTTTCCCGCTTTAGGGATGAAAACTACTCGAGCTTCTCTCCAGCTTATAGGAATGTACGACCAACTTAGGCATGCATTATAAATATGCAGTAGCCAGGGCGCAACCGCACTTGCAGTGTGCTGAATGTCCGCGGGAATGATACCATCAGGCCCGGGAGATTTAAAAGGCTTAAAGCTGTTGATGGCCCACTGAATATGCGTGTTGGTCATTTGGAATTGGGTTGAGTGACTTATAGAGTGGTTGGTGTTAAAAGACCTGCAATCCACAAAGATTTCATTCCCCGGGAAGTGTGTTTCTATTAGGGCGTCCAAAGTGTCGGTTTCAGAGTCGGTCCAGGTACCGTCCGATCTCTGAATACATTCCAGAGCCCGAGGGGTGGTATTGAGAATCCTCCGGAGTCTACTTGTCTCGGACGAGCTTTCTATGTTGCCACAGAAGTCTCGCCAAGACGCTCGTTTGGATCTCCTAACCATATACTTGAGTTCCCTTTGTTTGTCTTTGAAAGGGAGCCAGTCATTTGTAGCTTTGGCTCTGTTGAAGAGCTTGCGCCATACTTTTCGTAGCTCAGCAATTTCCGAATTCCACCAAGGGGGTTTTGGTTTTCCTCTTGGTTTCGGGAAGTTGCAGGCTGATTTGGCAGCAGAGTTAAATAGTGCTGTAATGGTTTCAACCGCTCGATCTATATCGAGGTGATTATTGATCGTTTGAACCTACAATTACATATTATTAAAACTTATCCCTTTTGCCAATCTTAAAGCATTTAACTCAGTTTCGAAATGAATGAGTCACTGTCTTATTAAATTGACACTGAATGAGAAACTTTACTTTGATGTATATGCTGCCTTCTTAATAAATAAGTCCGGGGACGAAATTTTAAGCAAAATAAAAATCCAATCTGTTTAAGTGGAAAAGCCTATGAAAACCCACACCCGCACATCACTACCGCACTTGTCCATTGTCACTACCGCACAGTTCCATTGTAAGAAACGAACTAATTCCTCCAATTACTCGCTGAACCTATTTCCGCTGTGTGCGAAACTCAAACGCATGAAAAAACTATACCAAAGATTATTTCTTATAATATTATTAAAGAAAATGTAGCGTTTAACTAAAAGGTGGCGGGACATTCCATTCGAGCAAAAACTTTTTTAAACCAAACCCATGCACATAACGAAAACCATATTCCATATACCCCACAGCATTTTAACTACGCAAAAATTCAAAAGAATTGGTTTATCAAGGTAAAGTTACTACCGCTTGATACCGAACTACATTCTGAAAGAAAATACACAAACATTGAGACAAATACATTGTTGCATTTGATACAGTCCCCATGAGCAACAGAAGGTCATCCTGCTTTTCCAGTTTCATACCGTTGCAGAGGGTCAAAGGCCTTGGGTTCAAAATTATATATCCACTACCTTTTTTCTAAAAGGACCTGCATATTCAATGCCTGTATGTAAAAAAGATTTATTTTCGCATAGCAATTCAGACATCAGCTGTTGCTCAAATCTGCGATTATAGCGCATACACACCACGCACTTGTGGAGAAAGGCTCTTAATTGGCTCCGTAGTTTCGGAATCCAAACTTTTGTCTGATGATTTGCATAATTACTTGCACAGCACCATGCCTTCTATGGTGAGCGTGATCCATTATCAGCCATGCTGTTCGAGAACCATTCTTCACTATCAACGGATGCATCATATAATAGACTTCTTCTGATCTCCCTAATCGTACGCCCACTCTCAATAGGTCCTTGCTGTCAAGGCACTAATTTTGCTCCCCTCTGGCACATGCCCAATCTCTCTTAGTTTGTCTACCTCTTGGCTGAAATCATTCGCCTGCGCCTGCTTCAGCAGATATTCTGTTGCTTCACATTTCTCTTCCTTTGTGGTGTTTGCATTACTCGGTTGCTGTGCCGAGGTTCTGCGCCTCTTCTGTAGATTTCACGCATAGTCATTCAGCGACATGCTCTTGCCCATGCTAGGTATAAATCTTTCTAAGAACTCACATGCATATGTCATGTGATATGCTCCCAGCTCGTTACTCAGTTGCTTCTTCAGGCTCAAAAATGTTGACTGGCCACTTGACATGTTATTTATGTAACCATTCCTGTCCACGTAACCAGAGTTTATTACTAACTAGCTCTCTTGCTGTTAATCCCCTTAATAAATCTGCTGGATTTTGTTTTGTGTTGACATAGCCAACGCCCAATCTATGTGTGAGTCTGGATCTCTGAAGCTCTATTTCCTTCGTACATTTTCAGCTCACATGGTAGTTCTCTGATCCAGTGCAGAACACCCTGTCAATCTGTCCACAAGCTGTACTCACATTTTGAGTATCCAATTTCTTTGCTCACGCTGCATGGCAACTGTGCAAGCAATTTGTCTACTGACAGTTCAAGTGTTGGTACTGTAATTGTCTTCAAAGGAGCTAAGCGCACCTTAAAAGTCAGTAAATTTACCTCCATTTGTTGTTGGCATCCGCAAAACCATGGATCTGGACCTTAGCGTCCACCTGCTAATTTTGAATTGCTCTAAATGCCCTATCTCTTTCCAAAAGTCTTCCCATCTTTTCAGTATCTCTGATGGTACTATCGTATCCAATTCAAGGCTCAAATTCCATAAATATTGTATATTAATTTTTTCTATTATAGAGAATGCAGTTAAAAACCCGTCAGGATCGTATAGTTGTGCCACGCAACTGACTATTTTCCTTTTAGTCACCTCGCCGACCAATGCAGATGTCTTGACCACAAAGGTGAATTTGTCGTCCTGTATTAACCATTACAGCCCTAGCACTGACATCTCGCCTTCTCTTGGAAGTAACATCTCTTATTCTCCCTCCGCTCTCATTGCCTTAACTAGTCGTTTTTAAAACTGTTTGTTGAAATTTTAATATCCATTCTCTCTTGTAAAATAGTCAGAAAGTATATACTCGTAAGTATAAAATAAACAACGAGAGTGTATTATTTGGAACTTATAGTGAAAGCATGATAGTACATATGTATACTATTTTTACATGCATATATGCATATATACATATATAGAATGCGAAAGGAAAATGTTTTGAACATGCAACTCAAAAAAACAATATAAAAAAATATTATTATCTAAAAAAAATTATTAAAAAATAATTCTTACTTTTAATGTACAGTGACAAGAACAATAAGTATAAGATAATAATATGTGGCCTGACTGTTCTATTGTTTCAGTGTTGTACTGTGGTCAAAGTTTATGTACAATATGTAAAAGGATGCGTGCAAATTATTTTTGTTTTCAAGATGAGATCCAATTATTAGATATACAATTGATAAGGAACAAGTTTAAACAAAAAATTGCGCAGAATCCAATGATTGAATTATAATAATATTAAAAACTATTGTTTAAGCTAATAAACAAATTTAAGAATAGTTAACTAATTAGTTAATACTCTTTGGAAAAAGTCAAAACAATGTAATATCAATGATGGAGTATTATATATATAGATTAAAGAACATAGAAATAAATTTCAACTATTGCGAAAGAGCAAAGTTAGAGAGAGTAAAGTATTCACGTTTACTAATAACAAAACAAATTATATTATCACATCTTATCAGTTCGTGAAAGAGCAAATCTTCCTAACAATTTTTTTTATATTACCCGCAATAATAATTTCTACTATTAAGCGAGATTTAACAGCGCTCCCAAGAGAATATGTACAGTATGTCAAGAATGAGTTTACACATTGAACAAAAATTAAATTTTTCAACTTAATTACCAAAAAGGGCTACTTTTTATTTCTGTACATAAGTATTGGATGACAAATTTTTATTAATTACTGTATTAACAAGGAAATCATTAAAAAAATATGCGAATTTGGAACAAAAAGAAGGAAAAATACAACAAAAACAAATACTACTCAATTTGGTGAGTGTCAAGTAACTGTTTTCACAAATAATATAAAGTGTTTTTAAATAAAAGTTACTATGTAATAACTTGTTTATAGTTACAATGTACTTAACCAAAGAATATCTAGTAAACTAAGAAGGCGCACTTTTATACATATGCAAAAAGCAATTTTTTTGACTCACACTTTAACAAAAAATTGTATGCAAGTTCGAAGAGCAGAAACCTGTTTACAAATTTTATTACGGGATATACTTTGACTTAACTTAGTATTTAGTATGACCACGTTTAGCATTTATCACGCAATGTAGCCGTTTTTTAATGGAGTCAACCAATTTTTGCATGCCATAACTGCTTGGTATCTCATACCACTCTTCTAATATTGCAGTTTTAAGTGCAGTTTGATATTTTGGTTGCCTTTGGGACACTTTTTACTTCATATAGACCCACAAATTTTTGATACGATCTAATTCGGGACTCTGGGCTGGTGTGTCTATCACTTTACTGCAGTTATAAGGGACCCACATCCGCACCATTATGCTATGGGTCATTGTCTTGATAAAATTTGAAATTCGGTTTGTTGACCTTAATAAACTCAAATTTATTTGCACTCCTTATCAAATATTGTTGCGCGTCCATGGTGTTCTCAATAAAAGTTAAGTCTCTAACTCTTTTGCTTGAGATGCACCCCTAAATCATAATAGACAATTTTCCAAATTTAACAGTCGGAATAATATTTCTACTGTAACGATTTTAATGCCTTGCGCCACACACAGGTGGTTCCATCATTATAGTACAGCATCATTTTGGTCTCATCACAGAATATGACATCGTCCCAGTGCTCAGCAGGCAGAAAGATGTGCATCGTAGCAGACGAGAGACGCTTTTCAACATTTATTGTAGGAAGCAGCGGTTTCTTACGAGCAGCTCTTGATGACTATTGTGACGAGCAAAATTATTGACTAATTTTGCTCGCACAATAATTCCCCAAAGCAATAGTCACTGCGAAAATGGACCGCCAGCATCACTCGCGTGCGAATAAGTTTGAGTGCCGTAACCAATCAGCTTGCGCGGCCCCATCAACGCTTAATATTAATTATTAGAATACCTTCGCACCAATGGAAACCACGGCTAAAGCGGGAGCGCATGAAATGCACGAACGTTGGTCAATAAGTCACATGCAAATTGTACCAACAACTACGCAAGCGGAATGTCAACAGCAGCATTGGCAAAGCCAAGCCAGCCGCTTGCATAAGACAAGGAAAAGGAATTGCATGTAAATTATACCAACACGAATGCGCCGACAGACTTGGTGAACTCAAGCCAGCCGTTTGCACTCATCGATAACAACAACAACAACAACAACACTACAAGCAGACTTCAATTAATCCGTCGTTAATTACAACAACACGACTCGGTAGAATTTACAGAGTGCGTTAGCTCGGGAAATAGAACAACAACAACACGAGGAACGAATGAAAAGAAAAGAGACAACGACATAACAATCGCTGTGCAGACAAGTTGCGCGGACATCACACAAAGGAGAAACACACAAATAGTGTTCAAACGCTGGTGGATAATTTAAATAATATTAACCACCAGCAGAAAGAAATCATGCGTGCAACAACAACAACAGGGCCGCTGCAACTACTACGCGCTTGACAACAGCCGGACTTTTCCAGGAAGACGCTGAGGGTCGCCTAAGGTCAAGAGGAAAACACCAACAATGCCTTGGCCTTAGCAACAGGAAGCGGTAGTCGGAGAAACGGCCAGCGGGACTAGAAGAACAACTAGAGTTGCAACAGGAGGATATAAAAGCGCCTGCACCCTGACATACGGTCTCTTTTCCTGCTAACACATCGCGCAAGTAAGTGCCTTAGGAACGTTGCCGCACAGATGCCACGAGACTTGAAAACATTACCAACGGACACACACACACACAAGCGCTGCATTTACTACGAGTGCTGGACTTTAATCCACTCTCATAATAAACCAGAGTTTGTTCGTCAGCGTTAGAAACGGTGGAAGTGGTTTGCCAATCCACCACCGTTGAAACGAAAGACTAAAGGCACAGACCGAGACATTAAGAAGAACTGAGTTTGCTACGAACGCTGCGTTTTTTTCAATCTGCTTTCATAGAAAACCAGGACTTGCTTCTCAGAGTCAAACCGGTGGCAGTGGTTTTTCAATCCACCACCGTTGAGACTGGAGACAGGACGGCACAGCACCAAGTTCAGGAGCGGCCTTCATAAAGCCCATCATTTTTTGTAATAACGTGTAAGCCTAGTGATAAGAATAAAGATTAAATAAAGAAAACTGAAACAATACAACGCCCGAGTAATTTCCTGTAACGACCCCTGGAGCCGCTGAGTTTTACCCCAGCTATAAATTTGAGTCGTTACACTATTTGTTCCGTATTATGGTCTGTCGTACTATTTCGTGAGAGACAACAACATCACATTCTTCTTTGAGCTCCCTTGCAAGCGTCCTGGTCGAAATTTAGGGGTTTTTGTGTAGTTCACTCAACATTACGCGCTCTACACGTGCATTTAATATAAACTTGGGGGCACCTCCATACTTTGACTCCAATCTACCCTTGTTTTCGGCCCGATTTAAAATATTGTAGATTGGTTTCCGTGTTACAGAAAACATAGCTGACAACTCCTGTACATTTTTTCCCAAATGGTGATTATAGTATAGTAACTGAAGCAACTCAAATGATAAACGTTACCTGTAAATTAAAATGTGCAGTAATCTAAACATAATTTTTCAACTATGAACAAAATCACACATAATAATCATTGCAGAGCATAGATAAGGGTAAATGTACCGCATATCATTGAATTGGTGCAAAAAGAAATAAAAAAAAAAATGTGTGAAAACAGTTACTTGACACTCACCAAATTGAGTAGTATTTGTTTTTGTTGTATTTTTCCTTCTTTTTGTTCCAAATTCGCACATTTCTCTTAATGATGTCCTTGTAAATACAGTAATTAATAAAAATTTGTCATCATATAGTTATGTACAGAAATAAAAAGTAGCCCTTTTTGGTAATTAAGATGAAAAATGAAATTTTTATTCAATGTGTAAACTCATTCTTGACATACTGTATTTATATTTTCAAACACAGTCAATGACCATCATTCCTTGATAACAGGCGAGTATGTTTCTTTTTAATTAAAGTGTGATATCTTCTAATATTTCCTCCACACCTTTTTTGCAGTTTCGCTTATTATTTATATCATTATTTAATACAGTAATGCAATTGCCTCAAAGCCAGTCGTCTGGAGCCAATACCCGTTTAGAGATTTGGCTGACAACCCTTATATTTCTAAATAAAAAGATAATTCTGCACATTTCGGAAGATTTCCCATTCCGAGAAAAGCTGAGAACACAGAAGACCCAATGCTCGTTAAAATAACCTCTGAAATCTACAATTAGGTAGGTAGGTAGGAGTGGCAGCCTTTGTGGCAAAAAGCACACTTAAGCACATAGAATGGCTCGTTGTGGTACCACACTGAGACGACGCGACTCCCCCGTCTAGAATTTTGGGAACCACAGTGATTCCGAAATGAACCTGGCTATGTCCTTGATGTTGATGGAAGATAGTTCGGTTAAGGAAGTGAAGAAAGGTGAGCCTAGGAATTTTAATCTACGCCTGGCCAGAGCTGGGCACTGACACATGAGAGGAAGTACTGTTTCTTCCTCCTCCTCAGAGCCACAGCTGCGACAGAAGTCCTTATGGGGCAGTGCTAATCTTTCAGCATGTTTCCCGATCAGACAGTGTCCCGTGAGCACATTTATTATAGTGCCGATGGAGTTCCTGCTAATATTGAGTAGCTGACTAGTACGCCTAATGTCGATAGTGCTCCAGGTTTGTCTGGCAACACTACAGGTATGTTCATTTACCCAGGCTTTTTTAGCTGCCTCGAGGTAGTCATGTTTTATGGCCCATTTGACCGTGGCCAGTGGGACACCTACCTCAAAGGAGGGGGAGATGTCAGGGAGCAGCGTACCTATTTTGGCCAATTCATCGGCCTCGCAGTTTCCTGGAATGTCGCTATGTCCAGGCACCCAGCATATGTGAACTTGTGAGTTACCTGAGACGACGTTCAGGGAGGAGCGGCAATCGAGTACAAGCTTAGAGGTAGTGAATACACCAGCCAGTGACTTGACTGCCGCCTGACTGTCCGTGAATATGCGTATCATCACATCGCATACTTCATTTCGAATAAGCCACTTGGACGCTTGGAATATTGCCATTACTTCCGCCTGAAAGACGCTGCAATGGTCAGGGAGACGATAGGAGAGCTTGATGCCAAGTTTTCTGGAGAAGATGCCGCAACCGACCTTATTCTCCAGTTTGGAGCCATCCGTATATATGTCAATGGAACTGCCAGTGACCACTAAATTGTTGGACCATTCCTCTCTACTAGGAATGTAAGTGTCGAACCCGTGGTTTAGATTAGGTGTAGAGCACGTATAGTCGACGTCCGCGTTGGCGTTGCCCAGGTTCAGTCTAGTCCAGCGCGATATAGAATTGAGTCTGGTTGCCGAGCATTTTGCTTGTTGCCTAACCAGAAGACTATGTAGGAATGCAAATAGAGCTTTGGTAGAGGTGGTACGCAGAGCCCCTGTTATCATAACCGCTGCTGTTCTTCTAACCTTGTTAAGAGGTTTTAGGTTCGCCACCTTGTCAGTTGCGGGCCACCAGAAGACAGCGCCGTAGAGAAAGTACGGCTCAACCACCGCCGCATAGAGCCAGGACATGGTTTGAGGTTGGACGCCCCATGTTGTTCCCATGGCCCTCTTGCAACAGTACAGAGCACACGTGGCTTTCCGTACCCTCTCCGCCAAATTTGCTTTCCAATGGAGCTTAGGGTCCAGGATCAGACCTAGATACATGACGCTATTGCTTAGGCTAAGCGTATTCCCATTGAGTTTGGGTAAGTCAAAACTTGGTATTTAATGCTTCCTGCTGAAGAGCATGACCTCAGTTTTGGAAGGGTTGACATGTAGGCCAACTTCAAGATACCATTGGGACAGAATGCTAAGAGTGTAGCTTAGCTTTTCTGATAGTGTTGACAGATATTTACCGGAAAAAGAGATAGCAATGTCGTCCGCATAAGCTATAGTGTTGCAGCCGGTCTGATCTAATCTCCTAAGTAGTGTGTTCACCGTCAAATTCCATATGAGGGGTGAGAGCACACCGCCTTGTAGAGTACCTCTCTTGACAGTCCTTTTAGCATGTACGTTTCCTATTGAGGAGCTAATGACGCGTGTTTTCAGTAGCTGTTCGATGAACCTAACCAAGCTGGGGTCCAGGTTCAGGTTTACTAAGGATTTCGTGATGGCGGAGGTACAAATATTATTGAATGCCCCTTCTATATCGAGAAATACTGCAAGAGTATATTCTTTGTTGCCAAGAGATTTCTCTACTTGCTCAATGAGCACGTGAAGCGCTGTTTCCACGGACTTGCCTTTAGTGTAGGCATGTTGTGATTTGGAAAGGCACGTGGAATTAATAGAGCTCCTGATTTGTATATCAAGGACTCTTTCCAGTGTTTTCAAAAGAAAGGAGGACAGGCTAATTGGCCTATAGTCCTTAGGCTTGGTGTGGGTCGACTTTCCCGCTTTAGGGATGCAAACTACTCGAGCTTCTCTCCAGCTTATAGGAATGTAGGACCATCTTAGGCATGCATTATAAATATGCAGTAGCCAGGGCGCAACCGCACTTGCAGTGTGCTGAATGTCCGCGGGAATGATACCATCAGGCCCGGGAGATTTAAAAGGCTTAAAGCTGTTGATGGCCCACTGAATATGCGTGTTGGTCATTTGGAATTGGGTTGAGTGACTTATAGAGTGGTTGGTGTTAAAAGACCTGCAATCCACAAAGATTTCATTCCCCGGGAAGTGTGTTTCTATTAGGGTCGGTTTCAGAGTCGGTCCAGGTACCGTCCGATCTCTGAATACATTCCAGAGCCCGAGGGGTGGTATTGAGAATCCTCCGGAGTCTACTTGTCTCTTACGAGCTTTCTATGTTGCCACAGAAGTCTCGCCAAGACGCTCGTTTGGATCTCCTAACCATATACTTGAGTTCCCTTTGTTTGTCTTTGAAAGGGAGCCAGTCATTTGTAGCTTTGGCTCTGTTGAAGAGCTTGCGACATACTTTTCGTAGCTCAGCAATTTCCGAATTCCACCAAGGGGGTTTTGGTTTTCCTCTTGGTTTCGGGAAGTTGCAGGCTGATTTGGCAGCAGAGTTAAATAGTGCTGTAATGGTTTCAACCGCTCGATCTATATCGAGGTGATTATTGATCGTTTGAACCTACAATTACATATTATTAAAACTTATCCCTTTTGCCAATCTTAAAGCATTTAACTCAGTTTCGAAATGAATGAGTCACTGTCTTATTACATTGACACTGAATAAGAAACTTTACTTTGATGTATATGCTGCCTTCTTAATAAATAAGTCCGGTGACGAAATTTTAAGCGAAATAAAAATCCAATCTGTTTAAGTGGAAAAGCCTATGAAAACCCACACCCGCACTTCACTACCGCACTTGTCCATTGTCACTACCGCACAGTTCCATTGTAAGAAACGAACTAATTCCTCCAATTACTCGCTGAACCTATTTCCGCTGTGTGCGAAACTCAAACGCATGAAAAAACTATACCAAAGATTATTTCTTATAATATTATTAAAGAAAATGTAGCGTTTAACTAAAAGGTGGCGGGACATCCCATTCGAGCAAAAACTTTTTTAAACCAAACCCATGCACATAACGAAAACCATATTCCATATACCCACAGCATTTTAACTAGGCAAAAATTCAAGAGAATTGGTTTATCAAGGTAAAGCTACTTCCGCTTGATACCGAACTACACTCTGAAAGAAAATACACAAACATTGAAACAAATAAAAAAAAAAATAAATGCCGCAATAACAAAATAGCGATATCTCTTCATAAATATGCTACTAAATAAAGAAATGTAAAATATAGTTCACAAGCTTCTCGCATCTCATTATATGTATATTTCATCGTTTACCTACACTTTCTACTGTGTATTGCAAGTGTCCATTACTTCATAAAAATATGTTTACGGATTTCAAATACAAACATAACTGTTGGACTTTTTGATTGATTAAAAACACACAGTTTTAATTTACGTCTAAGCAGTTTGACGGTTTATTCAAAAATGTAAAAAAGAAGAATGTACAAAAAGATAATTCATGTGGAAGCGAAAAAACAGTGTTGTAAACATATGTGTTGCAGGGTTGCTTTTAAAAGATACTTCAATTTCCAACAATAAATATAAAAGTTATGCAATGGAATATCAATCAAGACCCAGACTTCAAGGCACATATGTTGAATTAGAAAACAGTGTGCGAAAAATTATTGATATTGCAATTAGCTAAGCGTTCAGTCTACTTAAATTGCTTAAACTAGCATATTAGGAGTCCAATGCTGTACCTGGATTACTGGCTATGCATCTGGTTGTCAGTTCAGTTCACAAGCTGTACGTATCATTTTTATTTCATTTGATTTTCACTTATTTATTTAAAATAATTAATTGTACAGGTGAGATCAATGATTTCTTAAAGGCATTATACAATTTAACACTAAAATTTAACACTAAATTATAAATGAGGAAGTAAATTAAATCTCATTTCACGTAAGCCAACAAATATTTATTTAGTTTATCAGTCATTATTAGCGAAATCCACCACAACCAAATCAACTAAACTAGAGCAATAAAATACTTAATAAACCCAAATAGCTAAAATCAAATACTAGGATACAAAACTAATGATTTGAAATCGAGTAGCTTGGATACAAAACTAATGATTAGACCCACAATCAAGAAAACAACCGTAAGTTATACCTCTCAAAGACGGCCGGTCACAAAAACTAATGAAAAATATATCATTTAGAACTTATTGCTATCTTATTTTATCTAATCTTTCTATCTTACTACTACAAATCATATCTCCAAAATTACTCTCAAATATCGAATTACCGATATTTTTGGTTGACGAATCATAACCGAGCATGTACGAGGTGTGATCAAAAAAGAACCGTTATTGTGTGATCAAAAAATGAAGTATTTATTTATTCATCAACAACTATCTTGTCCCCTTTAAAGTAATTCCCCTCAGATATAATACACTAATGCCAGAATTTTTTCCAATCCTCGAAACACTTCTGAAACGCTTTTTTTGGTATCGCCAACAGCTCCTGTTTCGATTTTTCTTTTATCTCCTCAATCGTAGCAAAACGCTCTCCTTTCAGCGGTGTCTTCAGCTTTGGAAAGAGGAAAAGTCAGCGGGGGCCAAGTCCGGTGAATACGGTGGTTGAGGCATGATAACGGTTTTGTTTTTGGCCAAAAACAGCTCCTGAGCAATGTCCATGCGACGTTGTTTTTGCTCAAAATTTTGCAATTTTGGAACAATCTTCGCTGCCGCACGTTTCATGCCTAAAACATCCGTAAAAATTGCTTGGCATGACCCGAACGATATGCCAACATCATCAGCAACCTCTCTGATAGTGATTCGACGATTATCCAAAATCATTTTCTTCACTGCGTCAATGTTTTCATCGGTTGTTGACGTGCTCGAGCGACCAGGACGAGCATCGTCATTGACATCTTCTCGGCCTTCCTTAAACCGGTTATACCACAATTGAACTTGTGTTCTGCTCATAGTAGACTCGACAAAGGCCACAGTCAACATTTCAAATGTCCTTGCGAATTTAATTTCATTTTTTACACAAAACTGAATACAGTTTCTTTGATCCATTTTTTCGAATAGTACAAAATCGAAGAGCACACCAAAACACGACTAACCTTTTTATCTGTCAAAAACAAACTGACAATCCAAAATGGTTGGTATTGCCAACATATATAACAGACATGTGTACCAACATAAAAAAAAAAATTCCAACATCGAACATACGTAACTCACGAAAAGATGAAAAAAACGGTTATCTTTTGATCACACCTCGTATTGATGATGTTAAGCTAATTTATTTATTTTTTTCTCCATATATTATTTTATTGTATCTTCTAAGCTGAGACTAACAATAAGTAAGCATCTTACAAACTAAATAATTAATAACAATTCACCTTGCCAATGCTTAGTGCTTTTTAGTAATCACAATGTTATATGTTAGTTACTGTAATAAATGTTATATTGGTGTTTGTCCATGATTCAGGTGTCGATGTTAGTTGTGCTGGAGATTTCATACGTTTTAGGCGACTTGGAACCCTATTACTTGCTAGTATTCTAGCTAGATGATTTGGATGATTTTTGATTTTTTGTGCATATTTTAAGTTGGCGTCGAAGATTTCCTTTTTTACGAGCGGAATTTTCAGATCGTTGTGAATGTTAGCATTCCAAGGTGCGCCAGTAATGGTTCTTAGAATTTTGGACTGTGCTCTTTGTTTCAATTCTATATCAGAATTGCTTGCGCCGCCCCACAACTGGCTACCGTAAGTCCAAATTGGATTTATAATGGCTTTGTACAGGAGTTTTTTGTATTTTAGGCTCAACGTGGAATTTTTGTGCATGAGCCAAAGTAGGCTATTTGCTTTCAAAGTCTTTTGTTTTTTTTTGGCTTCGATGTGGCGCTTCCAGGTCAAACGTGAGTCAAGATGAATTCCTAGGTACGTCACCTCCTTTGCTTGTGGAATAGGAACGTTATTTAGCTTTATGGCAGGACATGTACCTTTTTTATAGTAAAGGTAATATGCCTGTCAGCCAACCAATTTGTTACTAGGACCAGATGATCATCTAAGTCACGGGATGCGATTTTGGAATTTGGAGGAATGCTAAGGATAGCCGTATCATCGGCGAAAGTTTCTGTTGTTAAGTATTTATTGGCAGGCAGATCTGAGGTATATAATAGATACAACACCGGACCTAGCACGGTTCCTTGTGGTACGCCAGCTTTAATGTCATAGCATTTAGAGTAAGCATTATTGTACCTTACCTGAACTTTCTGCCCCTCAGATACGATTCTAATATTTGGTGTACTTTTGTGGGCAACAGTTTTTTGATTTTGTAAATAAGCCCCTCGTGCCAGACCTTGTCATACGGCTGCGCCACATCTAAAAATACGGCTGAAGAATATTGCTTTTTGTCGAATGCGTTGTTTATCTCGTTCACTATTCGATGAACCTGCTCTATTGTACTATGGTGTTCGCGGAAGCCAAATTGGTGAGTGGGAATAGTGCGTTTTCCGTTTATATGCGGCATTAGTTTTGCAAGAAAAAGCCTTTCAAAGCGTTTTGATAAGATAGGCAGGAGGCCAATCGGTCTATATGATGACGATTGGCAGAGGTATTTTCCTGGTTTCGAGATCACTGAGATTACTGAAACTGTCCAGGCATTAGTAAAGTATCCTAAGCGCAACAAGCCATTAAATAGTGAAGTAAGTAAGATGATGACCGTTTGGGGCAACTCCTTGATCATTTTTCCAGTAATGAGGTCGTGTCCTGGGGCTTTGTTAAGAGCAAAGTTACTAATTGCATTACTTACTACCTTTGTTTTTAATTTAAAAGGCGAGCATGTTGTATCTGGCGAGGGGATTAATATTAGGTTATTAGTATTGCGAGGTGGGTTGGGGTAAAAACATATCTTAAATGTTATGCGAAAACAGCAGACTTTTCATCATCGCTTCTTGCCCAGTTTCCGCTTTTTATACGAATCGGTGGAATTCCGCGTGTAGGTGGTTTCATTTCTCTGACAGCTTTCCACAGAGAGTAGTTGGTGACGTCAGTCGGAGAAATATTTTGGATATATTGGTTCAGACAACGATCTGATTCTAGACGCAAGGCTTTTCTCAAGTTTCCACTGGCAATAGATAGCTTCCGTTTTAGGAAAGGGGACCTGGATTTTTGCCATTCACGACTGTCCTCCTTTTTTCAGTAAGGAGAATATCAATTTGGGTTGAGATTTGTTGGCGCCGGATACTGTTGCAGTTGTTGTCACGCTTGTGCGCAGAGTGGCGCACAGCTAATCTTAGGGTCGAGGTAAATTGTTCCAGAAATGTTTCAATGTCCTCATTAGTTTTGAGACGTGGGTTTAGGCTGAGATGACTACTGATGTATTTTCTGTTTTTCAGCCAGTTAGTTTTAGTGGGTGTGAATTCGTAGGTAGGGCGTAACTTTTTGTTCAGATGTATTATAATAGGAGAGTGATCTGAAGAGAGGTCGTTAAGGTGTTCTACTTTGAGTTGCTCTCGTTTTAGGTTTCTAGCAACTCCAAAATCAATAAGGTCAGGTATCTTACGTGGGTCTGTCGGCCAGTACGATGGTTGTCCTGAAGAGATAATATCAATCTTGGTGTCAGAAAGCATGCAGTTATTACATTGTTTTCCTTTTGGTGCTGTTAGCTGTGAGCCCCAATAAGTGTGCTTGGCAATGTAGTCGCCAACAGCTTGAAAACTTGTGCCAAGTGTGGAGAAGAAATCTGAGAGCTGGTTACTTGTTATTTTAAATCTACGTGGGCAGTACACAGCGGATATTGTTAAGTTATCCTCCCATCCGTCCAGACAAATTGATGTTGCTTGTACGTACTCCTTGTTGAATTATTCCATAGCGAAGTGTTTTATTCTTTGTTTGATTAGGATTCCAGTGCCACCATACCAGCGAGATGCTTAGTATCATAGAATTTATATAATATAATTGTTCGCGCCGGAGCCCTCCTGACAATGGCTGCTGCCTGCTCACAGTCACCATGCGACTCTGAGCGGGACTCAGTGCGGAGAGAATTCCCCTCATTGGGTCCCGCCAAAGTCGTGCGGCAGGCCTCAGCCATCTTTATTTTTGCCATACGAAAGTGCCGACTCAGGCAGAGGAGGAGAGTCGGTCGGCAATACTGCGTGTCGAGGGCAGTTGTTTTGTAGCTCGCAACCAAGAAGGTTGCCGAATACCCACTAAGTCCAAGTTGTAATCAAGTAGAAACAAATTATAGTTGATAATAAAAATATAGTGTTGCGTTAAATCAAGTGTGTTACTTTCGAGCAATAAGAATATAAATTGTTCGCTGCGTATACGGCCAACACAACTTCACATCTTTACGGGCGTGTGTGTTCCTGCTCTATACAGTAAATCTGACTGCACGACACAATTACGACGTGCTCGTATAATTTGTACGATGGAATCACAAAGTTACTTGGCAATGCACAACATGGTCCTTCGAGCCGGATATCATCTGCGTCCGGTAAGTTTCTAATACTTATTTATATTTATCGTATAGTATTGAATGCTTTTTATTTCATTTTTAATATTGAACACATATTTTTGATTTGCCTTTTTTTATCGCGTAATTCGGTTGGGTACGGTCGTTGCGGTAAACGGTCCATGTGCATGTGTGCGTGTGTGCAAATTCCTGCGCAGCAGCAGGTACTGGAATTTACATTTTTTTAAACAAATTCTCAGCACGGCCACTGCGTAAGTCAGTTCGCAGTCTGCAGCTCAAAGCGCTGCCGACGCCGGTTACCATCAGCCGTGTACAGCTGCTTGTGCGCAGGTTTTTTCACTGCCGCAATTGGTACCTTTTGCATGTGCATGCTGTTGCCATTGCCGCTATCCGCTATTCCGTTGTGCATTCGGTGCCCTAGTTTTGCGAGTTGCTTTGTTCGTTGATACGATTTAAGGCGGGTGTCACACTCACAACTCTTGTGGGTCAGCTGTTCGGGTTATCCGTATTGCGTGCGTATATCGCCGCGTCAAAGTAGTATCGGATTGCAAGTAAGTACTAGGAGCATATTGTTTTTGCTTCGACATTGGCGTGGGGGTCTGCAGCTCACTGCGCTGCCACGAGCCTTTACTGTACGTTGTGTACCGTTGTTGGTGAACCGGTCACTTACACCGTTGCCGGTAGTTTTCCGTACTAACGGGTCAACAACTGTTAACGTGGTGGATGATCGACATTTTCGATACGAGTGCGGTGTAATTAGGTTCGCAGTCCGCAGCTCACAGCGCTGCCGACGCCTTTTTACAGCAAACCGTGTGCCAGCGGTGCTTGAACATCCCCATATTACTAGGCTGAAAAATACGTATACTCTTTGATCTCCGTACATCACAGTTTTCGCAGCTCACAGCGCTGCCAACTTTTTCTTTCTTTTTGTCTTTGATATTACCCTGTATCGGTGTACCCACGAGCGACGCAAGGTCCGGGTCACATACAGCAGCTCATAGCGCTGCCTTGGGTATTTCAAGTTGGGGTTCTACTTAAATTTTTTCGATTGTAGTTGCTCAGTGCTGTCGTCACTGCCTGGGCTTCGCGCCAGGCAGTGACGAAGCCCATTCCTACTGGGGATTGTCTTTTACGTTGTGTGGACTCTTCAGTGATAATAAGGCGGGTGTTATATCGGTCACGTCAGCGGGTCAACTATGTACACATATAGCTGGGTAACTGGGTGTATCGACGTGAAGGTGTAGTGTTTTCCCGTGTTTTGCTTGCATTTTGCCATCATTGAGCTGCGTTCTCAGGTCAAGCGGTCTGCAACTATGCTTACTCCGCTGATAGACGCGGCTGATAGCCTGACCGCGTTTGTTATTGAGTTCGAGCGAAACTCTTCCGCCTCCCAAAACCTTGAATATCTTCGCCTTGATCTGACTGAATTGGCAGACTTATGGCAGGCGTTGAAGGAGGCGAAGGCTGCAGCGGTCATTGAAGCGAATTTAGACGAAAAATGCATAGCCATTAAAGAGTCTATACGGCAACGATTCGCAGCAAGTTTTGCCATGTATAAACAGGGTCATGCTCGGATCAGTGGTCTAATGCAATCCCTGACCGTCTCTCCAGCGGTGTCTTCTCAATCCCATAGTATCCCGGTGCCTCCCTGTGATATTGAGATTTTCGGGGGGGAATACTCCAAGTGGATCACCTTCCGTGATATGTTCACGGCGCTGTTCCTTCGGAACGCTCGGCTATCTAACATCGAGCGGCTGTACCACCTGAGGGCAAAGACTAGGGGGGAGGCGCGAGAAATCGTGGACCAATGCCAACTGACCAATAGCGGTTTTGATCAGGCGTGGGCGAGGCTTACTGCCCGGTACGAAAATCGGCGCAAGCTCATTAATTGTCAGCTGAAGTCCCTATTCACAATGCGTACCATAGGTAAAGAAAGTGGGTCGGAGCTAAAAAAGCTGCAGCGGGAAGTTAGCAACTGCATTATGGCGTTGCAGGAGCTGTCGGTGGATGTAGGCAGTTGGGATCCAATTTTTATATACTGGAGTTCCATTCGGTTGCCGGAGAGGACCCTTTCTCTTTGGGAGCAGTCCCTTGCAGATCATGCGGATATACCGACTTGGGTGGCAATGGACGAATTCCTCTCGAAACGGTTCCAAACTTTGGAGGCGGTCTCTGATGTCTGCCAAACGGAACACGCGCGGCAGCCTGGGGGGAACCGCTCAACACCACTCCGTAATAGCCACGTGCAGGCTCATCAGTCGAGGGTCAATCCGCAAGGGTGTAAGATATGTACACTACCAAGCCATCGGGTCTCCCACTGCTCTACTTTCATCAACGCTGATGTATCAGAACGATGGGGATGGGTAAATCGCTTCCACTTGTGCGTGAATTGTTTGAAGGGGGATCATCGTGTGTCAAATTGCACGAGTAAATACCGATGTTTTACGTGCCAAGAGCGGCACCATACTCTGCTGCACCGTGAGCCGCTCCCGAACCGGAGCATAAGAGCCCCACCACGCACGACGCCGCCTCGAGGTAGACGGGCATCCAACGGACGCAACGCGGTCACCACGTTGGCTCAACCTGTTACACCATCGCCCACGCTGCACAGGTGGTACCCGCTATAGTCCAGGGACGATCCGGTCCATATCGAGCTCGAGGTCGGCTACCCAAACGTGTGCTTTTAGGTACCGCCATTATTCACTTATGGTATCAGGGAGTCAATTACATGGCCCGGGCATTGATCGACCCTGGGTCGGAAGGGTCTTTTATCTCAAATCAGCTCCAACGACGCCTGCGACTCCCTACGCGTACCGTGCATGCCCAAGTGTCCGGGATAAGCAATGTGGTGGCAGCTAAAGTGACAAAAGCGTGCGATTTAATGTTAGGGTCACCTCTCGACAGTACTGTGCGGCTCCCGGTGTCAGCATTAGTACTGCCCACCTTATCCAGCGAATTACCCCGACTAGGGGTATCAACGCAACAATATGCCCAATTGGCCGGCTTACAACTGGCTGATCCAAGCCTTTCAAACTCTTCACAAGTTGACATTTTGATAGGGGGTGATTTATACCCGATGGTGTTGCTTGATGGGTTGAAGCGTGACGTTATTGGGTCATTAATTGCACAGGAAACTGTATTTGGGTGGATCCTCACAGGACCCATGCCTGAGAGCTCGACACAGACATTCTGTGCCAGGGTACAAGTTGAGACCGGCCACTCGGTCGAAGAGCTCTTGCAGAGATTCTGGGAGGTGGAGGAACCACCTAGGGAGAAACGGTTGTCGCCCGGTGACCAGGCTTGCCTGGATTTGTATTCCCGGACCACTTACAGAGAATCTTCTGGGCGGTATGTAGTAGAACTACCGTTCAAACCAAGGCACCTGCCTGAGGAGTCACTTGGGGCTTCTCGGCACATTGCGTTAAAGCAGTTCGAGCGCAATGAAAGCAGGTTACTTCGTTACCCTGAGCAGAAAAACCAGTATGACTCCGTGGTACAGGAGTATTTGACTCTTGATCATATGGTCAAAGTCCCGCCTCCACCTTCAGGCGCTCTTGCTCACTATTATTTGCCTCATCATGCGGTAATGAAACCCGAGAGTACGTCCACCAAGTTGCGAGTGGTGTTCAATGCGGCTCAAGCAACCACCAGCACCCTCAGCTTCAATGATATCTTATATACGGGTCCCACCTTGCAGGCTGACTTGACACAACTTATTGTGCGATGGCGAATGTTTCAGTTCGTCTTTAATGGGGATCTGCAAAAGGTGTATCGGCAGATTAGAGTAGCTCCAAAGCATACCCCGTACCAGCGAATTGTTTTTAGGGCTTCTCCTGCAGCGCCAGTCTCCGATTACGAGTTACAAACGGTTACCTTCGGAGTCAACACCTTACTTAGCGATTAGGACATTGGAACAGCTCGCGACGGATGTCGAGGAGGACTTGCCCCTAGCAGCCCGGGTATTGCGTGAATGTATGTATGTGGACGACGCCTTGGTCGGCACACATGATGTGAACGCAGCGATACAGACTCGAGATGAGTTGATCCGTGCACTCGACTCTGCCGGCTTTTCCATGCGAAAGTGGACAGCTAATACGGAAGCCATTCTCTCTTCTTTGCCTCCGGACCACCTGCTCCGAGAGTTTAACTAAGACATTAGGAATCCGGTGGAACGCAAAGACTGACCATTTCTACTTTCATCTTCAGCCCATTTGCTTCGACCCACGAGCCACCAAACGCAAGGTGCTATCGATTATAGCTCAACTGTTTGATCCAGCCGGATGGCTGGCACCTGTTGTGATCGTGGCCAAGATCTTGATGCAACAGATTTGGGAGGACAACACTGACTGGGACGAATCGCTGACCCTCGCCTCATTCAGTCGTTGGAGGGAATTTTTAGGGGCATATGACGACATCTCGCAGATTCGTATTCCGCGTTGGGTGGGGTCTGCACCGGATGTAGATATCCAGTTCCATGCGTTTTGCGATGCTTCGAAAGCGGCATACGCCGCCGCGCTGTATGTGCGATGCCAGTGCGGCGATACTGTCACATCCCACCTATTAGTGGCTAAGTCGCGGGTCGCACCTCTTAAGACGTTGTCCTTACCTCGCTTAGAACTCTGTGGCGCGGTATTGTTGTCCGAGTTGGTGGCGGCACTTCGGACAAGGGTGGGGGTCACCTCCAGTAACTTGTTTTGTTGGACGGATTCGACCATAGTTTTGGCTTGGCTCCAGAAATCCCCGCATACATGGAAAACCTTCGTAGCTAATCGGGTTACCACCATTTCAAGTAAAGTAGGTGTGGAATGCTGGAGACATGTCATGTCTGCAGACAATCCGGCTGATCTTGCCAGTCGGGGGGGTAACTCCAGCAGCGCTTGTTCACAACCATTTATGGTGGAGCGGTCCGGAATGGCTTACCCACGACTCAAATTCCTGGCCTCAGCCTTCGAAAATCGCTAGCCCGGACGCTCTGGAGGAACAGCGCAACGTTGCTACGCATACAATCCAGGTCAAACAGCATGATGACTTGATGCTGCGTTTCTCATCGTTGCCGCGAGCACTGCGGGTTGTGTGCTATATCCAGCGCTTTTCTAAATAAGCTATGCGGAAGTTGCGTGACCACGCCCCACCCCCGGGGTCGCCTATCACGACTGCAGAGATTGTTGCCGCTACACTTCTCGTAACGACCATAACGCAGCAGATGTACTACCCCGAGGAGTATGGATGCTTGCAGAACGGGCAACCCATTTCCAATTCGAGTTCTCTGCTCACCTTGAACCCCTTCCTTCATTCAGATGGGTCGATTCGAGTGAACGGACGCTCAGCGCATTCCACTCAGATCCCGTTCTCCGAACGACACCCACAAATTTTGCCGTACCACGGACAGTTTACACGACTGCTCGTTGAGTTCACCCGTCAAATCTCGTTGCATGGGGGAAATCAGCTTATGCTTCGGCTCCTTCGAACTCAATATTGGGTTCCACGCGCAAAGGTTTTAGTCAAGGGTACCATTTTACGGTGTAAAACTTGCCTGGTAGAAAAGAAACGTAGATTGAGCCAGATCATGGCGCCTTTGCCCCCTGAACGCACCACCCTGTCTCGTCCTTTCGCCACCGCGGGGGTTGATTTTGCGGGTCCTTTTGAAATTAAAACGTTTCAAGGGCGGGGGTATAAAATGACAAAAGGCTACGTGTGCATCTTTGTGTGTTTCGCCACCAAGGCCGCCCATTTAGAAGCTACCACGGATTTAACTACCCAGGCCTTTTTAGCCGCCCTGTCTAGATTCATTGGGCGACCCAGCTAACATTTATTCCGACAATGGAAAGAATTTTGTGGGAGCAGAGAAGATAGTGCGCATGGAGTTCGCACGTGTGATTCGAGAAGCTAAGGACCAGGCAACCACGCAGCATTGGTTTCACCAATTGAAATGGCATTTTATTCCTCCAAACGCTCCCCATATGGGAGGACTGTGGGAAGCCGCAGTAAAAAGCTTCAAACACCATTTCAAACGAATGGGTGGGCAGATCCGGTATACGTATGAGGAGTTGGCAACGGTATTAGCCCGCGTCGAGGCATGTCTGAATTCTCGACCGATTAGCGCACTCAGTGACGATCCCGACGACCTCCAACCACTTACCCCAGGGCACTTTCTAGTAAGGGGACCACTTCTTGCACCAGCCGTCTCGGAGGAGAACACCCCTTTTCTTTCCATTCTTAATCGATGGCGTAGGCTTCAAGTTCTCTCCCAACAGTTCTCAGTACGTTGGAAACATGAGTATCTTTTGGAGTGCCAGCGCAGGACAAAGTGGAAGACCATCCAGGAAAATGAAGCTAACGGAGATCTGGTGGTACTGCAGGATGACCACGTTCCACCCAACGAATGGCGATTGGGAAGGATCACTGAGGTCCACCCGGACTCAGACGGTAGAGTGCGAGTCGCGAAAGTGCGGACAGCACGCGGAATCGTTACAAGGCCCGTCACCAAGAGGGTTCTACTCCCTCGAGCGGGAGTGCAGGCTGAGTAATCCCGGCATCCAGTCTTTTGGCCGTTTCCGTAGCTAGTCCCATTCTTTGTAGCCTCTAGTTTGTAGCCTTTCCTTTTTGTATATATACCTCGGTTCTTCCATAGAATCCTTAGCCTTCCTCGTAAAACGGTAGCAGTAGATCTTGCCTGGCTATACCACGGGATAGAATTGTAGTACTCTACGTAGTCTTGAAGCCGTTACTTCTCCTACTATTAGCATCCTAATTTTATTATTAGCCTTCTCGTAAGCCCAGGACTAATTATAAAATTTGATTTTCCACAGACCTTCCCATCGTGCCGAGCTGACTGGCGTGGAAGGCGTTATATCGGGCCGTGCCTCGCGTGTACTCCGAGGGTGCAGTTGGTGTTCCCTGCCCCCGTGATGCTACAGGGGTCGACAACGTTTTACAATCTGGGGGCAGCTGCGCCGTCTCGCGCCCACGATGTCACGACAGCATCCAGCACCACAGCGGCAGTTACGCCATCGCGCACCCGAGCCCGGTCTGCACCACCTGCAGCGCGTTCGTTATCGACGGGGCCGATGAGCGTCCGCCGCCTTGCCAATCAGGGGTCCACGCCAGGGAGCGTTGCACCACGTGCTTCACGTCCGATGTCCCGCGCCCCAGTGGTGGCTGCGACATCCCGCGCCCCAGTGGTGGCTGCAACATCCCGCGCCCCAGTGGTGGCTGCGACATCCCGCGCCCCAGTGGTGGCTGCGACATCCCGCGACCCAGTGGTGGCTGCGGCATCTCCAACAACATCCTCAGCAACGGCAGTCTTGCACCCGGAAGCGGCTCCAACGCCCGTGCGAGATGTGTAAGCGCTGGGGGCACACCATCGCAGTATGCCAGGCGTTCCTGCAATTATCATCGCGGCGCAGGAGAGAGGCGGTCGCGAGCCGGAAACTTTGTTTCGTGTGCCTGGGGGTGAAACACTTCACCCACAGCTGCGAACAGCCGGGGTGCGCCCGGTGCCACCGGCGACATCACCACCTCTTACACTGAGGGGTGCATCAGGATGGGAGCCGGCGGGAATAGGTCGTCATCTCTCTTGCAATACTGCAAGGGGGCGGCATGTTCGCGCCGGAGCCCTCCTGACAATGGCTGCTGCCTGCTCAGAGTCACCATGCGACAATGAGCGGGACTCAGTGCGGAGAGAATTCCCCTCATTGGGTCCCGCCAAAGTCGTGCGGCAGGCCTCAGCCATCTTTATTTTTGCCATACGAAAGTGCCGACTCAGGCAGAGGAGGAGAGTCGGTCGGCAATACTGCGTGTCGAGGGCAGTTGTTTTGTAGCTCGCAACCAAGAAGGTTGCCGAATACCCACTAAGTCCAAGTTGTAATCAAGTAGAAACAAATTATAGTTGATAATAAAAATATAGTGTTGCGTTAAATCAAATGTGTTACTTTCGAGCAATAAGAATATAAATTGTTCGCTGCGTATACGGCCAACACAACTTCACATCTTTACGGGCGTGTGTGTTCCTGCTCAATACAGTAAATCTGACTGCACGACACAATTACGACGTGCTCGTATAATTTGTACGATGGAATCACAAAGTTACTTGGCAATACACAACAATAATATAAGCTAATTGATTGCAAATCCATATCGCAGTACTGCCCCACCTGCATATGAAGCTGCATTATAGGTGACGCAAGTCAATGCCAAATATGCGTATTTAGCGTATTCTGTATTGAATGGAAGTGCATAGCAAAGCGCTATTATTGGCTCGTTCAGCATAGCTGAATGACAAGTGCGGTTATGTCAATGTGTGGTCGTCATTGTACACTAGTGACGTACACTACACCCTCATCCTTAAGAGAAAAATTTGGAGTGTTAGCGAATAATTTATCTGGAAATATGGTTTGTATGTTATTTACAATTGTCTTTGTTATAGGATTTCGAGGGTAAAAGCATTAACCGAAATAGAAACAAGTGTGTTCAGTTTAACTAATTTACTTCAACTCCCATGTATAATCGTAATATAGTTAAAATAATAAGAACGTGTAAGTATATATAAGTATACATATGAAGCACATATTTGCAGTTGGATTGCAGAGTTGCATTATTAACATAATATATTCTAACAGTCCCCCACTCAAACGAAATATATTATTATATGAATTCCATGACATTTGACACAATAAAACTATACCAAATGCATTCACACAAAAATATATCGTTACAAAATCATGAATCCTTCTTAGCTAATTACCTGAATTTAAATGTTTTTGTTTCAGTAATACTTTCGTCAATACATCAGCAGGACTTTCATTAGATTCTACAAAATGAAAACGAATGTCAAAATACTTGCTCTTCCACTGAACAGTATTGTTTTTGACAAGAAATTGTGCACTCTGGCTATCACTCTTCAATTTTGTTGGTTCGCTAGTGTAGGCACCAAATCCCATATCTGTCAGCAATGCTCGATGAAACATCACCTCTTTCGCGCCTTGACAAAGAGCAATATATATTCAGCCTCCATCGTGCTTAATGCTACCACTGACTGTTTTTTCGACTCTCAAGCCACAGGACCAGCACGGAAATGCTCTTCATGAGGATGGTTGTTGTACTGCGATAACTTCGAAACTACCTGACTAATGTCTGGTCTTGATATTACCGCCAGATACATTAACGCTCCAATCAAGCTTTGATAACTTTTCTTATCAATATCGTCGCACGTTTTGGTATATTTGTCCAAAACTGTACTATTAGCCCAAGGGGTCACAGCTGGTTTACAATTTTCCATACGTGCTTCAACAATTCCTCAACGTAACGTTTTTGATGCATTTATATTGTACCACTACATCCGTTTCTAAAAAAAACGAGATTGGGTCTAGATCTACTTCCTAGACATGCTCATTTAAATTTTGAATTATGACACTCATCTGCTGCTCATTTTCGCACGCCTGCATCATTTCGTCCACGTAAAGCGCAATAAAAAAAATATCATGGTTTTCTCTTTTAAAGTAAACGCAATTATCGGCTTACAACGAAAAAACTCAATTATAAGAGTATATCAGAAATCTTCATTTTCCACTCACGTCCAGCTTGTTTGAGACCGTATATTGACTTCAACAATTTACAAACTTTGTGTGGAAACTGAGGATTCTCAAAATTTTGTGTTTGTTTCATAAAAACGTCATCCTTCAAATCACTGTTTAAATATGCAGAAACGATATCAACATGATTGACAATAAGTTTATATTTTGCTGCTAACGTCAGCAGCATCCGAATCGTGGTGTTGCACCGCGGGTGAAAACGTGTCTTCATAATCAAGATTTAGCTTTTGTGAACATCCATGTGCCACTAATCTAGCTTTATATTTTTCTACCGAATCATCTGAACTTATTTTCAATGTGAACACTGATTTACATCCAATTATATTTTTGTTGCTGGGTCTATCCACTAACAGCCAAGTACCATTTTTATGTAAAGCATCTTGCTCTCTTTGCATAACAGCTTTGCAATGCACACTATCTTCTGAATTCAACGTTTCAGTGACGCTTATCTGACATTCAATGATTGAGTTCAATGACGTTAGAATAGATTCTTCACAAAAAACTTATCTGGGTCTACCCACAGCACCTGTTCGCTTTAATTTTGGTCCGCCCCTTTTTCTTTTTTCAGCAATAATCACGCACTCCTCTTCTGATGACATTGACTCATCTTCACACTCTTCAGGCACAACTTTCAGCTCCGGGAATCTTTGCATCAGCACTTCCTCCCTATGGAGGTACCGTAATACTAATAAAAAGCACAATAAAACACCATTTACTAACCAGCTTCAGTAAAGACTATTTGCATGCAACGTCAATATGCATTGAAGAGTATATTACTAATTTATCAGTCACAGCGATTTATTGTCCGCCGCGGTTCAGAATAACAGAACAGCAGTACAACGACTTTTTTGCATCCCACGGGACTAAATTCATAGTTGTCGGGGACTTCAATGCGAAACACACATACTGGGGTTCCCGCCTGATCACGCCCAAAGGCAGAAAACTATGGTCGGTTGTCAGTAAACTTGGCCTGGAAATAGTATCTTCCAATCAACCAACATACTGGCCCTCAGACAGGCAGAAAACACCAGATTTGATCGATTTTGGGATATTCAAAGGTCTTGCTAGATCGAACATATCTGCGAAACCGTGCTATGATCTATACTCATTTCACTCGCCAACAACAATCAAAATCAACTCCACTATTACACCCCCACCAGATTCACATTTAATGCTGCATAATAAATTTACCAACTGGATAAACTACAAAAAATTCATAAGTACTCACCCTCAGCATGACTGTAAACTTACAAACTCCCATGATATAGATTGTGCGATAAAAACATTAAATCAACTGATGCTAGTAGGGGCTAAAGTAGCTACTCCTGTAAAAAAAAAACCAATGCAGAATTAAAACCTCAATCTTCAGTTCTAATGGGATCGAAGCTCTAGTTAGACAGAAAAGGAATCTGAGAAGGAAATGGCAACAATCCAGATACCCAAACCTTAAAAATCCACTGTCATGCTGCTCCAGGAAGCTTAGAACGATCCTTAAAGCGACAAAAGTGAAAGAACTTCAGCAGTATCTTGAAAACTTATCCCCCACTATATCTACTGATCATTCCTTGTGGAGAGCAGCAAGAAACTTGAAGCGTCACGTCCTCACCGACCCGCCTCTACGTTTAAGTGAGGGAACCTGGGCTAGAAGTTGCAGTGAAAAGGGTTCTCTGTTCGCTAGCCACCTTAAAGGAGTTTTTACACCATATCCGCCAACAACGAGCTTCCAGTTTCCGACTTTGACTTCGAAGCACACACAAATACCTCTCGTAAGAAAAAAGAAAAATGTATTTCAAGCGATGTACAAACACCTAAAAATTAAAAAAGCCCCGGGACATGACCAAATAACAGGTAGGATGATAAAAAAAACTACTCCATTCAGCTTGTATTCGTTTAGTGCATCTCTTCAACGCTTTCCTTCGATTCGGCTATTTCCCAATAGACTGGAAAATGTCCAAAATCATTATGATAGCGAAACCCGTCCTTGCCGGGATACGCTCGTGTCGTCTTATAGGCCTATCAGCCTCCTACCTCTGCTTTCAAAAATATTTGAAAAACTGTTTGTTAAGGCAATATACCCTATAATAACAGATATCCCTCAACACCAGTTTGGCTTCAGAAAACATCATAGCTCGATAGAACAAGTGCATTGCATAGTCTCGATTAGTAGGAAGTCATTCGAAAATAAAGAATATTGCCCAGCAGTCTTCCTGGATATAACTGAGGCTTTTTACAAAGTATGCCACAAGGGCCTTAACTTAAAAAGTTAATGCCTGGAAACATTCACAATCTACTCACAAACTATTTGTCGCAGAAGAAATTTGTTGTAATTCATAAAGGGTTCACTTGAGACCTATGTGACATTCATGCCGATGTCCCGCAGAGGAGTGTACTAGGACCTCTGCTATACTTGCTCTACACATCAGACATGCCAACTAGCAGTCACACACTTACCTCGACGCCTATACAGCCATTTTATGCTCAAACGCTTGCCATAAGCTGCTATCAGTCACCTCCAAAAACATCTTAACTTGCTGGAGGTCTGGCTAGCTAACTGGAAAATTAAAGTTAACGAATCCAAATGTGATCACGTCACGTTCACTCTGAGAGTGGGAACATGACCTTCTTTAAAAATAAACGGACAATCCATCCCACAGAAGAAAAACAATAAGTACTTAGGTCTTGACCGGAGGCTCACATGGGGTAAACATATAGAAGCTAAAAAAACTCAAGTAAAACTAAAAATGAATCAACTTCACTGGCTTGTAGGCAAAAAATCAAAACAATCCCTATCTTACAAAACACTACTATACAAAGCCGTTGTGAAGCCAATATGGATCTGCGGAATACAGCTGTGGGGAACCGCAGCGCCATCTAATATTGTTAAACTCCAATCAAAATGCCTTAGGACAATTACAGGTGCACCCTGGTACTTAAAAAATGAGAATATCCACAAAGATTTAAACGTACCTAAAATAAAAGAAAAAAAAATAAATGCTGGAGAAATTACTCACAGAAGCTGAAACTACACCCGAACACCTTAGCAAGGGAGCTATTATCAAACAAAGGTCACGAACGATTAAAAAGGAAAGATACCATTAACCTGCTACAATAGAAATTCACTCTGTATATATAATCTCAACTGTATTGTGTAATGTAATGTGTACCTATGTAATCCTATGCTAATTCATGTTATGTTCGGACCATTGGCGAAGAACCTATTAATTTTAAATTAGTTCTTAAAATTCGGAAACTTATTGTGAGTTTGTTATATTCTAAGAAAGATTCAATAAATAATATATATGGAAGAAAAAAATTGAATCTCATCGGCTCAACATGCCTATACAAAGGGGAAATCTGTGGAGACATAACCTTATTTCAATTGCAGAAGGGTTATTGCACAAGCAGGAATTTACCCTGGTTGCCTTTCTGGATATTGAGGGGGCCTTTAATAATGTCAAAGGGAAGGCCATCACTGCATCACTTTGGGTGAGGAACTTGGGGTGGAAACTGGCCTGGTAGGCCTCATTGGTAAAATGCTGAATAGCAGAATCATTGAGGTGAATCTAGGGGAATCGGTCCTACGTAAGTTGGTAAGCAGAGGTACACCTCAGGGTGGTGTCCTCGAACCGTTTCTATGGAACACAGTTGTTAACAAATTCCTGATAAGATTAGAGGCGGTGGGATGTAAGGTGGTGGCTTATGCCGATGATGTTGTCATTGCTGGAAAATTCACATCTACACTGAGAGATTTGTTGCAAAATGCTCTAGATATTCTTTCAAAGTTGGCGGAGGACTGTGGTCTTGGAGTAAATCCAGATAAGACTAAGGTCATTCTGTTTACTAGGAAACATAAAATCCCTCAATTAGACCCAATTACTCTTAAGGGAAAAGCTCTAGGGATCTCAGAAGAGACGAAATACTTGGGACTTATAATCGATGGGAAGCTTACTTGCAAGTCAAACACCATAGAAGGAGCTATGAAAACTGGGGTGGTTTTTTATGCCCGCAAAAGAGCTATAGGCAGAACCTGGGGAATTAAGCCTAGCGTAGCTCACTGGCTTTACACTGCAGTTGAATATCATACTACATCTGCCACCCTTAGATCTCTTCTGCAAATATTTAGCGGCATTCGGCTCAAGGCGAGTTCAAAATGGAAAGCTGTTACGTATGGACATGCGACCATTTGAGAATCCTATACGACATCCCCAGTGACATTGATTACCTTCCTTCTTCCCTCTGTTTCGAAAGAATTTTTTGAGTTAGGATTCCTTCCAGAGAGGAATGGCTCGAGGGGGATCCATCACTAAATACTCCCATCAAGATACACACAGACGGATCAAAAATGGATACAGGTGTAGGATCAGTACTTTATTGCGAAATGCCCTCAATCAGTGAATGCATGAAACTAATGCATCACTGCAATGTTTTTCAAGCGGAAATAACCGCTATTCACGAAGCCTTGAATTGGCTGAGGATAAACGATGTAACCGTCAAGGATGTCTGTATTTTATCAGACAGCCAAGCTGCACTAAGGGCTTTGAATTCATTCCAAATAACATCAAGGAGTGTCTTAGACTGTCGCCGATCTCTAAATGAGATGGCTAACAATTCCATATCCATTTGTGCTGGGTACGAGGCCATAGGGATATACCAGGGAACTGCAAGGCTGATCAACTTGCGAGATATGGCACTTGTATGCTATGTACATATAGACGTACCTCTCGCGACTTGTAAGCTTCTCATAAGGGAGATATTAATTAATTCTACCAATCAACAGTGGATCTGTGCCACTACCTGTGAAATCGCCAGGCAAACATGGTCGAGGCTAAATCTGCGTTTATCTAGGAATATCATTAGACTCAATAGACTACAAATAAGGACTTTAGTAGGAGTCCTCACGGGACATTGTCTAAGAGGAAATCATGCAAGAAGAATGGGAGTTTATACACATGATTTCTGCCGCAGCTGCAGGAACGAGGAGGAACTGAAAACGATCCAGCATCTCTTCTGTACATGTCCAGCTTTTCCTAGAAATAGGGAACGCTTACTAGGATCCCACTTCTGTACAAGTATAGATGGTCTATGCCAGTCAGGTGTTAACAACATTCTTCGCTTTGTAAAAGATTCAGGTTGGTTCAATCTGGAGGGGGAAGCGTAGCCATGCCTCGCATCCGCGCTCACAACGGACCCAACTGGTGGTGTAAGTGGCATCACTGGTTTATTGGTGATGCGGCTGCCCTACCTACCTACCTACCTACCTAATGCTTTTAATTTTGCAGGTACCACATGTCACACACTCGATCTTGTGTTGCTTAAATTAAATCCGTGCACCATATTTTCATTTGAAAGTTTTATTAAATCATTAACGTTTATATGTCTTAGTCTTTTATGCCACTTTTGAGTATTTACTTCGTCAATTAAACTGCTCAAACTCTCAATAGTCACTATCGGCTTAAAACTAACAGAAAATACACCGCACTCTAGACTCGCACAAAATATAACTTTATTGTTTCTATTTTTAACAATTGCCTTTCCTTTTATAAACTTTACGGTATTGCCTGCTTTGATAATTTTTCCCATTGATACAAAAATTTCAGTGTAAGTTCGGAACGAAAAGCACATTTACAATACAGCACATGTGTACTGTGCCTACACCTTCTGCAAATACACCATTTGCTTTTGGTTTTTAAAATTTTCAAATAGCTCCGCACTTCTACACATATGGGAAGATGGTCCACTATCCAAAATCCACTGCTCACACATATGCTCTGTTTCAAATGCACCAAATGCATTTTCTGACTCTGTCATTCCTTTGTTTGCACTGCGATCGAATATGACCTTTTCAACCGCATCGGAAACATGTAATCTTCTTTAATACATCATTATTATTGATGTAGTTACGGTAGCTTCTAACTTATTTAGTTTTGTTATTCCTGTTAGTATTTCCTTTTGTCCCATATCGCAAATTCGCCGCAAAAACATTTTCATCATTTAATTGTGATTTTTGACCTTGTCGTAATTCCCCTTCAAGGCCTTTAGAGGTCAGAACACTAAAACTCGGTAAACTGTCTCTACTTTCCATAGCCACAACGAAATTTTCTAGTTCATCTGGAAGGCTACATAACAAAATTATTGAAATAAGTTAATCATTTAATAAAATGTTAACTTCTTTTAGATCATCTACTATAGTCGAAAATTCATTTAACTGCACTGAAAGTTTTTCGTTTGCTTTGAATTTGAAAAGTACAAGTTTTTTAAACAATGTAACTTTCCTACACGCACTTTCAGCTTTGTATACCTCACTTAGCAGGCTCCATACACCTTTTGTCACAGTGAGTTGCTTCATATAAAGAAGCAACTCACTAGGCTTTACACATAAAGTTATAGTAGCAAGAGCCTTTTGATCGACGATGTTCAATGCTATTTTAGCAACTTCGTCATTAAGGACACTTTCAACGACCACGTACTACAAATCTGAAGTTATTAACAAACTCTTTGCTTGTATAGATCACGTCGCGTAATTATCGGAGGTTTGTTTTTCAATGTTAGCTAATGAGCCAGCTATTCCTCCTTGTTTTTAACACCGGATAAACAGAGATCCAAAACTAAATTTCTAACTCTCGTTATTTTAGTATAGTTAATAGTATGCGTGTCAGATATTATAACAATTAATTTGTCACACATGAAAGTTTTAAGTTCTAGTAGTCCATTAGCATTTCCAAAAGCTATTTTACTTCTGTAAACCATCTAGTTTCGTTACAAGCAGTGTCACAATCTTCATCATACTTGTCATTTAGGTTATTAATTGCTTCATCATTATTTTTAAATCAAAGATTAAGAAATAGATCATGATTCTGTGTTGGTATCTTACTCTTTATAGCTGCGTTCAAGTTTTGTGATAAGTCTGGTGCTGCATTTTTCGCTACTACTTTCGCATATGACATTCCAGGTATGTAGTTATTATTTGTTTGCATTGTGGGAATATACCCACAAGTGGTTTGGTGATTTTTGTTCATGAGTTGGAGTTATTTCCTTTTTACGTAAGGTTGGTTATTTTTGTATTTGTAGTTAATTGTAAATCATACAGCCTTTGTAGTTTGCTTTGTGGGTTTCCTACAGAGAGCGCATTTGATTTGCTGTTTCATATCTCTTTCGACATTGCAATTAATTGTGCTGTGGTTACCTGCGCATTTGACACACACAGGGCCTTTAGTACAATAGTTTTTGATGCGTCAATATGCAATTTGAGCATTGTGGAATAGTTCTTTTTTGGTGAGGTATATATAATTCTGCCAGTTCAGCTATAATATCGTCTTTTTCCGTGGTGTAATGTATATTTCGTAAAATTACTTTAAATTCACGTTGCTCTTTGGGCTTAATATATATATATATATATATATATATATATATATATATATATATATATATATATATATATATATATATATACATATATATATATATATATATATATATATATATATATATATATATATATATATGGCGGAAAATGCAGCAGTAAAATCTCGCTTGCATCGTCCAATGATGTCATGATTGTTGCGCTTGAATAAAGCAATGTACTTGTCCTAGCTGTCGAAGCTGCTGTTGTAGTACAAGAGCTTTGTATTCTGGTTGTTCTTCCTGATGCTGTAGCTGGTGGATAAGCCTCCATCATAATAGTGGGTGTTGCGAATTGAACAATCCACGTTATTGAAGCGCTGGTAGTGGTGCAGTTAAGGAGAGCGGGAGAGCAGGATCTGGCTCTGCTCTCTGCTACTTTTTAGTAGCCGTTATACTGAGTGGAGACAAATAAGAAATATGCATTTTTTTTTTGAGGAGTGTCAGAGACACTAATTTTAGTTATCTTATCGGTGGTTTCGAAAGGTTTTAATTTTATACTTCACACTTTTCACCTTGAATCTAGTCTGGCAAAATAAAATATTATTAAAATATTTAATTAATTTATTTTTATAGCGAGTTCAATGACAAAAATTATGACTTCGTAGATAATCTAAACAACTTACGAAAATCAAAAGTTAACCACTAAATTAGCGACAGCATCACGAAATATGGGTTTCCCAAAATACATAAAGAGAACACACCAAGACCAATGATGGTTTCATTTGAAGTTGTGTCTCTATTTCCCAGCATCCCAATTAACTACGCAATAGGCATTATAAATAAAAAATGGGACATCATACAGAAACATACGCACATGACAAAAAAGTTATTTATGGAACTATTGAAATTTTCCATAAAAGAAAATAGATTTTTAAATATATAGACAAAATTTATACACAACGTACTGGCATGTCAATGGGTTCGCCAGCATCACCCATAATAGCGGACATTGTAATGGAAGGAATATTGGGCAAATTAATGAAAAGTGGAAAAAAACCTAAATCCTTGACTAAGTATGTAGACGAAATTTTCGCAATTGTAAACCAAAATGAAATAATATACATATTAAATAAGCTAAACAATTGTCACGCAACAATAAAATTTACAATTGAAGAAGAAGAAGATGGACAATTGCCATACTTGGACACGCTCCTGGTTAGGAGACATAATACAATAAAAGTAAACTGGTATCAAAAACCAAATGCGTCGAGTAGGTTTATTCATTTTTATTCTAAACACCCAAAAAGGAGTGATTTTCAACTCGGCGTGGTGTTTAGAGTAAAAATACGAAGAATACTAAAAAGTAGCGACAAAGTATTTCACCAGGAGAATATAATAAAAATAAAAACAATTTTAAGAAAACAAACTTATCAAAAACAAAAAAGTGAAAAAGGACAATACCAAAATAGAGAATACAACCAAAATCTACAAATCAATGATATACGAGTACATAAAGAAATTTTCAGAAACATTGAAAACATCCAGTATGTATAATATAGAAAAATTCCGCATAGCACATAAAACGAACAACACATTGCAAAAACTATACGAGTATACCAACATAAAAAGTCGATCGACAAATTAGGTAAGGCGCACGTGATATACAAAATTAATTGTTGTGGAGACGGGTCAAATTTATGCGACAAAGTATATATTGGTACAACCAAAAACAAATTTAGGACGAGGACATCAGCGCACAAAACGAATATGGAAAAACAGAAGCACTGTACTCGTAGTGGACATCACCCGAACTTCGAAGAAGCACAGGTATTACAACAAGAAGTATACTACAACAAACGATACCTACTGGAAATGCCGCATATCACCAACATACCCACAAAACAAAGACTTAATTATAAAAAGAACACGGATAGCTTTCACACATATATAGAAAACTTGTACGACAAAACTAAAGATACAAAATAACAACAACAAATACGAACAGCTGACCAAAAAAAAATTAAGACCACCGTTTAATGTTAGGCATGTTAATGTTATATTATATTTAGTCTGTAAGTTACATTTAAGTTGACAGATCTAAAATTTGTAAGCGCCAAGATATTTGTTGATTTGAAATATTTTTATATGTAATTGTTATTAATTGTAGACCCTGAGAATGGTTTCCGGAACAAATCGAAATATTGGGGGAATATTTTAATTAAATAAACACAAACAAATTTTTATTTTAAATATAAAATTATTTTTGTCATTGGACCTTGAACTCGCTATAAAAATAAATTTATGAAATTTCAACCGGATGTCGAGAATCGATTAAAAATATTATTAAAATATGTATCACGGAGCACATTTGAAATTGTGTGCGCACAGTTTGAAAATTCACTTAAATAGAAATATAAGATTTCGTGCTAAAAACACTTCTAAGTTGAGTTTGTGATTTCTTGACTCAGTTTTGTTGGAACGCGCGTCAAAGAACACGACCAAAGAGAATATACGCCATATTTTATAGTTTTTCTTCGATAAAGGCGAAAACGCAAGGCAGGCGGCTCAAAATGTGAATAGAGTTTATGGTTCTGATACTATAACAGCCAATCACGCTTTATTTTGCTTCCGTCGATTGTGTTGAGGTACCACGTTAAGGAAAATGACGATAAAATCATGGAAATCGTCAAGTCGGACCGTCAGTAAGCACTGTTTCGATTGCGCAGGAGCTAAACATTGCACAAAAACGGTTTGGAACAAAAAGAAGCTCGATGTATGGGTGCCACACGAGAACGCAAAAAACCTCATGCACCGAATTTCCAACTGCGAATCGCAACAAACCATTTCTGAAGCGGATGGTGACTGGTGATTAAAAGTGGGTCACTTACGATAACGTCAAGCGAAAACGGCAGTGATCGAATCGCAGTAAGCCGGCGCAAACGGTGGCCAAACCTGGATTGAAGGCCAGAAACGTTTTGCTGTGTGTTTGGTGGTATGGACACGGAATCATCTACTATGAGCTGCTCCCCTTCGGCCAAACTCTTAATTGGGACCTGTACTGTATCAAATGTAACCATGCGTTTGAGTTTCGCACACAGCGAAAAGAGGTTCAGGGAGTATTTGGAGGTTAGTTCGTTTCTGGCAATGGAGCTGTGCGGTTGTGCTAATGGAGCAGTGCAGTAGTGCCAATGGAGCAGTGCGAGAGTGCCAATGGAGCAGTGCGAGAGTGTCAAGGAGCAGTTACGGTAGTGATGTGCTGTGAAGAAGGAAATACGAGACGTGAGCCAGGAATGGAAGATCAGTGCTGAGGCTAGGTGCAAAGTGGTGCAATAAGGACAAGAGCCTTAATAAGAGCAAGTATGAGCAGTGCCACAGGTATTCTTAGAGCAAATTTATGTAGACATATATTCGCTGAATATATGTGTGTCTATAAATATTTATACAAATGTATGTCTGTATGTGCTAACAATGTATTGTATTGAGCGTCCAAATATATTTTATACACATGCATCTCATAATTCCCAGGAATCTGTTGAGCTCAATTAAGTACAATAAAAAGTGGTTTTTACATAAGCTTTTTCCACTTAAATATATTGGGTTTTATTTCCATTGAATTGCTGTTAGTATTGTTATAGTTTCACTGTCGATTTGAAACATGTACTGACAACAATTCGGCCGTCTGAAAGAAGCTATCGGCCAGTTTCTGCAAATAGAAGAGGAATTGTGTTCCATCAGAACAACGCCTGTCCACACACATCGGTAGTGACTACCCAGAAGCTTAGGTAGGCTTGGTTGGGAGGTTATTATGCATATGCCTTATAATCCGGACCTGGCACCAATTGATTACCGTCTATTCCTCTCTATGACGAATAATTTTGCTAGTGAAACATTCGCCTCAAGAGAAGCTTGTGAACATGACTGTCCCAATTTTTTGCAAATACGGAGGAGAGTTTCTATGAGAGAGGTATAATGAAATTGCCTTCAAAATGGCAACAAGTTATCAAACGAAACGGTGCATATTTGACCTAATAAATGGATTTATTTTGACTACACCCTATATTTTAAAATCTAGCCTGAATTTAAGCTAAAATCTTGTATATTAAATGTAAATGTAGTTTTAGATATTGATTTAAAATTACGTATATTTTCTAACTCTTAAAAATTATTACTTAGTGTCAATTGACAGGTGTAATGTAAATGGGATATAATTTTGTTCTCTGTTCCTCTCTGTCACAGTCGCCAAAAATAAAATAAATTGCATCGTGTTCATTGCGTGTGTTCAACCAATGTAATTTTATTCTTCTTTATTTATTTGTGTTCACTTAATAAGATCATGATATTTAAAAGAGATATTATCATATATCATGGAGAGGCAGGAGTACTTGGCCGGACTGAACTTGGTGATTGGGCATGAGACCCTCTTTATGCAATACAGTAAGCGACTAGTCGGAAAAGATAAGTGGGGTTGCCGGAGTGCTATATTGAGCCCGGCAAATGATATATAAAATATATTATTTATATATAATATATATGCCACCAAATGATGATAGTTGCAGCGAAGGCAATATCGAACTGTGTGTAATATATACGAAGCCTTGATACTGGCATCGTATCGATATTCTAACAACTGAAACTGACCGGATATTGTCGCTGTAATGTACAAGTCTTCTAACTCTGAGCAGTAATTGTATTCAGTGTCAAGTTTTACAGTGTGTCCTTTTGCATTGTAAATAAGTTGTATAATGGGCCTGGGAAAATTCGTGGCGTTTTTTTCTGGTAAAGTTCAACTGGTTTTATTGTGGAAATTAACTTATTTAAACCAAATATTCTACATTACTATCGACAACGTTTGGCCATTTTACGAGTTGTCATGAAGAACTTCTGTGATATCTCGTTGAAAAAGAGAATCTAGTGATTTCACAGGCTTCTTTGGAAAGTCAATGCCTAGCTCCATCTCAATATCGACTCTGCTGATATGCTTATCATGCTGGACTTTTTCAAGAATTTCTTCCGGTTTTTCAGTTATTGGACGATCAGAGTATGACTTAATAATAATGCATACGTGCATTAATAATATTGCATAATATTCCGCAAATTTTACATTATTTTGGTCCATTTTCAAATCCAAAGAACTTACCAACAACTGAACCATTTTCGATGTCTAGACGTGATACTGGAAGTGTCACCCTTCCAAAGAGTGTGTTTCCTAACTTGTGCGAGTGTTTGCTGAGTTGTTTGCAGCAGCTATATATCCAGAAAACGCCAAGACCTTTTCCCCAGTTCCAATATCTGACTGAAAGAATAGGTGGTAGGTAGGTCTAAGTATCTGTCAAGGGCACGGAGACTCGGTCATTAGGTCCTTTATATTGATTGATTTGAGATCGGCCATGCCAGTAAAGATGGTGCTTCTTTGAATTTTTCACCTCCGAGAGGGTCGGACAGTGAAAAACTAGTTAGACCACCTGCTCTTCCTCATGTTTTTCTTGACACCTGCGGCAGGCCCAGCTTTTGGCATGGCGGCTAAATAGACAGTATCATCTTAAAACTGCCAGAACATTCCCATATCACTACCCTAATGATACCCTCCAAAGCCCTAGTTAAAATTTTGTACTAAATAAACTTCGTGGACTATTTCTAAAATTTATTCATTTGAATTAGGTACCTTCATTAAGGCGAAATAAACAAACACATGATTTTATATTACTTTACATAATCCAGTGAATCGATCAAAACTATTTAGTTTTTAGTAACTGAAGGGGGTTTGTATCAAATTTATAAAAGTATAATTTTACCAACCAAAAAGTAGAAAATCTGAAGAAGAAATTATAAGTACTTTACAGGAACTAAGACGGTTGGGGTAACGTGTACCTCTTGTAATTGCTACCAAAATCCCAGATTTGTTATCAGTAACCAATTTAACTGTAATTTTAATATTACTTGAAAGTACTCTGACGTATAATGTGTAGCTGAACAGTACGACATCGGAATGTTTTCAACATATGTTTTCGATTATAGATGAGAAATTTCAGGATATGGTCTTTTCATATTTTAGTTATCCTAAGCATCTGCAAGATCCCTTGACAAATGTTGTTATTGGACTTTATACAGCAATTGATTCCTAGATTGACCTCATATTCCTTTCCATCCAGCTCCTATGGTTTCCGTAAGTCGTAACCATTGTGCTGGTTGATTTATCATTTGACTATTGTTCCTCTGGTAGAATAATACTCTCCGTTATTCCGCATTGTACGGTATTTGTAATTCATTTTCCATTATGAGGAGAGTCTGAATTGCCATATTATAATCCTTTTCGATATTCCATGGAAGCATTATATATCTGTAGGCTTACAATCCATGCATTATTAACATAATATATTCTAACAGTCTTATGTTATAAACGTATTTATGACATTGTTTACATTATTTTTCTTAGCCTTCTATATGGCTTAAATAGATCTTATCTATATGGCTTAATTAGATCTTATTACTTATTCTATATGGTTTAAATTGATTATTGTGCATAGTCTTAGGTGTACCATTATGGTCTATTATTGAATTTACGCCTACCCTATTTCGTATCTTATAGTCATTTTTTTTTCTTCTATTTTCTACTTTTAACAAAACTAAGTCTCCTATTTCTAAATTAAGTGAATTTTTATAATTTGCTCTGTCCGCCCTCTGTGGTCTAGTGGTAAGCATGCTAGACTCACATCCTTAGGGTGCTGCCACGGGCTTGGTCTCGAAAATGCTTCTTTCTATAAATCTTTTTCTCTTCGAGTCGAAAGTCTCTGTAGCTAGTGCTCATTCCCCCAACACCTTGCACTCATAATTGATTATGGTGTAAGGTATAATAATAATAATAATAATAATAATAATAATAATAATAATAATAATAATATATTTGCTCTACTTCTCTCTATTCGGTTTTTTTTTTGTGTAGTTGGATTTGTTTAGCTTTTTGTCGTGCATAGCCTAACCTTGCTTGTAATTCTTTTGAATAGTTGTCCAAGTCATACCTTTTTGTTGTGTTTAGTGTTGTTTCATGGGGTAAACATGGGAGTTGCCCATATATTAATTCGTATGGAGTGTACCCCGTGTCAACATGTGGTGTCGTATTATAAGCTAAAGTAAAAATAGAATCCATTTATCCCATTCGTTGTAATCTGTTGATCGTTGTAATCAGAGGAATTCGTTGAGAACTGTGTGATTGCCCTCGAGTGAGCCTATTGTTTGGTGGTGGTATGGTGTCGAAAATATTTGTTATTTTTAGTAGTGCACATATTTTTCCCATCAACTCGTTCGTGAATTCTGTCCCACTTGCGGATTTCAGTGTTTTGAAGTGTCCATATTTTAAAAGGAATTGTTCAACCAGTGTCTTTGCTTTTGTGTGGTCATCTTTTGCTGCCATTGGGTGTGCGATTAAAAATTTTGTTAGTTCACATTGCATCGTCAGTATGTAGCGGAATTCGTTTGAGATATTTAGTGGTCCTACAGTGTCCATGGATATTACTTCGAAACTGTTATTAGGGGTGTCAGTTATTGTAAACGGTTATTTTATGTGTCTTGTTTGTTTATATTTCGTGCATGTGTCACAGTTAGATATTTTTATCATTTGGTTCATGTTTTTTTTTTAGTTTCAGTAAAGTTTTTCTTACTCCGAAGTGTGCTATTCTGTGGCATTCGTCAATTAGTTTGTATTTCATTAAATCGTCTGTTATTCTTTTTAGAGTGGTATATATTAATATTTTCAGGTGAGGACTTTTATTATTTATTTTAATTTTTGCGTACATTCCTTTAAATTCTTCTTTTGTATACATTTTAAATATATCATGGTTAGTCGCTATAGCTGATTACATTCTATTTTTTCTCTTCTTGATTAGATATCAATTTCCTCAGGATTGAGTCTAGACTCGATGATTTATCATTGATCATTGATTCGTGCATGCATTACATTTAAATTTTTATAATTATTTTTGTTAGGTTGCAGCTTCTTCACATTCCATTGTCCTATGTGCACAAATATATTTTCAATATGCATTTTTATATTTTCAAAACTTTGATTTTTATTATCGACATTAATTTTTAGTATTTTTGACGTCGTTTATGGAGGTGCATTCCCACACTTGAGGGTGGTCAGTCTTCTGAGTTGTGCAGTTTTCCATTATTTTTTATTTTGTTTGCCTCTTTATTATTTAATTCTTTGTTTTCATTTATTTTATTTTTATTTGACATTCCGCTCATAAGTATCAATGTTCTTTAGGCTTTTTCATCTATGTCTTTTGGTATCATTTCTTTTAAAGTGTCTGAGTCAATTTGTATTCTAGACAGTGTCGTCTACATTTGTGTTCATTTTTCCATTTTTTTAAATTATGTCAAAATCGTAGTCGCTAAGGTCAAGTCTAATTCTAGTAATTTTCGAATATGAATTTTTGTGAGAGAACAGAGATATCAATGGTCTGTGGTGTGTTACTACTGTAAATTTTCCACCGTATAAATAGGGTTTGAAGAAGTTAATACCATAATATATTGCTAGTAATTCTTTTTCTGTCACTGGTTTATTTAAATCATGTTTTTGTAAAGAATTACTGGCATATGAAATGGGTAAATCTGTTCCTATTTCACCTTGTGATAGAATGATAGCTAATGCATAATTTGATGCATCGGTAGTCAGAATGAATAGTTTGTCAAAATTCGGGTATTGTAGTAGGGGTGGCTTGATAAGTTTCTGTTTTAGTATTTCAAAAGCTATGTGGTATTCTTGGTCCATAAAAATTCAGCTGTATTTCTTAATAGTGAGATTAAACAAAGTGAGTTTGCCAAATCTGCCAAATCTGGGATAAAATTTCTGTAATAGTGCAACGAATTTTCTAACTTCGTTGGTATTTTTGGGTATTGGGTAGTTTCTTATCGTGTCGTATTGGCATGTGTCTGTTTTACCTCCGTCCTGTGTAATTAGTCCTAGGTATACTACTTCTGGTCTCAGGAAGCAACATTTTGATGCATTTAGTTTCAAGCTGTGGCATTTGAATCTATCCAGCTAAACTAAGTTTTTATTGTGGTGGTGTACGAGTAAGCTGCATCCATAGATGATTATGTCATCTACGTATACGAGTATAATATGCTTCTGATGCGAGTCCTGAAAGTGCTATTGTTAGCATTAGTTTAAAGCTATTTGAAGATATCTTGAGTCTAAAAGGTAAGTGTTTAAATTGGTAGTGTCCATTTGTGGCTGCAAAAGCTGTTAAAGGTCATGATTTTTTTCCTATCTGATGGAATGAACTAGCCATATAAAGTGTTGAGAACTATTTTGCTCTTCCTAGCTGGTCTAGAATGTCTTCTAGTCGAGTTAGTGGGAACTTTTCATTGATTATTTTGTCGTCTGTAGTTTTTAATAAAGTGTGTTTTTTTTAGACGTGTGGTTTTCAATCTTGCAATACTTTTTTCGGAGTCGGCCTTTTTGACAGCTGCCACATGATTTATGCTCAGTTTGGTTTGCCATTTCATAAGTTTATGGCCGAACGATCATCAAGCGGGTCGCACGTTCGGTGAATGGGCCCAAAACGAGATGGCCACCGATCCCGATTTTCACAAGAAAATTTTGTTCAGCGATGAAGCTCACTTTTGGTTGAATGGGTACGTTAATAAGCAAAATTGTCGCATTTGGAGTGACGATAATCCACAAGCCATTGCTGAGACGCCGTTACATCCTCAAAAAGTCACTGATTGGTGTGCTCTATGGGCAGAGGGAATCATTGGTCCATATTTCTTCAAAAATGAAGCCGGCCATACTGTTACAGTCAATGGGGAACTCTATAGAACCATGATTAATAACTTTTTCGTGCCTGAAATGGAGGATGTTGATGTGGACGACCTTGGTTCCAACAAGACGGCGCTACATGCCATACAGCAAACGAAACAATCAATTTATTGAAGGAAACTTTTGGTGAGCGCATTATCTCGCGTCGTGGGCCTGTGGCGTGGCCTCCAAGATCGTGCGATTTAACACCGCTAGACTATTTTTTGTGGGGTTATGTGAAGTCGCTTGGCTACGCAGATAAGACCGAGACGATTGACGCCTTGGAAGAGAATATTCGGCGCGTTATTGTTGACATACGGCCCCAATTGCTGCAAAAAGTGGTCGAAAATTGGGCCTCTCGGCTGGAATTTATTCGAGGCAGCCGAGGCGGCCACTTGCCCGAAATAATTTTTAAAACATAATGGCAAACCCTTATCTTTATTGTAGAGTATGGCTCTGTAATTACACCTTAAGTAAAACGCCACCTAGCGACTTCTGGCATAAGACTTATGCCAAATTATATTTAAGAATACAATGTAAGAATACATAAATGAATAAATAAGTGGCTGTTGAACATTCAGTGAATATGCACTCAAGTTATTAAAGTGGCGACGAGGATAAAAGAGAAAAAAAAATACAAATTTTTTTTACAATTCAGATTCTGAAGTGTTCTCGAAATCCATAAAGGACTAATATACAGTTTTTTTTAATTTGTAAACGCGCACCAACCACAATGCCATATGATGATTCGGAAGTTAGCCAAAGAGCAGGTAATGATACCATTATTGCAGCAACAGCTATGGCAACTGGAGTTCGCGAATTTCGCCCAGCCGTCGATAATTGGCGGAATTGGCAGGAACTGCTCGATTCACATTTTGTGGAAACGTCATGTGAAGATGACAAAATTAAATCCTCTGTATTACTGAGAGCAGTTGGTATTGAAGCATATGGATTACTTCGCGATTTGTGCGACCCCGTACTGCCAGCAGCACAGAAATATAAAGATTTATGTGCGCTGTTACAGCGACACTATTCTCAACCAGTTATAATTTTTCGAGAAAGGCAAGCACTTTTCGACGCAAAGAAAACGCGCGAGGAGTTAGTAGCAGTTTGGTTTGCTCGCGTTAAAAAACTGGCAAAGACCTGCAAATTTGGTGCACAATTAGACGCGTTTGTGTTGAACAAATTTGTGACGGGCTTGGACGGTAAAGTTTTGAACGGCTCTGTGAGGAAGAGGAGAACTTAACATTGGAAAAGGCGTTGATGAAGTCTATGGCAGCAGAAGCAAAAACTTTTGCGCAACGTGTTGAAAGTGAGGTTAACCTGGTAGCAAAGCAAAATCATCGAGGTTATGTTAAAAATGGCGGAGATCAACGATCAACGTTTCAGCGTGGTCAAAACAACAACAACAACAATGATAAAACGAAGAAGAAGTGCAAGCATTGAGGGTGGAAGACGCACGAGAGCGACAAGTGCAGATATAAACACAGTTCGTGCTATAAATGCAAACGAGTGGGACATTTAGCAAACATTTGTACGAGCAAGCACGTTAATTTAGTGGAAGTATCCGAGAAAACTCTAGTAAATAAGTATGGTAATAACAAACAAAATTATTTTAATTTGGTTTCAGATTTCTCCGTTTTCAGTGTTTCTGCTAAGCGGGTACCATCCCCATTCACAGTTACTGTCGAAGTTAATCGTACACCACTAGACTTTCTTTTGGATACAGGAGCAGCCTGTTCACTCGTACCGAAAGCAACATTTGACAAATATTTGTATAAAAAAAAATTGAGACCGTGTAAAGAAACATTTTGAGCTTATAACGGCGCGGACATAGAAATTTTAGGTGAGTTTAATGTTTCTGTAAAATTTCATGACCAATCGCGAAATTTACGTTTGATTATTAGCAAAACATGCAGTCCACCTATTTTGGGACGCGATTTTATGTCTCTTTTCGGTATGGGCCTTTCGCAAGTAAATTTTCTAACACAGTATCACGATATTATCGCAGAAATAAAAAGAAAATTTAAAAATGTTTTTACGGAAGAGTTAGGTACTTACAATGGGAATAAAATAAAACTTAGTATTCTAGACAACGCGAAACCGATTTTTTGTAAGCCAAGACCGGTTCCAATGGCATGGAGGTCTAAGATAGAAGCACAGTTGCGAGATTTAGTAGATAAAGGCGTTCTGGTTCCGGTAGACAATTCCGAGTGGGCTACCCCTTTAGTGCCGGTATTGAAACCTAATGGTGATATACGCATTTGCGGAGATTATAAAACAACTATAAATAAATATTTAGAAGATGTTAAATACCCGCTACCACGCATAGATGAGCTTTTCGCTTCGCTACAGGGGCAGCTATTCTCAAAATTAGATCTTACGAGCGCTTATAACCAATTAGTTTTGGAGGAGTCCTCTCAATTATTGTGTGCGTGGAAGACACACATTGGACTATTCAAAATGACGCGTATGCCTTTCGGCGTGAAGCCAAAAAACTATTGAAACTGTACTGCGTGGCATACCTAACGTGGGTAGCTACTTAGATGACATTATTATAACCGGAGGTAATGCAGCTGAACATATCAGAACTTTAGAAAAAGTATTACAAAAATTAGAGACGGTCGGTTTAAGACTAAATGCTAATAAATGTGAGTTTTTAAAAGAAAAAGTTTCGTATTTGGGTTTTACGATTGATAAAAACGGTTTGCACAAAAACGGCGATAGGGTTTCTTCAGTGCTAAAAGCACCTGTACCACAAAACGTGTCAGAAGTAAGAGCTTTTGTGGGCATGTTAAACTATTATTCAAAATTTATCCCTAATTTTGCACATAAGATGGCCCCTTTGTACAATTTGCTTAAAAACAACGTGGAATTTAGATGGACGAAGACATGCCAAAATTCCTATGAGATGTTAAAGCAAGACGTTACTTCCGATCTGGTGTTGACACATTTTAATCCCAAAATCCCTATAATTTTGTCCACGGACGCATCTAATGTAGCAGTGGGTGGAATTCTAGCTCATTCGTTTCCAAATGGAGTTCAGAAGCCAATTGTCTTTATTTCTAGAGCGTTGACAAAAGCAGAAAAGAATTACAGTACGATTCAAAAAGAAGCATTGTCTATAATTTTCTGCGTTACCAAGTTAAAGCATCACCTCTTGGGTAACCGCTTTATACTACAGACAGACCACAAGCCCCTTCTTTCAATTTTTGGAGAGCACAAAGGTATACCTGTAATGGCGGCTACGCGAATGCAGCGCTGGGCCTTTATTTTGTCAGGGTTCAGTTACAAAATTGAATACATAAAAGGTGTATCAAATTCTGCTGATTTTTTGTCACGCCTACCACAGCATGAAACCGTAAGCGGTGAGGATCATTGCGATTACGTCAATTTTATTCATACCAATAATGAATTGTACTTGAATTTTCAAAACATAGCGAAACATATCCAGTTTTATCGAGAGTTGTAGAAGCGATTTATAGGGGAGAATTAAAGACATTCAAAGGAAATGAGTACAGTGCTTTCTGTGCTAGAGAGAACGAGTTGTCAGTTGAGTATGGTTGTCTATTATGGGGATACAGAGTGATCATTCATTCAAAATTGCGCTGCAAGGTATTGCAAGAATTGCATCGTTCCCATTTTGGAATTAACAAGACAAAAGCTTTAGCCCGTTCATATGTCTGGTGGCCTAAGCTAGACCATTCAATCGAACAGATGATTTCGAATTGCGTACAATGTAAACGCGCTCAAGCGAGTCCCGAAAAATACACCCTGATTCCATGGACTCCTACCAAATTCCCTTGGTCACGGATACACATAGACTATGCCGGACCTGTTCAGAATTTTTATTTTCTCGTTATTATCGATTCATTTTCAAAGTGGGCTGAGGTTTTTAAAACTAAGGAAATGACAACAGATTTTACTATAGCTAAATTGCTCGAATTGTTTAGTAGATTCGGTTTAATAGAAACTTTGGTAAGTGACAATGGTACCAAATTTACGTCTAATGAATTTAAACAATTTTTGTCATCGAATCATATTAAGCATTGCCTAACGGCTCCCGGTCATCCTGCAACTAATGGTCAGGCCGAAAATTTTGTAAAAACTTTGCAAAAGTCAATATACGCAAACCTCAAGAGTAATGTAAGGAATTTAAATAAAGTTTTAAACGATTTTTTATTCGATTATCGATGTATGAAGCATTGCTCCATCGGAGAATCGTTTAAGTTTAAGTTTGCTTAAACCCCCTCTAGTTCGAAATAAGATTTGTGAAAGCCTCTTGTCGAATGTGAAAAACCAAAAAGGTAATAGGAAAGTAAGTTTTGAAGAGAAGTCAAACGTTTTCGTTCGTGATTATACTAACCCAAACAAGATGGATTGGCAGCAAGCGACGGTAGCTAAGCGTATTGGTTCGCGATTATATCAGTGTATATTAGCTCGAAATAAAAGATGCATTAAACGACATGTAGATCAAATAATACCCGGGTGTTCAAATGATAGCCCGGAACTTAACGAACCAGAAACGGACAAGACAGAAATAGAGCAGGTAGCTACGACAGATTTGCCAAGTAAGGATACCGAAGCACCAACAAATGTACCCGCGAAAAAGGATGGTGAGGTGTGTGTACCCAATGAAACAGAAACAGTGGGAACCAGGAGATTACGTAATTTAGAACGTATCAACTATAAGGAATAATGTTGGAGTTAACATTAATTAAACTTGTATATACTTTGTTAAAATAGTTAATAAGCTGTACTGAATTGTATGAATTAATTTTGAGTAGATATGTAGAATTTTGATAATTGTGGCTTATATGATTAAAGCTTTAGTGGAGAGTTGTAGAGTATGGCTCTGTAATTACACCTTAAGTAAAACGCCACCTAGCGACTTCTCGCATAAGACTTTTGTCAAATTATATTTAAGAATACATAAATGAATAAATCAGTGGCTGTTGAACATTCAGTGAATATGCACTCAAGTTATTAAATTTATAATAAAGCTAAATTCTTGGCCATAACATTAAATTATATGCGTTTTATTTCTGCTTGAAAACCAAACGTCTTAAAAAAAACACCCTTTATATACTGGTGTGCTGTAATTTGTTTAAAATTATTAATTGTTAATGATTCGTCTTCAAGTTGATAAATTTCTTGATGTTGTCTAAAAATTTGTATTAGTTCGTTTTTAGCTTTCTCATCCTTGCAGTCGAAATTTAAAGTTTCAAAAATCTTATGGAAACGTTATTCATTGCGTACGTGGTTTTTGTTGTATGTCAGTGTTCCGTAATTGTGTAGTGAGTCGGTCTCTAATTGAATGCCGTCTAAAGTTACTTCTGAATTTGTCGTATTTAAAATTTTGATATGTGTTAACGCCGTTTTTTTTGGTTTATTGAGTTGCTTAGAAATATATCTCTTGTTATTTCTTTATTGAATATTACTTTATCTTCATTTATGTTTAATTTTTAGGCTTGGATAATTTCTGTTCTAGCTTGTATTCTAATTTTAAATGTATCGTATGTTTGTGTTTGCATGGGTAAGGTTATGTTATTTTCATTTATATAGAGGGAAATTTTAATGTTTTATAATCTATTTTGCAAAGGAATTTCTTAAAGAAGTCTCTTACTACTATACCGTCTGTCTCTATTGGGAAGTTTTTATTTACCAGTTCAAAAGGTTGACTATATTCAGTTCTAATTTGATCAGTCCTTCGGAATAAATTTCTTCATTTGTTATGCCAGTTAGTTTACATTTCTCGCCTGGAAAGTATTCTTGGTTTCCTGATTTGCTGCTAATTTTGCATAATGAAATGTCTGCGCCTGTGTCTACTAAGAAGGCCAGTATATCGTTGTTGTGTGTCAGTGTAATAAAATTTGTATTGTTATCCGATACTTTATATACATTTAATTTTGGCTGTCCGGAATGATTATGCATTCCGAGTCTCGGTCCTGCCACTCATTGTTTACTCTATGAATACGGCGGTTAGTTGAGATTCGGTCGCGGTTAAAACTGTTGTTGTTAATGCTGTCGGAGTTGTTGTGATTGTTGTATCTTTTGTTGTTTCTGTTTGTAAAGTGCGAGTGGTTATTGTTTCTGTTTGTATTGTATGAATGGTTGTCGTATCGTGTGCGAAATTCTGTCTTGATTTGTTGGCGTACTGAGGTGTTCAGTTGAATGATTTCTACGTTGCAAGCCAAAATTGTGATAGCGGTTCATGTTACGCGGCGAGTTGGATGTCTGTGCATTTCTTATTTGCATAAATTGCATTGTATTGGGCATTGTAACGAATTAGCTTTCAAGTTCAAGGGCTAGTTCTGCTAGAGGGCTGAGATCCGCTTCATATTTCTCATTCAAAACTTTTTTGAATATAACAAGGGCTAATTTGTTGTTAGTCCTTATTATAACATTTTATTCTGTTTCAGTGGTCGTTACTCCTAAGTCTTCTATACGAAGTCTATTTGAACTTTCTATTACCGTTAGTATTTTTTCTTTGTACGTATTTATTCCTGTACGTATTTCTTTGTTGTAGATTGCTTAATCTGGTTTGTAGCTGTGGTATAGTTGTGTTGTCTTTGTATCTCAGGAAGTAGTATAACTCTGTAATGAGAAAAGTACCTAACGAAGCGGATGCGCCCCCAGCAGAGATAGTGATCAGCAAAGTTTGCCGTTAATCACTCTATGGTTCCTGCTGATCTAATTCGTTCCTGACTTAGAGCACAGAGAGAGAATTGTCATGTATAATAGGTGTGCAGTTTTAGTTGAACAGATTAACTACGGTTTATTTAGTGGCTCAAGGGCTCTTTTATATCATTTAGAATTTATTTCTATGTTATTTTATCTAACATGAAATATTCCTATCTTACTTTTACTAGCTACAAATCATGCCCCAAAATTACTCTCAAATATCGAATTACCGATATTTTTGGCTGACGAATCATAACCGAGCATGTATTGTTTATGTTAAGCTAATTGAGTGCAAGTGCATATCGATATACTACCACACATACATATATTTTTTCTTTTTTTAACTCCAATTTTATTTGCATTCTACCCCTGGGGCAATAATCAAATTAAATAACTATAATAAATAACTATAAAAATACGAGGGCGGATTGATATTGAAGCTACCTAAGTAGGAAAAAAACATTTTTTTTTCAAAAACCATTTATTTCTCAACATCTCGTCAACGTCTCCTTTTACTTCGACACATTTAGTAAGACAATTTTCCAAATTTTTTATACCATCTGAATAATAAGATTTCGGGAACCCCTCAAAATACGTGTTAGCTTCGGTAATCACTTCTTCGTTTGAGATGAATCTTTTTCCTGCGAGCCATTTTTTCAGGTTTGGAAACAGGAAAAAGTCACTAGGAGCTAAATCTGGACTATAAGGTGGATGATTAACCAATTCGAAGTGTATTTCATTTAATGTCTCACTCTATGCGGAAGTAAAACTCAGTTACATGTCCCGAGAATGATCGAATTGAATGTGTCTTTATTTGAATTACTTAAATCTTTTATAACATAAAATTTATAAATGATTTAATGAATTAGGAATTGAAAGCTTGGCTTGACATTTTTAGAAATTGTACCGGACAGTAATTTAAGCCAATGTAAGAAGTTGTTGTAACAACGAAAAGTGAAGCATGGCAGAGAACGCAAATGCTCTACTAGCCCATTAATAAATTTACGTCAACAAATTCTTTAGAATTTTATTGTAACGCCGAAGAGCTAAGCATAAAAAAGAAGGGGAATGTTCCGCTGGCCCATTAATGAATTCATTACTTCATATTTCTCAAATTACGTTTGACGCGAAAGAGCGGACAAACAAGCAATTAGAATATTGCAATCAAAATGATTGTAACAATGTATCGATCAATTTAGGAGGGTTGATCAGAATATATTACACCTCCCCTTTTCGGAGAATGATCCTACAGATAGTGGAGGATCATTCGATTAAATGTGAATTCAATGCCAAACTTCCATTACATATTATAAAAAAATATATATAAGTATAACATATAAATTGTAAATATTTTAATTTAGTGTCTTGTTATTTGTTCGAGTTAATTTTAATTGTTTTATTGTATCGTTGTTTATTTTAAACTATTAGTTTTGTTTTATTGTACTTGTTAATTATTTCAAATTAATTCTAACCTTATTTTGTTGCACTGGCCAATACAACGTGTTAAGCTAATTTAATTCTATTTTTATGTATTTTTACAGTTTTATTATTATCTAATTTGATAGTACAATTATTAAATTTGTCAAAATGGATAATTTTATAAGGACCTGAATATACCGAGTCAAATTTATGTCTTGCTGGGTCTTCTATAACCACGTAGTCTCCTATTTTTAATGTCTGTGGTTTCGATTTTATATCATGTGTAGCTTTCTGTTGAAGCTTATATCTTTCAATAAAAGTTTTTGCTCTATTTTGTGCTATTTGAAGTCTATATTTTACCTCTTTCTCATATGAATCTACATTATACAAAGGATCTACACAATTAGATTCCATGCATTCTATATTGCTAGGTAATTTGCCATAAACTAGTTCATAAAAACAAAAGCCATGAACTGTTGAGGGTGTAGTGTTATAGCAATACGTGAAATAGCTCAACCATTTATCCCAGTTTGATCTGTTTACGGAAATATATGATATTAAATATTCATAAAATGGTCGATGTGATCTTTCTATTGAACCTACTGTTTGATGGTGATATGCAGTTGACGTGGTGTGAGTAACTCCTAATAATTTATACAATTCTGAGAAAACTTGATTTTTATATTCTGTTCCCATGTCTGTTATAACTTTTTTCATGGTTCCAAATTGTAGTCTGAATTTCTCAAAAACTGCTTTTGCTACTGTATTTGCAGATTTGTTCCGTATTGGAATAGTTATTAAATATTTTGTTAAGTCGCAAACAATGGTCACCGCATATTCATGTTCATTATCTGTCTTTGGTGTCCGATTGTGTCAATTATTACTGTATCAAATGATTGTGTTGGTTTAGGGGTAAAAATTAGTTCTTCTTCTGTTAATGGTTTTGGTTTATTAAGAGTGCATTTCGTAAAACTTTTGATGTAGGTTTTAACATCCCTTGTCATGTTTTTCCAGAAGTAATAGTTCTTTAGCTGTTTTAGAGTTCTCGTAACTCCAGCATGGCCTCCGTAAATTGGATTGTCATGGTAAAATTTCAACAATTTGAATTTTTCTTCTTTGTTTTCTATAGTTTTTATTTCATGTGTTATCGTGATTTCTAAACTTTTTAAATTTTCATTGGCTAGCCTTTTAAATTCAGTTATTAATTTGCAATTTATCAACTCCTACACTACAGGTTTCTCTTTCAAGCCTTGGATATAGTTCCTTTAGAGTTACTTTTCCATTGATAATATAGAGTGATATATTTATATCAAGAAGTGTTGATTTACCTTGTCTTAGAGCAATTTTCTGATTTTTTGTTAATAAGAAATGCAATTTAGTGAATTTTTTTACTTGTCTGAAATTTGATACCTCATAGCATTTCGGTGTGTTTTGACTTTGTTGGGTATTTTGTTCATTTGGTTTTTTTTTTTGTTTTTGTATCTTCCTTGCGGTTTTGTGCTCTTGTCAATGCTAAAACATTATGCAATTTATCAATTTCCTTTAATTGACATATATCTATACGCGACAGTGCATCAGCTCCACAATTTTCCTTGCCTTTTATATATTCCACTGTGAGGTCATATTCTTCTAAGTCTAAACGGATTCTGTTGAGCTTCGATGATGGATTTTTCAATGAAAATAAATATTTAAGTGGTTTATGGTCACTGCGAACTAAAAATTTTCTACCATAGACCTACGGTCTGAAATAATTTATTGCCCAATGGATTGCTGTTAATTCTTGTTCAATCACTGATTTATTGCTTTCTCCCTTTGTGAAGGTTTTGGAAGCGAAAGCAATAGGCTATTGAATACCGCTGCACGCTTGACTCAAAACCGCTCCGCATGCCAATTTACTAGCATCGGTGGTTATACAAAATTCTTTTTGGAAATTCGGATATTGCAATAGTTTAGGCGAAAGCAATGAGTTCTTCAGATATTGAAAAGCCTTTTCACAGTCATTACTCCATACAAATTCAGCATTTTTACGTGTAAGTCGTGTAATGTGTATAGCATAATTCGCAAAATTGGGTATAAAACGTCTATAGTAATTACAGAATGCGAGGAAATGTCGTGCCGAGTCGGCATCTATTGGTTTTGGATAATTTTTTATTGTTTCATATTTACTATTGTCTGGAAGAATTCCTCTGTCTATACATTTATGTCCCAAAAATACAGTTTCCTGTGAAAAGAATGTACTCTTTTCAGGATGTAACTTCAGATAATACTTTCTGCATGTCAAAAATACGTCTTGTAAATTCCGAAACATATGTTTTTCTGAGCATCCTATTACAATAAGATCACCCATGTACAGGAAAGCTTGGTCAGGCTTTAGTCCCAAAAAATTCTAAAATTCATCATCCTCTGAAAGGAGTTGGGTGCTATCTTTAATACGAAAGGAAGTCTCTTGAGTTTATATGAACCTTGATTTATTGAGAATGAAGTGATATCTCTAGATTCCTCTGAGAGTTCAATCTGATGAAAACCTGACATCAAATCCAAACATGAAAAATACTTAGCACGACCTAGTTGATCCAATATATCATCTATACGTGGGAGAGGAAACTTATCTGCTAATAGTTTCTTGTTTACCTGACGATAATCAATCACCAAACGCCATTTTTTAGCAGTTTCACCTGGCAATGATTTTTTGGGTACCAGTAGCAGAGGGCTATTATAGTCTGATACCGATGGTTCTATAATGCCATCAAATTTTAGTTTTCCCACTTGATTTCAGTTTTTTGAGTTTCTGGAATTCTATAATTTTTAATATATACCGGGCTATTATCACTTAGTCTCAGTTTTTGTTTGTGAAAGTTATTCGTTGTTATTTTATCGGATTCCAACGCAAAAATGTCACTAAACTCTTCACATTTAGTTAGATCCTTCTTTACAAAGTTAGGAAAATTTTTAGATAATTTAATAAGAATACGATTTTTCATTTCATTATTGAGTTCTGTATTTTTGCAATTTTTGAGATTGATATCATAATTATCTAATCTTTCAGTTTTGATGGATTTATTTTCCAGCATAACATTATTTTCAGTCGTGTTTACTATTCTTACATGGCAATGAGATTTAGAAAGTATGGAATTTACTATAAAAATGCCATTTGAAAGTTCTTGTGTAGGTAAAAACAAATCTTCATTCAAGTTTTCAACGTCTATTTTTCTAATAACTTCTGATCTGGCTGGCAATGAAATTGAATTTTTCATAGGAGATGGGTTTAAAGCTAGTGAAACTGTTTGAGATCCAACATTTAAGTTGAAAGAACTGACACTTTGTGAAAAATCCAAAATACAATTATATTTTCGTATGAAATCCAACCCCAAGATTCCGTCACAAGGTATTGGAAAATTGGACTCTACCGCTTGAAATGTATGTATGCAGCTAAAATTTTTTACCAGTAAATTTCCGGTAACTGTTCCTATTAATTCAATTATACCCTCTCCTATTCCTCTAATTTTGCAGCCATTATCCGATATTATTTGTACATACTTAAATACCGTGTTTACTTTGATGAGCGAAATATCTGCTCCTGTATCGACTAAAAGAGCTACTGGGTTTTTTGTGAAAGTGGTGTGGAAAGTAATGTAGCAACAGAAATTAAGATTAAGAGTAAAAATGTTTGTAATTAGTGTTGCTCCCCTGCATTGCTCAGGGGAACACTTAAGTTTCCCCTGATTCTGTTGATCAGCTTCAAATGTTCTAGCGTTATAATGTCCCGTTGATCTGTTGTTATTATTGTTGTTATTGTTGTAATTACTGTTTTGAGAGTTACTGTAATATCTTCCTCTGCCGCGGTTATTGTTATTACCATGACTATTATTATTATTATTGTAATTCCTATTTCTGTTTCGATAGTTATTGAAATTTCCATAACGTTTGTTGTAACCGTCAAATCTTCCACGGCCTCTACCACCACGAGAAGAATTTCTGTATGAACTGGCAAAGAAAATATCTGATGTGCTACTACTATCTTCCGATGCACTGACATTTTTGTGATAGCATCCCCCAAAGATGGAAATTGACCTGCTTGCATAATAATTTTTGTCCTTTCGTTAGTTAAATTTTTTATTAGAGACTTTACTGCCGTCTGTGTAGCATATTTCGATGCCGTTTCAGATGGCAACCCTTAGTTAGTTATTTCCTCAACTTCTTTCGCAACTGTTTTGGGATTTTTGTTTTGCTGCTTTACATTCATAAGCTAATCGGATAGTCAGGCTGCCATGAAGTCAATGAACTCGGTGGCATTGAAATCAAAGGTTGCCCAGGACTGCCTCGCACCCCTAAATGACACCAACCTTCCTCTATGTACGGTCAGACGAGGTTGGAATACCAATTGCCACCTTCAAACCAATGTTGAAGGACCGGGACTTACTTTTTATAATTGCGCCACCTTGAACACAGTTCTGAGTATATATAACAACAATCGGAGACAAAAATTTTTAAAATTTTTTGGTGCATATATGGAAGAATCTTCAATTCTGCTTATATATAGCTTGAAAAAAATACCGGGAGTTACTTTTCCGAAATATTGGGAAAATTTAAATAAAGAAAAAAATTTTGAAATATAACAATTTTTTGTCATTAAACCTTGAACTAGAAAAAAGTTATTAAATTTCAACCGGAGGTCGACAATAGATTCACAACATTTTCAAAAATAATAAATAAAAAATTAAATTTGTATTTATTATTTTCGGTTTTTTTTTTTTTTTTTGAAGAAATCCGAAATTGATAGATGCGATCCGGATCGAAGGACCATTAAATGTTGTAAATTGAGAAAAGAGTTATGATCGTACTTTCGAAATTTTTAATTTATGTAAAATACTAGTGGTTTATTGTCCACTTGTTGTAGAATTGAATAGTAAGCAGAATGCGTTACAATAGAGTTTGAGAGAGTTACAAGCATATAAAAACGTGAAACTACGAGAGAATGCACATAATATATATGTATGTATAATGTTGTAAATAAGAGATAAAGTAGTAGTCAATAATAGTGTAGAAAGTAAATAGAAAACCATTAGGATTATTTTCAAACACAGTATTAAGTTTTTACCCTCTACCACAGCCCACTGTTCCATTCTTCTGCATACTTCTACATTTATTTGTTGCAAAGTTAAACTGTTTTGCATGGTGCTGTTGAGCTGAATAGTTTCAGCTAATTGTGATAGTAAAATATTAAACCACAAGTGGTAGCATGTGGTTCGATTAATGATACAATAATGTTGTAGACCGTGAAGTTAAACTTGAAGTGTCTATCACGGTGTTCACACATTCAATATAAGTCGTTATCTGTGCATGTTCATTACCTTGCGTAGGTATTGGGTGATCTTTATTTTAAATAGGTCCTCACATAATGGAGCAATTAAAGTCGGAGCTATATCCACAGTGCTCATGGATGCCACAAGAGTGTTTGCATATGGATGAACATTCGCCGTCATGGGACTCATTTGCGATTTGTGGTGTATGTCCTTTATGGACTTTTTGAAATGTAACATATACACATACTCGTACACTCTATTTTGTAAATTTTGGTGTTGAGTAGTTATTAAAGATGTGAAGTGCATAATGATGATAATAAACATATTTAGGATAGTTTTTAGACCCAATACATCCACAGAATTTATAGTCAAGTACATTTCCAAAACGAGAGTAGAACCTTCTTTTCTCCTAAACACAAAGGAGAATTTAACATTAATGGAAATCAGAGAAAAATGTTTCGAAACAATAGTAATAAAAATGCAGGATCAACAACAGAAACAGAAAAGGAACTTTTTGCGATAGAACAGAAATAAATTGAGATGACCAGAAAGCGATAGTGACATAAATGCATTTTAAAGATTATAAATTTATATCGTCTTTTATGATTTTTTAATATTAGTATTTTCACAATTAGTTATATTATTTTTATATACATACGAGGTGTGATCAAAAAATAACCGTTATTTTCAAATTTCGTGAGTTACGTATGTTCGATGTTCGCATTTTTTTTCTGTTATGTTGGTACACATGTCTGTTATATATGTTGGCAATACCAACCATTTTGGATTGTCAGTTTGTTTTTGACAGATAAAAAGGTTAGTCGTGTTTTGGTGTTCTCTTCGATTTTGTACTATTCGAAAAAAATGGATCAAAGAAACTGTATTCAGTTTTGTGTAAAAAATGAAATTAAATGCGCAAGGACATTTGAAATGTTGACTGTGGCCATTGGCGAGTCTACTATGAGCAGAACACAAGTTCAATTGTGGTATAACCGGTTTAAGGAAGGCCGAGAAGGTGTCAATGACGATGCTCGTCCTGGTCGCCCGAGCACGTCAACAACCGATGAAAACATTGACGCAGTGAAGAAAATGATTTTGGATAATCGTCGAATCACTATCAGAGAGGTTGCTGAAGATGTTGGCATATCGTTCGGCTCATGCCAAGCAATTTTTACGGATGTTTTAGGCATGAAACGTACGGCAGCGAAGATTGTTCCAAAATTGATAGATTTTGAGCAAAAACAACATCGCATGGACATCGCTCAGGAGCTGTTTTTGGCCAAAAACAAAACCGTTATCATGCCTCAACCACCGTATTCACCGGACTTGGCCCCCGCTGACTTTTTCCTCTTTCCAAAACTGAAGACACCGATGAAAGGAAAGCGTTTTGCTACGATTGAGGAGATAAAAGAAATATCGAAACAGGAGCTGTTGGCGATACCAAAAAAAAGGGTTTCAGAAGTGTTTCGAGGATTGGAAAAAACGCTGGCATAAGTGTATTATATCTGAGGGGAATTACTTTGAAGGGGACAAGATAGTTGTTGATGAATAAATAATTACTTTTTGAAAAAATTGAAAATAACGGTTATTTTTTGATCAAACTTCGTATAGTTAAAAAGGGAACGAAGTCGTTCAATGGACAAAATTTCAGAATTTAATTTGTGAAAGTTGACTTTGATAACACCAAAATTTCCCAACACCAAGCGGGAAATTGTTTTAGAAGCAAATTCACTTTGGATAAGAACTAAGAAATAATAGATTTCTTAAAAAATCAAATAATAAAATTTCGGAAACAATTACGAATACAATAACAATACATACATGCCGAATCGCGGCCTTCGTGATCGAATACACTTTCCTATCGAATGAAATTACGTGTCATGTCGACTGAGTGGCACTCGATACGACTCGTAACGAAACTTAAAGTAAATGTACAAGATATTCCAGCTTACATTGTAATAGATGAATGTCAAAATGAGTAAATGTAAAAAAAAAAATTGTTTGATTTTAAAAGAACTACATAAATAATACAAGTTTTCATTTCAAAGTGCTTTAAATCACATATAGCTAATTTTTTATTGTTTAAGTTCTTCGGAAGAAAGGAGTGATATATATATTCCCAGACAAATTTGGAACAAAAGCAATCCTTTGTCATTGCCGGCAACAGCGTAAGAAATTAATGAATTCGATTTTCACAGTATTTTAATAATTATAAATGAATATTTACAGATTCGAAAAGCGTTTTAGGGTTACTAAAGAAACATATATTTCTTTGTTCTCGGAACAGCAGTTTAAAGGCATATGTCGACGTCAATACCCCAACTCTACAATTAACAACAGCACTTTCCCTTGTTGGCCAGTAACAGCTATCAGCACTCAGATGGCAATGATTTCCTACTTGAAATGTGTCAAAGCACAGTGTGTAAAGTAATTTCAAATGTCAAAAAAATTTAAGACACACTGCGTTTCAAGCTTATTCAATTTTTCCACGAAAACTCCACAAACTGTAAGGAAACATTCATGAATAAATACAAGGGTGAGTTTTTTCCAATTTTAGTTTTTTAATTTCTTAATTTTTCAGTAATTGGATGTATAGACGGAACGCACATCGGACTGCAGAAGCCAACTATAAACAAGCATATGCTAACCATTAACTTTTTTTGATTCAAGTTTATATTATTAAATTTATCCTAAAAAATTTAAACAATATTATCAATTATAAACGCAAAAATAATCAAAATAAACTTGCATTTTTTAAACAAAGGGGCATCAGAATATTTGCGAAGTACTCCCAAGTATATGCAACTGCCCATTTACTCGTATATATTCTCTTCGTTTCCTTAGATCAAAAATAAATTTCTCTCACTATGATATAAAAATATTTTTTTATTGTCCAACAGTTGGCGCATAATTTTTTAAGTTTTTTTTTACAAAATACATTTTTTAAGTGCCATTACCTTATGAGAATAAAAACGATGTAGTAATTATTTCGATAAGTCCAGATGTAACGAATGGCGTTTGGAATGTTTGCATTCGATTGGTTACTCGCTATCGAATGCGACGATCCAAAATTACGACACGCTTTGCTCGATAGCGTATTCCGTGATTCAAAACGTTATAATTTCGAAAGAATTTGCAAGATTACGAATGCCGCGATTCGGTCTTTGTTTCTGTTTTTTGTGGCTACACGAACAACGCAAACAGAAACCGAATTAACTGTCAATTGTTGCGGTTTTTATTCTATGTAATTCTGCAAATTAAATCAAATGATTTTTCTATTTCTGCTGTGATTCTGTGCTCCTGGGCTATGATAGAGTGTTTGTAGCGAAATCCAAAATGATGTGAGATTACGAGACACAAGAGACACGAGCATGACTTTTTCTAATAGTTTTGAAATTTGTGGCAGAAAGGATATTGGTCGGTATGTGGGTCTTTCCCAGGCCCAGCGTTCTTAATCCTCTCAGCAACTATCAACAGGCATTGGAGACAGTGGAGAAATGATCGTGTTTGTTGCAACTTTGAATAGTCATGGGATATATTGGAGTCTGGAGAAATGAAAATAAATTCGTCCAACTGAAATTATAGCATTTTATCAATCCTTAAATATTCTCCAATCGTTTCTTTTTGAAAACAAAGTACAGGATGAAAACAGTGAAAAAATTTATAAATTTATCCCTCTATAGAATTTATGTTTATAATCAATTTGCACCTATTTTTTCATACCTACTGAACTGAAATTCATAAATTGAAATTTACGGAGGAGTAAAAAGAAGTTACTTCTCCCGTGTTTGTTACAATTCCATCACCCTTGAGAAGTTGTAGTATCATTTGTTACACAAATATTAAATAATCACAAGAGTAACTTCTACAAAAATATATTGAATTCTGTTACATTTAATTTTAAACACAGCAAGTCCGTTCAATTCTAAATTTATTCATGCCCTTTCATAGAAAAAATTCCAACTTATATGCTTTTGATTTAAGACACTTCCATAGAATTATTTCAAGCGAAAACAAGAATACGAGTATTAGCCTATACACATGATTTAACAATAATGCATTTCAGTCTGTTGCTGGGTCTTGATATTTTTCCGCACAATATTTGAATTCTTTTACGTGTTAAAGAACGTATTTTGCTATTTTATTCCTTGGCTTCTGTGTATCGCGATCACGCACACTCATTAAAAGTTTTAAATTTGTAATGAACATGATACTGTACAGCGTTGCCGCTTTTAATATTAGTTGCCACTTACCTTCTCTGAATTTTTCGTACTGCTTTGGAGAATTGTTTTTCTTATGGGGGCTGGGCCTTAGGGTTGAACTAATTGGCTAAAAAACACATACATACTAAACTTAATGTAACTTATAAAAATGTACAGCTTCAATACACACTATTCGATCGGAACGCTCGCCACAAGGCAATCTTGCCACAGCCACATCTGGACTATCTTCAGGAGGTGGTGGTTGCGGCACCCAATTATATGCCCGCCTTGATATGGGTACACCAAAACGGTCATGCTGTGAAGCTTGTTGCCTACAAATAAGAATAAAAAGCTTAAGTAAGACTCATATCATCAACAACTGTAAATATAATTTCTAGATATAAAAGTATAAGTATACATTTGATTTCTCGAGTCCTATTTGTAAAAGTTAAATTATTTTAGTTTAAATTTGCGCACCTGATAGAAAAATGCCAACAAATTTGCAGCGCACTGTGATAACTACAAAACACATCGAACTGGTGAAATCGTTCTGCACCGATTTTCACCTCGCAATTAAAAGGCAAAATAATTCAAAAATTTAATTTGTTTCTTAAATCTGTAACTAAACTCGTTATATACAACGATCAAACTTGTCTTTCATCATTAATTTCTTCATCTTCCCAGTCGTTCACCAGCTAGTAGCATAATTATTTTATTTGCTCACCAAATCGAATTAATGCAGTTTTTATTAAACTGGCTTTCATTTTTTGTTACCCTACCCCATGTGGATAAAACAGATCGTTTACCCAAGAGCCAATGCATGTTTCGGAATTTTATTTCTAACTCTTTTCTTTTATTTTTGACGAGTGCGTTCCATCTGCGTTTGGTATCCAGGGTCATACCCAAGTGTTTGGCGGTGTTGTGGTGCGGGATTTGCACTCCGTTTATATACAGTGGAAGGTACCTAATTTTATTGAAGTTTAGTAATTGATTCGGTTTGTGTTTTTTCAACCGACAAAATGGCCGTGTCGTCCGCAAATGTAGCTGAGACGCAGTTCTCATCCGTAGGTAGGGACGCCCGCATTTATTTCCTTAAGGTCGGAGTTTGTATCATCGTATTTAACTCTAAAAAAGATATCTTATAAATATGATTTCAATATTTTATAATATTGTGTTGGTAATAGCGCTTTAATTTTATTGACAAGGCCGCCGTGGCATACTTTATCGAAGGCTTTGGGCACGTCAAGAAAGACAGCGGAGTACACTTTTTTGTCTTCAAACGCATTTTCAATTACTCGAGTTATCCTGTGAACTCGATCGATGGTTGAATGTTTCAAGCGCAAACAAAATTGGTGCGCAGGTAATAGTTTTCTCCACTCAATAACATGATTGAGGCGTTTAGTAAGTAGCTTTTCCATTAATTTTGAAGCTCTGAGTGGGAGGGATATAGGCCTATATGATGTGTTTCATCATGCGCTGGCTTTCCTGGCTTCTTAAACATGAACACCTCGGAAGCTCTCCAGTAAATAGGAATGTGTTCCAATTTGAAAGTAGCATTAATAATTGCTGTTATTCTAGATATGGGAATTTGTGGGAGTTGTTTCAAGATTTCTCTGGTGATAAGATCAAAGCCAAGCGCCTTTTTGATTTTAGTTTTTTAATTTCTGAGAATAATTCAGCATCCGTTACTGGAGGGATTTCGACGTCATTGTCATGATTAGTAGATGCTGCACTTGATGCGTCATATGGCTTGAAGAACTTTCAAGGTACTCCGAAAAAGTCTCTATTGCTTTTAGCCCATCTATTGTCTGATTATTTATTGGTGGGAATTTTGCTGTTGGTTGTGAAAAGCTTTTTGTGCACTTCCAAAGCTACGTTCATTTGCTAGTTGCCTTAGATAATTGCTAAGAGAGCTATTTTTGATTGCCTTTCTCCTGCTGGTGATCTCTTTAGATATCTTATTTAGCCAACTTTTGTTTGTTGCTACCCTCGACGTATTCTGCGTTTTTCTGCAATCATTTCTTTTATTTCTCTTGTGTACTTCTGCTGTGATAGTTCTTTTTGTTGGTGTACTGCTCCACGCTGCGGTTTGGATGCTGTTTCTCCAGCACAATATTACGTCATCTAACACAGTATTATTGTTTATTTCTGGGTAACGTTCATCATCTGACAGCATTTTTTTAAGTATTCCTAGTCAGTAAATTTATTTGTTAGTGTAAGTGGTGGTTCCTTAATGGGTAAACTTTCGTATATTGTTAAGTATATTGGAGAATGGTCAGAATCTATATCCAACCCGTTTTCTATACAGAGATAGTTGGTAGAAACCTTTCTGACGATGAAGGAATCAATAAGATCGGCTGTCTTTTGCGGATCAGTTGGCCAGTAGGTTGGAGCTCCAGTAGAAAATGTGCTGCATCCAGTAATTTGAAGCGGTTTATATTGTTCTCTACCTTTTGAAGTCATGAGCCTCGACCCCCAATGCGTATGCTTCGCGTTGAAGTCTCCACTCATTATGAATCGATTTTTGTGTCTGTTGATTAGCTATAGATATTGATCACATTTGATCTGATCTCTTAGGCGGCTATAGACTGCAGTAAGTGATAAACTCTTATCGCCATCAACCGAAATGGTTGTTAGTTGGAATTCTACAGTAGATGTGCTACCTTCTTCGTAATGTTATTATTATTATTATTATTATTATTATTATTATAATTTGTACAAAAATAAATTTGTGTATAATTTGGAAGAAGAGCACTACCAACTGCGGCTTGCAGCTCTCATGTAATAAATATGCTATACTGGTATTTTTACATTTAATACATGTTGTGTTATATTATGTTAGTATTTTTAAATTAAATTAATTAAATTCGTTTTGTTTAGGGAACTATATAATTTTTTTATGTTAGCAATTGAAGGATTGTTTAGCAGCTCGCTGGGGATTGTGTCCGAAAGAAGATTGCTCGTGGCTAATTCTGACGTGCCCTAGTCTGAGGCGAATGGAACGGACGGATCTCGAACCAACTAAGATGTGTTGGGTAGTTAGGGCAATGGTCTCAATGGGTTGATTAAAGTATAATGGTGTACGTAGTAAGTCCAAGAGCTATGTTGTATTTGGAGCATATATTCATATATATAGCGGTGTATGTCTTTTTTTTCGATGGAGCTGAAAGTGTAAGCTGGAGTCCTTCGGGCAATATTGGCCATTGCGTCAGCATATTCGATCCCGCGAATACCGTAATGTTTTATATTGCCTTTTATTATAATAGCAGCACCTCCTCGGGCGCAGTTATTTGGGTCGATTGTGTGGTATGTTTCAAAGGTTTTGATCTAATATATGATTGCTTGGTAAATCGTTTTCCAGTTTTAAAGGCCTCTTTTCAAGCGCCATCGTAAAGTTATTTTGCTTCTTAAGTTTTTTCCAGAATTTGTTGTAGGATGTTGGTGTCTTCCGAGCGATAATTCTCTTTTACTACTTGGGAGTATGTCGACCCATTGACCGTAGAGGCATTTTTTTGGGTAATAGCTTTGCTAGCAAAGTTTATTGGATGAGTTAACTAACTGGACTTTTGACATGAGTATCGTTTTTCTTTGGACCGGTTCTTTGGTCGTATATCTTTTGCAGCTCCTTGGCAACAATACATCCTCTGTACCTTGCGGGGTAAGATTCGCCACAATTGCATTTATTTAATGTATTTTTTATGTTTTCGCTTCATATCAAAAGTAAGAAGAAACATATTCTTAATAATTTGGTCTAGATTGTTTTTTTTTTGTATGTGAACCATGCATTGATTTTGTAAATATTATTATTTAGGAGCTTGATTGAGAACTCTTTTCCGTTTCGTTTTTCGATGTTATAAATTTGTTGATATTCGCATTCTCCCAATACCATTAAGAATTATTTTATTTGATCTCAGACTTTGGTTTTCTGCTTTGAGTAGTTCCATGTACATTTTTTTCATATCTTCCAACTGCTTAGCTTGTTAGCTAAGGTTTCATAGTAATTAGATTTGCTTGTGATTTCGACCTTTTTAGTTAGTTGGCTAGCTCCAGGCGGAAGCGATCGGATATTTTCGATAATTTATGATATTACCAATATCTGGCAGCGCTAAAAGGACCCAAAGAGAGTGGTACCACTGACCCAATATTTGTGCGACAGATACTACGTATATTTGCAGTTTAAAGCGGCTTATCTAAATCACTTTAGGTAAAAGCGACTGAGTTTATATGCCATTTCGCACTTATGCCAGTTGCACTTAAATATGGATGCTATCAGCTGATTTTTGTTTTTAATTTTCTTTGGTTAGTTTTTTGAAAACTATTAATTTTATTGAAAATGGAAATGCTAGTATGCGAGATTCAAAAAAGAAGGCAGAGAGTGGTTAATAAAATTGTTGAAAACAATTTAAAATAAATAATGTCCATAGTAAATAGCTCTCAAAACAATATAGAGATAGATGATGGAACAGCAGTGTAGTGTGTCGGAACAATTTTTAATGGAGCATGTACTGCGATTAAGAAGTTTATACGCAAGAAAACGTAGCGATATCTTCTGGAGCACAATAAGGCCCTATATTTTGAAGCTTCTCGCATGTCCATATATTTGGCAATTGCGCTTTTTTCCATTTAATAATTTGGAGGACATGGTCTTACTTAATGATGTCCAACATATCACGAACTTCATTGTCGTCCCACTGCTGCCGCTTTGTAGCACTATCCATTGCTAAAATAAAAATTTTAATTTGTTTATACAACAGATATAATGAAATTTAAAATTTTTCTAATATTTTACGTTTCGTTTAAAGTTGTAAAAATACTGCGGGAGTTACGTCCCCACCTGCATTAGCAACGACACAACCACCAACCAAACCACCAAGAATGGCAGCAGAGGCGAATAGCTGAGTCCAACAACAACAAGGCCAATGCACTCTGCAAACACAACAAGTGCAAAGTCAGAACCCAGCGAGAGCATTGCACTCAAATACAACAACAAGCCAATGCTGACGACAAGTGGAGCACCGGATAGCTGAGTAGGGTAGAATTAAGAACCAATAAACTGTAATTCGTAGAATAGACATTTATTTTATTGTTAATTTAGCATATAATTATTTTGTATAATTTACTTTTTTAATCATTGAATAAACTTTGTTCATTATCAGTTTGACAATCAAATGAACTTGTAGTGTATTTAGTGTGATAGCAGTGAAAAAGCTATATTTTTTTAAAGTTTAATAAGGGAGGACCCTTATTTGGCGCAGTCGATGGTCGATCATCGGTTATATCCTGACACAACCGTGGAATTTTTATTCCTTTAAGGGTGAGAACCAACACCCTGAAGGAAGATGACTAAAGGAAACTGGAAATTATACCTAACCGCTGGAAGCCACAGGACAATTGAATTACTAAGTATGCTATTGGTGCTTATGCGAATGTAAGTATTGAATGTAGTCGCTTAAAATTTTAATGAAAGTGAACAAATTTTGTGAGGGTAGGAAAAGGTAAAAACATGCAACAGGTTTCATGTCGAAAAAGTTCATAAAAAAAATTAATTTGTGATAAGTGCTTGGTTCTGTGTTAATAAAAATAAAGCAAACAAAGAAAGGTGAAATGGAAAATTTAAGAATTGAAATTGAATTGTGCAAAGAATAAGATAATTATACATATATAGGAATTTGTTGAAATAAATTAATATAAACTTAACAAAACATTCATCACTGTCATCCCACTGTATATGGGCAATGCGGTATAACCAAAGAAAAATAATAACTAAATAATTACGATGCGACCTCCAATTGGAAGCTCTCCAACGTACAACAAACCTTCCTAAGAAATTACATTAAAACAAAAAGAAAGAAAAAGAAAGAAAAGCTGAAATCAGTAGTGTGCAATATATTTAGTACCAATTGTGTTTGAAAAAGTTTAATCTGCAAAGATCACTGACTGCATATCAGTGCAATAACTTAATCAAAAGCATTTAAATATACAGTACCGAAAAAAGTCTGTATCGGGAAAAATATCTATAAATTAAAAAAAAAAAAATCCTTTAACTCAAATAACTTTAATAATATAAAAACTGAAATTCATGGTCCTACAGCCCACACACTAGGCCTGAGTGATGAAGTTCTAAAATTTTTGTAGTCGCACAAATACTGAAAAATTCAATTTGCATCAGCTGGCAAATACATAAATATTTAAAAAAAAAAAAAAAAAAAAAAAAAAAAGTTGAAAAGAAATTTATACGCACAAATATATAAATGCGAGGATGCATAGAATATCTCGAAAAGGTTAAACGAGAAACATAAAAAAGTTAAATAAAATTTTTTTTTTTCCTAAAGAAGGGAAGCACAGAACCGACACACTTTCACACAAATAAAATTTTTTATCAATACTTCCTTAATGTCAAAGAGCAACAGTAAGAAGAACTCAAAATTTTTTCCATATCAGAATATTTTCAAAACAAGAAAGTTAAGTCCAATCCAAGAGGAAATAACCTTCACACCTTTCCTATCACAAATTTTTTCGGACAGTTGGGAATCACTAGAAGTAGAACCAAATCAATTAGGAGCAATGTCGCTTAATACAAACCCTGGCACCTCGGCTGGAGCAGCTATTAACGCTTTGAATCCGGCAGATGTTTTTAATTCTCTCAGAATCCCAGATGTTATAAAAGATTTGCCAAGATTTGACGGCAATCCGAGAACCTTATATGAATTCATAAATAATGTAGAGGAAATATTAATGTATATTAGAGGGACAGATATTACGGAACTATTTTGTTAAGGGCTATTAGAAACAAAATCGAGGGACAAGCGAATGAAATTCTAAATATGTCCGGAGTCCCATTAAACTGGGACGAAATAAAACAAAACCTTATACTCAACTATTCAGATAAAAGAACGGAAACCTCACTAATCCGAGATTTACACAACTTGAGACAGAGTAGGAAAACAGTTGAAGATTTCTATAATGATATAATAGAAATCCAATCAACTTTAAGTAATAATGTCTTAATACATGAAAATAATAAGAGTGTAGTCGAGGCAAAAAAAGAGCTATATGCAGAAATGTGTTTAAACGCGTTTCTCACCGGGCTTAGGGAACCCTTAGGTTCAACCATTAGAGCTATGACACCTGGCACATTGGCAAACGCACTTGCATTTTGCACAAAAGAACAAAATATATTTTACCAAAAGACAGAAGTACAGAAGTTCAACTACAAACCCCAGTTTGCACCCTATCCCAGGCAAGATCAAATGAGACGCTACGTACCAAATTTCCATCAAAATAGATTCCGACAATATAATCCCAACTTTTCGAGACGCGACGATAGGCCAAATTTTCAAGGGATTACAAATATGGGACAACCAAGTAGAAGCGCACCTTCTCCCAATCCATTCAATAGAAACATTCTACCCAAGCCAGAACCGATGGATACCACTTCTATAAACAGCAGACAGTTAAAACCATATGAGCCCCTAGAGACTGGCACGGGCCTTACAAGGAATTCATTAGCATCCAGGAGAACCTTCCAAAGCTCAAGATCGAGATTCGGTAACCAAAATCCACGAGAGTTTTACAATATTGACCAAATTGATGACCAAGAAGGTGACATAAATCAAAAAGAAATGGCTGGAGATGAAGGTCACGAAATGGAAGAGGATTGTGGAAATTTTCGGATACCAGCCTGGTCCCCAAAGGGTACTTAGACATCAATACTCACGGTTACACTCTACCCTTCATAAAAATCCACTCACCGTTCGGAAGACCACTTAGATTTTTGATAGATACAGGGGCTTCATCCTCATTCATTAGCCCGGAATTCATTGATGAGCAAAATCAAGAAGAGTGTAAACCAATAACAATAACAACTGTCCTGAATAGGTACAAAATCAATAAGTACGTCAACCTACCAATTTTTTCCGAATTTAACACCGAAGGCCAATTAAAATTCTTAATATTCAAATTCCATGCTTACTTCGACGGTCTACTTGGTCTAGACGCACTTAAACGATTAGGAGCAACAATAAATTTAGTTGAACAGACTCTTATTACGACAAACGCAGAATTACCATTAAAACTGAAACCTAATTTCACATCTGGTAAATACGTAATTCCAGCCCATTTCAAGGCAATAGTAAGGTTACCGGTAGATTTTAAAAATGGAGACATCTCCGTAACGTCAATACAACTCACACCCTGCATCATGGTTCCGGAAGGCTTATACTCTGCTGAAAACTGGTTTAGTAATTTGGAAGTTAGGAATTTTTCAAACAGAGACCAAATTCTCTTCTTAGAGCAACCAATAAAGGTGGAACCGTTTCAGGAGGGAAATTTCTTAGAATGTAACAATTGGAATTTTATAGGGCCACAACCACTGGAATTCAAGAACATATCAGAACTAATTCGATCAGATCACCTAAACGAGGAAGAAAAAGAAAAATTGATTAAGCTTTGCAAATCATTTAATGACATATTTTTCAAAGAAGGCCAAAAAATCTCGTTTACCAACGATATTAAACATAAAATAAAAACAACAGATGACATACCGATCTTCACTAAGTCCTATCGATACCCGTATATACACAAAGAAGAGGTAAATAAACAAATAAAAAATATGTTGGAGCAGGGTATAATCAAACAAAGTTTTTCGCCATGGAGTTCACCAGTATGGGTGGTGCCCAAAAAGAAAGATGCCAGTGGCAAACAAAAGTGGCGGCTAGTAATCGACTACCGCAAGTTAAATGAGAAAACAGTCTCAGATCGTTACCCAATCCCCAACATTGCAGATATCCTTGACAAATTAGGTAAATGTATGTATTTCTCCACGTTAGATTTAGCCAGTGGGTTCCATCAAATCGAGATGTACCCAGAAGATATTCAAAAAACTGCATTTACGGTTGAAGGAGGACACTACGAGTATATAAGGATGCCATTTGGGTTGAAAAACGCGCCTTCTACATTCCAACGTGTCATGGACAATGTTTTAAAGGATTTAGTTGGAAAAACGTGTTTGGTATACCTCGATGACATTATTATCTATTCGACCTCACTTCAGGAGCACATCCAAAATCTGAAGGAAATATTTAAACGGTTGGAAAAAGCAAATCTTAAGATTCAGATAGATAAATCCGAGTTTCTAAAGAAGGAAATTGCCTTCTTAGGACATATTGTTTCAACAGAAGGCATCAAGCCAAATCCCGACAAAATTATAGCTGTAAAAAAATTTCCCCTTCCAAAGACAAAGAAAGAAATCAAAGCATTCCTAGGGTTATTAGGTTATTACAGGAAATTCATAAAAGATTTCGCCAAACTAGTTAAACCTCTAACAATTTGCTTAAAAAAAGATGAAGTAGTAGAGTTAACGGATGAATACGTGAAAACATTTGAATTATGTAAAAATCTCTTAACTAACGACCCAATTCTCCAATATCCAAACTTCTCCAAGCCGTTTATTCTCACAACCGATGCGAGCAACGTAGCATTAGGCGCAGTCCTTTCACAAGGAACAGTTGGCAGCGATAAGCCTATATGCTATGCAAGCAGAACGCTAAATAAACACGAGAATAATTACAGCACTATTGAGAAAGAATTGTTAGCAATAGTATGGGCGACTAAATACTTCAGACCTTATCTATTTGGCCGCAGATTCAAAATAGTCACAGACCATCGACTCCTTACTTGGTTAATGAGTATGAAAGAACCGAATTCCAAACTCGTTAGATGGAGGCTTAAACTAGAAGAGTTTGATTACGAGATTGTCTACAAAAAAGGAAAAATCAATACGAACGCGGATGCCCTTAGTAGAATCAAGATAGATTCAGAGGTGGAAATATTTGTTAACGATGCAGACTCAATTCAGGGAACCCAGGGAACCACCGTGCACTCCGCACAAGAAAATGAAGACGACGGAATTTACATTTCTGAGAGACCCTTGAACGAATTCAATGTACAACTCATTCTGGAACAAAAGGAAACAGGTTCACCAATGATGTTAGAAAATGTTTTTAGAAACAAACAAAGACGTACTGTTAGGCAACCACAATTTAACGAAGAAGCAATAATAGAAGTTTTTAAGAAATTCTGCCCTCCTAACAAAACGTCCGCAATATACACAACTGACGAGATTTTCCGTAAAGTACAGAACGTGTATTCAAAATTCTTCTCCCAGAGCAAAATGTTCAAATTATTGCGTTGCACTGAAATGCTACATGACATTAGATCAGAAGAAGAACAAGAGAAAATTATTAGAGAATATCACATAAATACTAACCACAGAGGAATAAACGAAACCACATTACACTTAAAAAGGAAATACTATTTTCCTGGTATGAAAGAAAAAATAGCAAAAACTATAAATAACTGCGAAAAATGCCTTACGCTTAAATATGACAGACACCCACCCAAACTAAAGTTTCAGAAGCCCGAAACACCCCCCACACCGTTGCATACGCTACACATGGACATATATACAATCAACAATAACCAAAACCTAACAATTATCGATAAATTTTCTAGATTTGCAGCAGCATACCCGTTACCAAGTAGACATGGCATATTAGTATTAAAAGCTTTGAAACATTTCCTAAGCCAATTTGGTATACCTAAACGAATAGTGTGTGACCAGGGCTCGGAGTTCATGAGCAACATCTTCAAAGACTTCTGCAAACAATACAACATTGACTTACATATTACCTCTTTCCAGCAAACTAGTAGTAACTCTCCCGTCGAGAGGCTACACTCGACCCTAACAGAAATATACAGGCTCATCATTTCAAGAAAAAAAGAGGAAAAACTTAATATCGACCACGACGAAATTCTTTCAGAGACAATTCTAACTTACAACAGCGCTATTCACTCTTCAACCAAACTAACGCCGTACGAACTTTTCAATGGCAGAACGCCAAAATTTAACATTGACATTAAATTCAACAGCGAACACGAATACTTAAAAAAATTAAATGAATATCAAGAAATACTATACCCTACCATACAAGCCAGACTTACGCAAGAGGTTGACAATAGAATAGATAAACTAAATAAGGACAGAAAAGACCCGTTACAATTTCACACTGACGATACAGTTTTCAGGAAAGAATGCAGGCGAAACAAGGTCACCCCCAGATTTACAATCCATAAAACAAAAATTAATAAGAAAAATACGATATTAACTACGAAAGGCCAAAAGCTTCATAAATCTAAGCTTCAATTAACACGTAAATTAAGAAAATAAACTAATATTATACATTCTTTTTAGGCTAATTGTGGCAAAAGCCCAAATATTAGAAATACACAATTTAACAGAATTACAAGGAATTCTCCCAATCAAACTCGGCACAGCAAAAACGATAATAGGACACAAAAACTTAATACACATAGTCAACCTAGAAGATTACGACGAAAACATTAGAAGAATTTCGATAACACTTGACACATTCAGAAAACATACAACACTCGACAACACTATGGAAGTCACACAGCTAAAACTCGAAGAATTGAAACACAAAATACTTATACTGACACCGACAGTTAGACATAAAAGGGGACTTTTCAACGGAATCGGCACCCTAGCAAAATTTATCACTGGGAACATGGACGCAAATGACGCAGACAACATCAACAAAGAAATACTTGAGCTACAACATAAGGGCACAAATTTGGGAAATGCACTATCCAAGCAAACACTACTAAATCAAAAGATGTTAGAAAGATTTAAAAACATAACTACACACATAAATGAGGAACAAGACACAATAGTAAACTACTTTGAAACTACTGCAAACAATATTAAAGAAGACAAAGAATTACTGATAGAATCCCAGTACCTTAATCAGATTAATTATAACATTGAACTTCTTGCTAGCCATCTGACTGACATTTCCGAAGCCATAATACTGGCTAAACTAAATATAATCCCTAAACAAATTTTGAGCCCAAAAGAATTGGGAATAATCCGTGAACTTTTAGAAAGCCAATCAATAGAAATTAAATCCGAAGAACACATTTATGAACTTTTAGATCTACAAGCCTACTACAACAACACAAATATAATATTCAACATTAAAATACCCATAATACACTCACACAATTACACATTTTACCACATCATACCCCTCCCAATCAATGGCACTAAAGAAATCATAACAAAACGTTATGTATCATATAATGAGCAATACATTCAATATTTCGATAAGCCATGCCCAATAGTAGAAAGCATATTCATCTGTAATGAACCAACACACGAAGAAGCAGCCCAAAATTCCACTTGCATCGGTAGATTAATGCGGAACCTACCTGCAAAATGCCACCTCAATGATGTTGGAAAAATAGAAGCGATATTTCAACCGGAAAGCAACTATATTGTAATTTTTAATGCTCCACCAATATTAATCAAATCTAGTTGCAGTAACACCACCCACATAGTTGAAGGTACAGCCACAATATACCACAACAACTGCCAAGTGGAAATCAATGGGATCACATACAACGATGACCCACTCGTATTCAACGAAATGCCGATCACCATTCCCCTTTCAACAGTCAAAATCGAAGCCGAATCCACAAACAAGCTGCTAACACTACAGAAACTAAAAGACGAACAGATCTACTTACAAGAGGACATGGATCTCAGGCAGAACGAAACAAAAACCACGCAAGCATATAGTACCTTCGCCATTCTAATAATCATCATTGCAATCAGCATCATACTCGCATTATTCCCGAAAAAAAAGATCATTAACATAATCAACGACGAAATCACTTTCCGCCGCCAGCCGAGTATCGCTCCGACCACAATTAGTTCACTGTGGCCCTGGCTCTACACTAGGGGGGGAGGAGTTACGTCCCCACCTGCATTAGCAACGACACAACCACCAACCAAACCACCAAGAATGGCAGCAGAGGCGATTAGCTGAGTCCAACAACAACAAGGCCAATGCACTCTGCAAACACAACAAGTGCAAAGTCAGAACCCAGCGAGAGCATTGCACTCAAATACAACAACAAGCCAATGCTGACGACAAGTGGAGCACCGGATAGCTGAGTAGGGTAGAATTAAGAACCAATAAACTGTAATTCGTAGAATAGACATTTATTTTATTGTTAATTTAGCATATAATTATTTTGTATAATTTACTTTTTTAATCATTGAATAAACTTTGTTCATTATCAGTTTGACAATCAAATGAACTTGTAGTGTATTTATTGTGATAGCAGTGAAAAAGCTATATTTTTTTAAAGTTTAATAAGGGAGGACCCTTATTTCGGGCACTATTAAAACAGCATATGTAAAAGCGGTTTAAATGCAGCAAGCGTATATATGCCAAACTAATACGCATTTCATATAAACCTTCAATAAAACCCATTTCAGAAGCGAATTAGTAAAGACAAGAAACCGCTTTTATAAATACGGTTGTGCACTGTCTACATGCCAATATAAGTCGCTTTATTGCTTATTCGCATTAGTTAAACCGCTTTAAAACTATATACGTACTAAATGAATGTAAATAGTCCAAAAACTCTTTCCAATGTACTAGCAGAAAACCAGTTATCAATTAAATTAGCGTTTTTTAAATTAAAATTAATTTCGATTGAAATAAACCACTTCTTTGCTATTCTTTTTCACTTTCGGACACCTCGTTTTGTTGTTTATTAACTATTTTTCACTTTTTGAAATTTCAATAACGGTTAATTATTGCAATTTTAAGCAGTGATGCATTTGGTTGAAAAAAGGATATTATACTCTTACAAAAAACGGAATATTTTGCAAAGCGCAAAAAAATCCCAGTTTTTTTTTTAAAGAGTTAAAGACCATACTTGTATTAAAAGAAAAAAAAAACCTGATTTCACATGATTTTTCGATTTATTCCTTCAACCTGCAGTATTATTTATATTTCAACAAAATAAATTTGCATTTTATAAATAGCTCTTTTTTAAATTAAGTCAGTTTTTTCTAATTCTATGATAAATAAAAAAATCTTACCTTAATTTAATTTTTCAAAAGCTACATTTTTTAAATTTTTTCCGTGTATAACCAAAAACTGATATGACCCTGACTAAAATATTTAAAGTGAAAAGTGTCAACTTCCAACACTTTATCGCTTTATTAAGTTTGTGCAAAACCCATTGCTAGAATCTTGTTGGTGGATAAATTACCTTTTCAAAAATACCAAATATGTCCATATATCGAACAAGATTTTCGATTTTTGCCCACTAGCAATGCACTGTGAGTCGGTGCTATTTTTAATTGTATACGTCACCATAAAGTTAAAAACATTTTCCTGTAATATTTTCCTTTTTTAGCTCAATACATATGTTCCAATCATACTCTAACCTTTTCCAGCACATTAAAAATTAATCTGTAACCAAAAGACTTCAGTTTCGGTCATGACCCCTTGTTCGATGCAAATCTCTTTCCGCCAAGGCACTTTTTCACGTTTAGAAAAGAGAAAAGAAGTCGCTGAAGTTGGGAAATACAACGGATGCCCAATAATTGAGCATACTACTGCTATGAGATCGTTTTTCCCTTTTCCGAATGGCTAATTAAGAGTACTGGTTTAATTCCTAGAAAAGTGTCGGGATCACCTTTCCGTGCTTCGAAGTTGTCATTAGATAACGCTTGTAGTCCCCAGTTAGCAAACACGACATCAGCAAGATAACTTTAACATGACCAAATGTTTATGTACATTATTTTGCACATGGTAATATGAGATGCCTATGGACTCAACAATTTGTATGATTTTCAGTCGCCGATATGTTAGTATCATATCATAGATTTTGTTGATAATGTCCTCCGCAGTAATATCACCACTCTTGAATTAATTGAACCAATATCTTATTTTTGCTATCGGAAGTGAATTGACCCATAAACTGTGTTCCCATCCACTAGCAAGAATATAATCACCGATCGGTACTGCACTTTATCCATAACTACAAAAACCTGTAATCTACTAATTTCCAGCACCTGTTAAAACCCAAATACAAAATGTAATTCGCCGAAATTTTGACAGTAGCTGTATGATAGACACTATAATAAATAATAAAGGAGGCTACGAAAATATGTGATGCCAACCTTGCGAGGAGTATACTACGTTGCTGATTCGACGGCGAAGTAAAATTTTACGTTGCACCCATTCTGCAGTATTGTACACGGAGGCGTACCACTAATATTTTGATTTGTATGGAAAATAAACGACATAGTTGTACAACTTCAATAAGCTTTTACTTGGCAAGGGCAGAATAATCTACACAAAAATAGAAATGTATTCGAAAAAATAATTCAGACATGGTATGTCTGTTCCCCTTTCTGGACCAATTATCCCGTAAATTGCAGATCAAACGGTGATGTCAATTTCTTCTTTGAAATATATGGCGGGTATTTCATCATCTAAAGTCTCCAGAAGATTTTATTATTAGGATGGTCATACTTGAGCGAAGTCATTATTTAGCATTGCCTCCTCGACAATATGAGTTAAACTATGTCACCAAGAGATGTATGGTATACTTTTCCATCAAATATATATTCGCTAAAGCCGAATAATGAATGATATAGACACTAAAAAACGTATGTGAGGATGAAGATTATAGTTTTTAATTCCGCATATATATTTTTTACCCATACAAACCATAAGCCACAGTAAAAAAAAATTCTAATAATAATTTTTACCAATAATAAATACATTCTGCACATGAAAACCAAATGAAGCACTAAAGGTAAAGCGCAATTAACTTGTCCATCATGGCAGTAAGAGTGATGCAGCGGGGAGAGCGCAAAAGCCGCGAGCACTAAATTCAATTATTAGTTATTGTCACTACATAATAACAATACAAACAATAACAGAAATCGGGCATAAATGGCACAAATCATAACAGAAAACAAATATAAATAACAAACCAACAACCAACCGCTGCATATACGAATACAGGAAAGCAACGATCAAAGCGCTACAACAAATTCGTTGAAGACAATGCAAGTAGAAACTAAAGCAGAGACTTACATAGAATATTGCAATGCCTTCTAAAGCAACAATACGATAATTGTTGCAATAATGGGATCATTTAAAAAAAAATAGGAAAAACCCAAAGGAACTTCTAAAAAATCGAAAAAATCGATATGAGTAATTTTGGGAATTGTCACTTCAGATTACATTCAATAGACGGCGTTCACGGTAGACCTATTAATTCCCTGCGATTGTGTCAAATTTTATCATTAATTCTTATTACATTTATCATAGTTTTTAAAAAAAAAACCTAGTGGATTTTGAGAATAGATTTGGTGCATTTTACAAACATTCATTTTGATTAGCCAGTCTATTAAGGAAAATTGATTTCGCAGGCTTAGACATAACCACAAATTTGGACTTAGTTTGAAGATTTCAATATATTAAAGGTTTCAAAGACAGTTTTTTTAATATTAATATAGCCACAATGTGCGGACGCATATAATTTTGCTTCATATTCTAGCCGTTATTTAAATAAATACAGTCATATATAAGTGCGATAGTGTAGTGATCGGTGAATACAATTCGCAAGAGCTATCTGGGACACATATTAATAAAACAATATATTTCCAAATAAAGTATTATAAAAATAATAATTAAACAAATCAAAACAAACAAACAACAACAGTGACAGCCACAACCACAAATACGCCTACATCAACCAAAGTACTCACAACAACTGCTTCTTCTAATGTAACGACTACAACAAAAACATCTTCAAACTCTTTACGAATGGCAAGAAGCGAAAATACAACAGACAAGGTAAACAATTTAACAAACTCAAAAACAACAGCGTTTACAAAACTAATAATACTCCAACAAAGAAGAATTCACTTGCCAGCTGAAAATCAACCCAGCGTGAAAAATAGCAACAAGAAACATAAAAGTATAATACAAAATCGTAAACAAAATACATTAAAATCATACTGGCTAAGCAACCCAACCTCTTCAAACCGCTTTGATTTGCTGACAACAGACGACGAAAGCGAGACTAAAGAACTTGGACTAACCAATAATGTACAGACCATAAATGATCGACTTAAGAAAATACAAAACCCCCCCCAATATATGTTCAATGTGTCCAAGTAATAAGCACACTAATTAATGCCCTTAACGACACTATAAAAAATAAGTATGAACTAAGAATATTGAAAGGAAAAGGAATCCAAAATACAGCGTATTGACTAGCAAGTTCCTCTGCAATAACTAAAATGCTGAAACAAAAAAACACGCACTATTACACGTACAAGCCAAAAGAGCAAAGGGGATATTCAAAGTGGTTTTAAGAAACATGCATTATTCTGCAGATCAAGACTTGATCAAGGCTGAGCTGGCAGAGTTAGGTCATACTGTTTTAAATATTTACAATATTCAGCAACGAATTACCCAAAAACCCCTACCACTATTTTTTGTGGAAGTAGAGTCAAATGAAAATAACAAAAATATTTACAACATTGACCACTTACTTCATTGTAAACAAAGAGACATATCTCAATGGGCAAAATGCCAAAAATATGGGCACACCAAAATCTATTGCACGAATGAACCACTCTGTGTCAAATGCGCGGGGATACACAAAACTATACACTGCCCTATAAAACATGACACTGATAATTTAAAATGCGCGTTATGCGGTGAAACCCACACTGCAAGCTACAAAGTGTAAATATACAAATCCCTAATAGTTAAACGTTTTCCAGCACTGAAAAAAAGACTTCCCCATAATCAAAGATGACCACATTCGGCTACCAACTAATGTAATTCACCCCATAAAATCCAACGCACAAGTACTTTCAAAAGACTTACAGCCAACTCTTGTAACAAAGCCCAATATTAACCCCGTACCTCCGAACAATCAGCTCTCGCTGCGCTCAAGGACATGATGAAACAACTCATGGCACAAATGCTTACCATGATGAACATTATTAGCCAATATTAATGGACACAACAATAATAAGTTAAAAATAGTTATATGGAACGCAAATGGGCTCCTACACACCACAAAAGAGAACTCGACCAATTTATAAATGACAATTCTATTAACGTGCTGCTCATATCTGAAACCCACATTACCAGTATGAGCTATTTTAAGATCCTGAACTTTAAAGTATACACACAAACCATCCATATAATAATAAAAATATTGATGTAAAAAGTATGGTAACTAGATCGTGATTTCTTCAGACCACTCGCCAGTCATTATAGAATACTCAAATAGCCCACAATTAGTTTTACCAGCACTTCACTTATACAATGAAAAACACACTGGGAATCATTTAGATCAGAGGTGTCCAAGCTACAGCCGGCCAAGTTATTTTATCCGGCCCGCGAAGGTTCTTGAAAAAGAATGGATTTTGATTTTCAAAAATGTATATTGAATATTGAAAAAAATAAGGTTGAAAATATAAATTAATTATGACAGCTTCAACTTAGTTTGATTCATCTTAAGTTCTTGAGCTTTAAAACTCTATTATTTTTTGAAGTGTTGAAAGGCTACAAAGTCATGCCTCATCCTAAGACGATTGATATTTTTTGCGAAGCCATTTAGAAGCTTTGAGGCAGATAAGCGGGTAATATAAGTGAAAAAGAGACACGAGTTTAGCAAGCAATCTCACTAGGCATATACAGTGAAACCAAAAATCAGTTGTACAGCAAACGCTTCCATCTTATATACGTAGACATTTAAGCTTTTAAGTTCAAACAAAATAAGTCAAATACATATACTTTCTATCAACAATTAAGATTTATTTCAATTAATTCAGTTTAACACTAATGTTTCTGCCGACTTAAAATTAGTCGAATTTTCATACCAAAAAAAAACTTGCACACAAACTTTAGTTAAAGAAATTTGTTTAAAAATAAATCTTCTCTTCATAAAATTGGCTAAGTATATTCTTCCATCTATCCTGGAGGACTCGGGTAATTTTTTTCCACATGTATACCCACAGTCATATTTATTTTGTAAGAAATTAACTAATAAAAATAGTTTCATTCAAATAATAAACTAAATGTTAATTATTAAACACAAAAAGTAAAAGTTTAATAAAACAAAACACGAAAAAAAAACCATAGCCGAAATTAATTCAAGGAAACGCAGCAAAGAAGAGTGCAGTACAACAGCAAAAACACATACGAATACAAAAACAACAACTTCTCTGGTAACTGATACATTTTTTCAAGAACAAAGCCAGGGAGCATCGAAAGCAGCAACAACACTAAATTAATGTGTTTCTTTTGTGGAAAATTATTGTATCTAATATATTAAAATTAAAATTATAAATAAGAAGTGATTGTGCTAGGTGATAAGTGGGATTGAAATATTGGTGTCCCGGTGCATGGATAATTTAAATAGCTCGAATTTAGGCCTTTCCGACTTAATTGTCGGTTTTGAGAATCTTGGTTTTACGGTACAGCCAATAGAACAAAAAAAAAAACATGAATGAATCACAGCTTACGCAGGTGGTAAACGCTGCAGTGTCCGCAGCTCTTACAATGCAGAGAGCAGAACTTCAAAAAAAAACTGAATGGGTTACAAAATCAGATTGCTAGTCTATCTGAGAAGCCGGTAGTAACCAGGTGTGAGTCAGAATTGTCCCGGGCATGATATGTGAAGAATCCCTTGATGTAGTAAAGTCTTTACCAGAGTTTTCGGGTCATCAAGTGTCGTATGTGTCGTGGCGGGAAGCCGCTCATAATATTTATGAAATAATCGAAGCCTATGATGGCAGTTCAAAGGACTATCAGGCGATAACAATAATAAGAAATAAAATCCGAGGTGCCGCTGACGCGCTTTTTTGCTCCTTTAGCACCGTGCTGAAATTTGAAGCTATCATATCCCGGCTAGACTTCACGTATTCAGATTAACGGCCCATCTATTTGGTAGAGCAAGAGCTATAGACGCTGAGACAGGCCTCCTCCAGCGTACCGGAGTTCTATGACGAAGTGGAGAGAAAGGTATCTTCACTTGCAAATAAAACAAAAATGTCCTATGCGCCAAGCATTGCAGATGCAATTAATGACAAATACAGGGCTGATACATTTAGAGTTTTTATTTCCGGGCTCAAGAAGCTATTATGTGACATTCTTTTTGCATCACAACCAAATGCGCGCTGGCACTTGTACAGGAGGTAGATGCAAATCATGAGCGCTATATGTTCGCTGCCAGTTTTGCAAATAGGGCGGCCGAAGCCGCAAAAAAACCAAACAGTAGTCAGAGAAACAACAACAAGGAAATCTCTGGCAATTATAAAAATCCAAATTATGATAGACTATAGCCAACCCAACCCAATCCAACCCAACGGAAGTGGTCAGTTTCGCCGGGAAAACGGCAATGGAGGTTACCGTCAGGGGAACTTTGGGGGAACCGCCAAGGCCTCAATCGAGAAGCACTGTCCTGTCCAGAGCCAATGGGCATTGACACCACGTCTTCTCGTATATGGCATCCTACAAATTTTATGAATGAGGTATTTATGAGGAAAGTTCCAAAAACGCCAGGCATCCTCGGATCGCCACACGGGACCAAAGTTTCAGAGAGTAAACCAATTGGCCCAACAGGATCTTGAGCATGACTCGAACTCGGAATTGGCATATGAAGAGTTAGCTGAATTATCAGATGAGAAACCGGAAATAGAAAAGGTGAATTTTTTAGGGGAAGGTCTCTCTTGCCCAGGATCTCTAAAACACAAGGGGGGCAGGAGATAATAATTATTGTCGTACAGGAGCCTCCAAAAGCTGCATCAGGCCTCTAGCGGGCTTAAAAGGGGTAAGGCCTGTCGACAAGGAATTTATGGTAAAGGCCATACATGGTGTTACTAACATTACAAAAAAGTGCAAAATACATCTATTCGGAGTAATCTCAGAATAGATGTATAGATGTGATGCCCATAGTAGATTTTTGAAAATTAAACAATAAAACAATTTAGGATTCGTAAATTCCCAATGTCGGGGTAATTCTATCAAGTCTGGGAGAAGCCCGCCTCTTCACAACCTTAGACCTAAAATCTGGTTTTCACCAAGTCGAGCTCGCAGAGCGAGAGCGTGAGAAAACTGCATTCGCGGTTTGCAACGCGAAATAAGAATTTTGCCGTCTTCCCTTTGGCCTAAAGAATGCGTCCAGCATCTTCCAGCGGACCATAGATAATGTTATTAGAAAACATATAAGAGAATATTGTTTTGTTTATATCGACGACGTCATAGTCTTTTCGAAAGATACAAATGAACATCTGAAGCATATCGAGGCTGTTGGAAACAAATATGAGAGTTTCCGTAGAGAAATCGAAGAGAGAACCTGAGAATCTTGGCTTCACTGTGTCTGGAAATGCCATAAAAAGCTGCCCGCAGAAAATCGAGCTAATTCAAAATTTACCGCTACCTTTCACTCTAAGGGGCGTTCGATCTTTCTTGGGCATGGCATTGGGCATTGAAAAAACGCCCGTACCAACTTTTCGTGGAGAAATCCTCCATATTGATATCTTCTCTACTAATGCAACGCTTTTCCTGACTTGAAGTCATCAAAATTCGCGATCGTGCAACCATTAGTTTCTCGCATCATAATCGACGTAAAACCAGGGATCCTCCAGTTGGTTAACCTGTTTCCGGGGGCAAAAACCATCTACTGCGATAACGAGAAATCGTTAAATTCAAATACAATTAGGTCTTGTCTCAGAGATCACTTCAACATTAAAATTGTAAAGGCTCCACCTTTGCATAGTACGTCAAACGGGCAGGTAGAGAGATTTCATAGCACCATGGGAGAACTAGCCAGGTGTCTGAAGTCAGAGAAGGGAATCGGTGGCACAGCTGACCTCATATTACTGCGATTGAATACAATAAAACGAGACATTCTGCCACAGGTAAGAGACCCGTAGACGTCCTCCATTCATGCTCAGCCATAGTTAAAGCTCAGGAAATCACCCTCAAGAATCACAACAAAAATAGGGTTGCTAGAGCTTTTGCGGTGGGTGAGAGGGTGCTCATTCCAACCGCTGTTTGGGCAATAAGCTAACCCCTTTGTACGTCGAAGGAGTGTTCCAAGAGGACCTCGGTCGACGGTTAAAATAAATGGAAGAGTGGTTCATAAAGATAATGTTCGCTAAGAAAAAGTTAGGCTGGTAAAAAAATCCTCAGTATAAAAGGGTATACAAAAAAATGGCATCGGACACCTCTACGAAATTCTTAAAAATTACTCTGGCATAGTTGGGGCTGCTAAACCCGTAATGTAAGTTAATTTAAAACTTAAGCACTATTTAATAAACGAGTCTCTCAACAATCAAGCCATAGCTGATAAGTTATTAGTCTATAAGTTAAAATTACAATAGTTTAATTCAAGGATGAGCAACACGCGGCCCGTTAAACATGTGTATGCGGCCCGCCAAGCATTTCTAAAATTGAATTTGTTTTATCTACTTTCTCCCATCAATATATTGTTATAAAATTAATTATCATAAAATGGTAGTACATACTAAACCGAAACAAATTTTTGTGACGAGTTACTCAGTTGTCGGCGACTTGTTCAAACATGCATACAAATTTTTTATTCAAAATTAAGTTTTCTTACACATTTTTTTAACTTTCAAATTTTTAATCCATAATAGTATGTCGGAAAAGCAAACAAAAAAACGGAAGGTTGCGGATGAGCACAGGCATTTCCAAGAAAAGTGGAAATTTGATTATTTTTTCACTTTCGTCAAAGATAAAGCTGTATGCATTACATGTATGTAGGCATTACGATGCAAAACATGAACAACAATATAAAAACTTAACAGGACAGCTCCGGATAGATAAGTTTAATCAAATGGAAAAAAACTTAAGAAAAAAACAGACTATTTTTAAAAATCAAGCTATTTTATCAAATACGTCAGTAAAGGCTAGTTTTGTTGTCAGTCAAATACTGGCAAAAAAAAATGAAACCGTTTGCGGATGGAGAAATGATAAAAGAATGTATGACTGCTGTTGCAGAAATAGCATTGCCTGATAAAAAAAATATTATTTCAAACATTAGTTTATCAAGATTCACCATTGCAAGGAGAATTGAAGACTTGTCCGAGAACATAGCAACAACGCTTCGTGAACAAATTGCAAAATTCGAATACTGTTCTTTGGCACTTGATGAGAGTTGCGATATTAGCGATACAGCACAACTGGCTATATTTTTAGTGGTATTGACAAATTTAATATTACCGAAGAATTTTGTTCACTGATTCCAATGGAAGGCACTACAACCGGCAAAGACCTGCACGATGAACTAAAATCTGTGTTGGAAAATTTTTCAATTTTATTAGAAAAGATTATTGGTATATCGACAGATGGAGCACGAGCAATGTCAATCATGGAGGTAGGAGTATCGGAAGGCTATTTCAAGACATTAAGAAGGTCACAGGAAGGGAAATATTCGTTATCCACTGCATAATTCACCAGGAAAATTTGTGTGCGATAAGATTGAGTTTGCCAAGTGTCACATTACCAATAACTAAACTAATAAATTTTATAAAGTCGCGCGAGTTACACACGCCACTTTCCCAACCCCCACACCACCAAAGCCCCCTCGCTGCACAAGCAACTAAACGGTGGATGCACTGAAGCCCAATTCCAGTTATACACGCCACTTCCCAACCCCCAAACCACTGAAGCCCCCTCGCTACATAAGCAACTAAACGGTCGATGCACTGAAGCCCAATTCCAGTTACACACACCACTGAAGCCCCTTTCTGCACAAGCAACTGAACTATCGATACACGGGCCCTTACGTTGCACAAATATTGCACATGCCAACGGCCATACAAAGGGTGACCGACCTGTCAATTGCACAACACCGGATGCCGTTAGCACGAGCCATCAACAGTTAGCATAAGCATTTATTAATTTGTATTTATTAATTTGTATTTATATATTAAGTAAGAATTTATTAATTTGTATTTAATCATTAAGTAAGCATTTATTAATTTGTATTCCTTTTATTTTTTAAGTTAAATTTAAGTATATAAAGACACATTAAAAATTGAATTATCAGAATAAAACTTGTACTAGAAGTGAACGGTCGTATTGGTTATTTAAGGCAAGTTAGCCTAAGTTGTTTTTTTTTAGATATTAGTTCGCTGACTAATATAACTCGCGCGTTAAATCACCGTGAATTTGAAGAATTCCTGAAAAATTTAGAAACTGAATATGGCGACGTGGTTTTTAGTACCTAAGTACGTTGGCTTAGTAAAGGTGCAATGCTAAAAAAAGTATACAACTTAAAAAGCGAAATAAAATTGTTCTTGGATATGAAGGGATATGCCTTTCATCATTTTGGTAATAAAGAATGGATGTGCGATTCTGGGTTTCTTATCGACATGACTCAGCATCTCAATGATCTTAATGTGGAACTTCAAGGCAAATGACAGTTTATTCACAATTTGTATGATAAAATTCAGGGCTTTGAGTGCAAATTAAAATTGTGGAAACATTATCTTTTGCAGAATAATGTGTCTCACTTTCCACATTTAGAAAAAGAAATCGTTACTACTTTTCAAAAATACGCTCAATATATAGACATTTTAATCAACGAATTTCAATTACGATTCCAAATGTTCAAAGCTGAGAAGACAGCGGTGTCCATGAAAATGTTTTCCTCGCCATTTAATATCTATGTGGATTCAGTTCCCGAAGACTTTCAAATGGAAGTGATTGACATGCAGAATTATACCGATTTAAAATATGTATTTTTCTCAGTAAACATCGAACATTTTTATAAATCGTATGTGAGCCCTGAGAAATTTCCGCTTTTGGCGAAAAATGCAACGCGAATGATGTCTCTGTTCGGAAGTACGTATGTTTGCGAACAATTATTTTCTACCATGAAATTAATCAAAAATGACCACCGATCAAGACTGGGTGATGCACGATTTGAAAGCTGCGTACGTGTAGCTACCTCATCAATTCCGGCTGATATTGATCAGCTTGTATCGAAAAAACCAAATTTCTCATTAAAAATTTCAAGTAAATTCGTTTTATTGTTCTTTTCTTGTTTGTTTTTATTTTGCATTAATATTTGTATATGAAATCTTTACTTTTTTTAAAATTATATATTTCTTTATTCTAATCTTTACTTTATTAAAAATAAAGTTTTGTAAATTCTTAATAAGTGTTACTTTATGTGCGGCCCGCCAAGAAATTTTAAAATTTAAACTAGCCCGTTGATTAGAAAGGTTGCTCACCCCTGGTTTAATCCATTTCGTAGTTAAGTACTCTAAACTTAAGTAAGTTTGTAGAAAGATGACTATCCTACTAGACGCTACGAGACAGCGCCGTCGCTGTTTGCGGAAGAGATGTAATTTTTCAAAAGACTGCGTGCCACATTTTATGCTATACATCTGGTATCCCATGTCGATAACTGTCATCAGCGTAATGCTGCTCCTTATCATTTTCCATGTAAAATGAGAACAGGAAGCTGCAACGGCAAAGTCAGTAGAAACCAGCCTCAAGACGACAATTAAGAGGTCCGGAACGTTCCTCTCTTAGGAGGGGAGGAGTTAATGCGGGTCAGTCTCCAACTGCGTTAAAACTAGCCACAAGCTGGAGTCAGCCGATTCAATGCTCTCTCGCTGGCTGGGAAAAGTAGTGCTTGCGACAAACTACCTAAGTGGCATCTGCAGCTCTCTTCGCAAAACGTCATGTGCAACGAAGGTCAGCGAAGGTCAGCGATGGTCACGTAGGCCTTTCTTTTAAAGTTTTGTTTAGCTTTAGTACTTTTTAGTTTTAAGCTCTCTCACTTTTGTTGAAAAGTCTGTCTGCGGCAGTCATATATTTATTTTGTAAGAAATTAACTAATAAAAATAGTTTCATTCAAATAATAAACTAAAAGTTAATTATTAAATACAAAAAGTAAAAATATTAATCATATTAATTATATGTCTTGGAGAAGCCGATATTGAGAAGACAATGTCAATGAATCAATTAATTATTCAATTTATTTGACAATCAAATAGTGGTTACTAAATGAATGCTTCACTTGCCAAATCGATTAACTCCATAAAAAATAAGTTGAGAAAAATGAGAAAATAGTATATATTGCTTTTTAAAATTCCTGCGTTCAAATTATGGATGTACGAGTATACAGTATTACTACAGATGTATATTTTATCTAACGAAATACTGAAAGTATAAGATGGAATAGTTCGTTATTATGACTAAAATTGTTAAGTGATTAAGGGAGTTAATGGATTTGCCAAGTGAAAGAAATTGATTAATCCAAATTCAATCTTATCTTTATGTATTTATACAGGAAAACTTCATTATATACATTTTTTATTAAAGATTTTAGCAAAAATGAATAATAGCTGTTCTGTTACATATACTACGAGTATTATTACTTTGTTTAAATTGATTTATCAGCAATGTAAATTATGTCTTCTTCTCTAGCTGTATTTGAGCTATATAATAGTCAAGTTAAATAAGAGGAATGAATTTCAACAATTCCATCATGTCTTTTCTCACAGTTCTGCTTGTTTAAAACAATAAAGGCTGGTCTACATTTTTCAGACATAGTGGTCTATCTGCTACAAATTTTTTTGAATTAATGGCATTAAATTCTGAATTTTCGTTAAAGCCACACTTGAAATGTAAGAAGTGGGGTTTCTAATTTTCTAAGTGTATCCAGAGCTTTTTGAGCCAATTTACTGGTATCCCTGAAATTGTTGCCTTTCTGTTAGTGATAGAATTTTCTAAAGTACTTGTAGATAAAAAGTCATGATGTGTCATTTGAACCATATGAAACGGAACTTTCTTTTTACTGGGTCTTATTATATTGTTTGTACCAATCATCTTGCGAAAAAATGTTCTTAATTTTTTTCGCTTGAGATTCGAAAATAGTAAATAACTATGTCCACTTACGAGAGATTTCATTTCTATTGACTCAGCTCATATTTATGTACTTTGAAGCAATTTTAATAGACTTAAGACAGTTTTTATATTTTTGTTTTGTCCAGTATGAATCTAAATAAGTTATTTTTTCAAAATTTTTAGGATGTCTTATGTATTTTAATAGACTTGGAGAGATTTCGAGAGACCCGCGAGATCCTTCAGTTTCTGGACAAACGAACATTGGTTTATATTTTTATTAAAATCAATTACCCGAAATTATAAACATATACATTTTGCTTATAGTAAGCTACCGATGGAGTCATTTTTGGAAAGGGTAAAGTCGAAAGAAAATACAAACCTTTCTTCGGCCATTCGATCTGCAGCCATATGACTAGTAACCGGTTCAGCCTTTCGTAAGTGAGCGTCCTTTTCGAATTTTGCCATCCTCATTTCCCCACTGTCCGAAGACTCAATTTTTATTTGCAGAGAATCACAAATATTGCATGTATCTTTGGACGGTTGCTTCAAATGCAAATTAAATTTAGTGGAGAATACCTTATAATAATATTTTTCTTTCACTGGCACTATATTTCCGTCTTCACAATGCACGATGTAGAGTAAGTACATTTTTCTTATATTTAGGTCCGGATTTAAATATTTTCGTCTTGGAGTACATGTTATTGAGTAGAGACTAGTGTAGGCGGGAAATGAAATTATATATTTTAAAACATGTGTCGTCGATTTTATTGCCTGGAACATGACGACCACGACGATCATCCAACAACGAAGCTTGCTCTTTACAACAACAGTGGTAAAGTCGTCCGTCACTTATCTGATAAGTATCCTTAAAATATTTTTTGCAAACCGAAATATCACCATTTCCGCAATTTCGAAAATAATATGTAAAAGAACGTGATTTTGCAGTTTTATTGTTATTCTTCGGACGCCCTCTTTTTATTTATTCAACTTTAATACACCATCTTAAAAAATGTTTGGTAAAATGCCTCCATACAGCTTTTCTTTCACCCGACATTTTTTTTCCGTCGCACTCCTGACAACATCAACATGGTAGATCTGCAAATGTAAGCTTTTTATTCTTTTATGCCTTTGGATATTTCGGTCCCCTTTAGCAGGATTACGGGTACTTTTTCATCCAATCGAATTATCTGTTGGAATTTTTTTATTGCATGACGAATCCGAATAAAAACATAATCGTCTTGTACTCCCGAATATTCTGGCAATCAGTTGTATTGAAGAACCACCAGAATCATTATCTTCCTTACCCGAATAACTGTTATTAGCCCTCCGGCGGGTGAGAAGGTCCCTGGGGACCTTTTTCATTTTCAAACTGAAATTACTCCTTGATGGTACATGGGAAGTATACCCGACCCCCACATGTATTCTAAGGAAATTTTATCTAGAATCATTTAAAAAATTACAAAGCGATCCGACCAATAGTTTGGTCTTGAACGAAGGCGATATAGCACTATGTTCATATGTGCCCAAGAAGAACAAAGCGGTAATTTTGCTGTCGACACAACATTATACTTGCGGTGTGGACATGCAAACTGAAAAGAAGAAGCCGTTTGCTATTTTGGAGTACAACGCCAAAAAATCGGGCGTTGATACAATGATACAATGGATAAATCAAAGCAAAAAAGATGTAAAAAAAATGCGTTTTCATATAAAATTCCATACAAATAGAATTAGGTCCTGTGGACCTTGTACCTCGTATAAGGGCAACGGATGACTCAACCGTCGGAGGGTTAATCTATTCCATCTTAATGTTATAACGGTTACAATTTTTAAAAACTTATACTGCAATTGAAATTTATGAGTAATTGATACTATAGTAATTGAACTGATTAATAACACAGGAATTCACGGTTTTGTACCTGGGCAACCACAGTGAGTTCCTAGAGTAATTTTCGATACAGATTCCGAATACGGAGTCCGTTTTTCCCTAGGTCGTCAGTTTTTCAGGATATATTTCTACAATTTTCGACCATACATAACCATTTTATTCAATAATAAATCTAAATTTAGAAATGAAGTGCGATGTAACTTTTTCGTTTTTATTCCTGTGGGTCTGTTTCACGTAATAGATTCCAATTATAATCGCTTATCATGCCCTCGTACCAGAATCCTTGGTAATTTCTATAAAATCTCTGCAAATCTTGATGCAACCGCCCGCCCTGCTTGTCACTCGTATCACCTAAATTTTCCGAGAAGAAATCCAGGAGGGAGTGCAGAAAATTAATTTTTAGCGAAATACGACCACCGTTTCTCTTGTAATTCAACAACAGTTCCGCGACAATTTGCCTGTAGTTGTCTCTTTTCCGGTTGCAAGCAAGTTATGGACAATGCTCCTGAAAGATGCTCATGCTGCCTTTTCGGCGCGTAAAATTATCGTCTGCTATCAGTTTCCTTAAATATGTCAGATCCAACGAAAATCCCTGCTTTTATTTTGGCTTAAGAAATTTTCGGAAACAGACGAGTTAAGTACTGAAAAGCCACCCCGTCTCGGTCGAGCGCTTTAACGAAATGTTTGCTTCCTCCACTACAGTTTAATATGTAGTGGAAGAAGCAAAAATTTATTTGGATCAATCTGTGAATTGTTAGAAATGTTTTGTCTTCCTGATGAATAATGGTCTCTAGAGAGCCATTCTTTTTTTACATAATGGATACGCTGTTGCTCGGCTATCCCACAGACAAAGAAAGCAACAGTTATTCGTGAAGCCGCTCTGCATCCCAATCAATATGCCAATAACCTGGAACATATGCATAATCAATTAGTTTAAATTAATATCCTACTTCGAAATCATCAAATACCTTTAAATCGACGAAAATTTTCCATTTATGTTCGATGTACTTAATCAATCCCAAAATTTCTTTCATCGATTCGTAACTTTCCTTGGTGTTGATGGGATGAAGAATTGGATGTCTTTCTATTTCCAATCTGCATGAGAGCGGCCTTCAAACTTTATTTAGAAACATCTATGAAAAGTCGCGATTCATTTTTGACGTATGGTTGATTCATTGTTCGAAATAAACCATTGATGTCTTTGCAGAAACAAATTTGATTTATCTTCTCGAAGAATGGCAATAGCACTTTATTTCTTTCTCTAAAATGAGTGACTTTCGTTTCGCTCGCGAGAAATGTCCACTGTTGCAAATGTGATCCCAGTATTTCAGCATTTCCTTTGGATAAATGCAAATCGCAGACCAAATCATTCAGTTGAGCATGTGTTACTAAATGTTTTCCGTTGAACACCATTTCGCTCTTTGCAACAATATAACAACCGCAAACGTAACAAAAATAGTTCGGGTTGACTTTGCATGATCTTTTCGACATTTTTATTTGTTATTTTTCTATTAAAAATTCTTTTTGCGTCAAATTGAAGAGAACACACTACCAATTCAACTAGCTGACAACTGTTGTGACAGCACAATGCGCCCAACACGCAAAATCTCCAAATTCTAACGACCTAGCGAAAATCTTGCTACGAATTTGAGTTCAGCGCGCAAAAATATGTTCTTCTCGGGTACAAAAATTTGACCCGAATTTGTAATCCTGTGTAATTGTAGTATATAGACCATTATTTTTTTAAGCAATTCTCAATTATAATTATTATTATTTTTTTCTGCGGTATATGTTGAAACCATGGCGTCTACTTTAAGCGCTGAGTAGTTGTACCTCGTAACTGACGTACACTTATTGTACATTCATACTTGTTTCTTAGACGTTCATCTGCTGTCTCTCTTTGTAAATATAGTATACCAGTGTCGGTCATTACTTAATCGTAATATTAATTATTGTAACATTTAATTAAATAAATATATATCGGTCATCAAAATTTCGATAAAGTTGATGTACATGTGAGATCAATGATCTCTTAAAGTATGTTAGATGTCTTAAATTATGGCAAAATTAAATCAAACAATCAATGAATAGTAATAAATTTAATTTTATTTAAATTAATAATAATAAATTTATACCTTGATTAAGAGTGAACTAATAAAATTCACAGTCAACTAAATAAGGAATTAAAAAAATGCTAACATAACTAAGGCTAATAGTAATAAGCACAATACATTTACAATCACATTGCAGAAACGACACCAACAAGGGAAGTGGCAGAAAGAAACAAAGGCACCAGGAACAATACAATGTATCGTATGTAGGTATTTTCATCACGCAAATAATACCGGCAAATTAAAAAAATAGAATGTGTAATAAGTTGTTGGTTATAGAATTGGATACAGGATCAGAATATAATGTGATTTCGATGGATACATTTCAGCGACATTTTAGGGCGTGTGACAAAATTGTTGTCCACCACTGCTAGTCAGGGATTTATTAAGTAAGGTCTAGGACCGTAGGAGCTATTACAGCTCAGGTTCCACCTTGCTGGAAAGATCCTTGGTGAGCCTCTGAAAACTAACCATCAATATTCCCAAGCCAAGGTGTTCTTGGAATCGTGCCGAGCGCTGAATGATGCAGGGAACTGAAACATTTGCATCGCAAACGAGTTTCCCTTGGGATACCGGGCGCCCTCCCATAGTAAGTAGCCTATGTTTGTATGGGTGCTCAGACAAAATTTACCATCCTATTCTCACCTTGTAAATATGTAAATTAATAACAACAGTCTTCCAATGAAGTCAGATGAAGAAACTCTACTCCGTTCGCCAGTTAACGCCGGAAACGATGATGCCATAGAAATAGCCGGTGATGACGAGTTCATGGATGTCCCCGTCATCCTTCAACACCCAACACAGGGTCCCCACGCCCCTTGTACCAGCAGCACTCAGATTCCCATGGAACGAAGTGCTAGCGACGCAAGCGCAGGGAATAACGCCACTCAGAAGAAATATGAATATATCATTGGAGCGCAGAAGCGCCGCATAAAGTCTATGATAAAAGGAGGCATGGTAGCTGAACAACCTATAGGTAAAAAAATCTTCATATCGCCCCGCTCGTTAAAGGTAACATTCATAAAATGAAAATTCAAATATATAGCGAGGGGAATAGGGTGGTAATAACAGATAAAAAAGCTACTACACTTATCTGCTCAAAAGTAGTAAGGGCCTTACCATTGTTATAAAGGGACTAGAAGCAGATATTCCCCCGCTGAATTCAAAGAAGCACTACATAATGTAGGGTTCGTAGCTCGCTCAATTACAAATATCATTAATCACAACAAAATCCTCCAGCTACTGTTTCGCGCCGCGCTTAAAAAATGGGAAATGCATGGTATATATAACCTACCTATATTTATGCATCGTAGAATTACGGTAGAGGAGCCCTCAAATGGAACGGTCTAGTACCATGTACTAATTGCCAAGAATTTGGCACAATAGACCCTACTGCACACTCACTTCATAGTGTATGTATTGCCTGTGGTGATTTACATCCTACATCAAAATGTATGAAGATTACATCTTACAGGGCTACTATAAAATGCAGTAATTATAGTGGTAACCATATTCCCAATCACAATCCTGTTTACCAGGAAATTAGAATAAAGATTAGTTCAAATATTCCTGTCATTGCATTTCACAGAAGAAGCCAATTTGATACTCCAACATAGGGACAACGTACTCAGGGATGCTTAAGTCAAGGACCGACCCTGAAATGGATAGCGGTACAAATCATCACAACTTTGAAGAAATTATAGCAATGAGTCAGTTCATGACTTCAGTACAAAGTATGACACAAGAAATTATGAGAAACCGAAATCAGCTCATGCAGCTTCTGTTACCTCAGAAATTAAATGTGCTGAAAATCTCAATGGAATGCAAACGGTGTAAGCCAGCATAAGTTAGAAGTCAATAACTTTTTACGTATGAAAGAAATCGACTTACTTCTCATATCTGAAACACATGTAATCAAAAAGCACAATTTTTGTATTGCAGGCTATAAATTGTATGATACAAAGCTTCTCGCTGCTAAAGCAAATGGTGGTACTGGAATTTGAATCAAAAATAGAATAAAAACATTTTGCAATGGAAGAATACAAGGAGTACCTTCAAGCAACATCAATTTGTTTGTTCGGTTGGGAGGATAACATAACAGTTTTGTACTGTCGTCTAAAATTCAGCATATCAACAAAAATCAATTTGCAGACTTTTTTCTACACTGGGAAGAATCTTTATAGCTGCTGGTGGTGTAGAAGTTCATGCTTGCTGACAACAAGATAGAAATCATCTCTTCAGGACAACCATCAAACTGGCCAACAGACCCACACAAGATCCCGGACCTTATAGATTTTGGAGTTACTTGAAACATAAAATGAGAGCAATTGAAAGTGGAACCCCTTTTCGAAAAAATACGTTAGCTCTCGTCCTGTCCTTAAGCCACGTCTCAAATCTAATGAGGAAACTAATGAGGAATGAGCAATAGGTGTGCTGCACGCCTCGTACAAACCCGAAAATAACTGTGACAACTTTAGACACCCAAAATCTTCAATTCAAATTGATCTTCTAACTGAAAAAAAGGACACGTCGAGAATGGATAAAATTTAGATCTCCTTTCCTAAAACGGAAACTTAAGAAACGCCTTGCGTCAAGAATCAGAGCGAAGTTTGGATCGGTATATTCACAATCTTTCTCCAACTGACGTTACCAACTACTCCTTATGGAAAGCTGTCAGAAAAATGAAATCACTTATTAGTGGAATACCACCCATTCGATCAAATGAGAAAAGGAAATGGGCAAGAACTGATGAAGAAAAGTCTGCTGTTTTCGCAGAAAATTTAAGGGATGTGTTTACACCAAACCTATTTCGCAGTAACAACAATTTATTAGTATCATCGCCAGATTACATATGCTCGCCTATTAAATTAAAACAAAAAGAAATAAATGATGCAATTAGAAACCTTGCTCCCAACAAAACCCCAGCAAACGACCTCATTACTTGGAAAATGATCAAGGAATTGCCACAATTGCGATTATTATGCTTATCTCAATATTTAATGGATTGCTTCGCCTAGGATACTTTCCCGATGACTGGAAATTGTCAATAGTATCAATGATTCCGAAGCCTGGAAAAGATCTGTCCCATTCGGCATTTTATAGACCGATTAGCTTACTGCCTATCATGTCAAAGCTTTTCGAAAAACTTTTTCTTGGTAAATTAATGCCGCATCTAAATGAAAAACGCATCATTCCTAATCAACAATTTGGCTTTCTCGAATATTATTGCGAAGGGAGCGGGATCTGTGGGTATCGTCGGGTGTGAAGAAGGGGTGCCCTCAGGGTGGCGTGATCGCTCCACTACTCTGATGCATGGTCATATGATAGCTACGCTCAGGCATATGTAGATGATGTAGCATGCTTAATTGCAGGAAGCACTCTTATGTACACCTGCAGGAAAGTGCAGTATACTCTGAATAAGATAGACACATGGTGTGACGCAAATCGACTTTCGGTAAACCCAGCTAAACCGAATTTTGTTCTTTTTACCCGAAAGAGGAAAGTCGAAGGTTTTGTTCAGCCAACACTAAAGGGGGTCACTATTCAGTTATCCAGGGAGATAAAATATTTTGTAGTTCTTCTAGATAGTAAGTCACACGTTGAATTAAAGGTAGCGAAAGTACTGTCAGCTTTTTGGAAGTGCAATTGCCCTTTAATCTTTTTCTGGTGAATAGTACTATTGAGGTTTCCTTAGGGTTGACATTTAGTCCCACCTTCCTACACCAGTTTGTTATGAGGGTCAGTGCACTCTTTAATAGATCTGAAATTTTTTTTCCTCTGGTTATAACGACAATGTCGTTGGCATAACTTTGAACATCAAAACCATGTTTACTCAATAATTGGAGTAATTCATCAACAGCAATTGACCATATAACTGGGAATAATACTCATACTTGAGGACATTCTTTTGGCGCGAACTTGTAAATTTTCACAATTAGAGAAATCCCAATGTTCCTTCCTTTAAGAACGTTGTTTATCCATCTGCATGTAGTCATATAAACCTTTGCTTCTGATGGAGCTATTTTTGTGGGAGAAGTCGGTATTATCGAAAGATCCCTCAATGTCTAGAAACCAGCCCACAGCATTCTCTTTTATCTCCAGTGATTGCTCAAGCTTCTGGGAGATATTTAAAAGAGGATGCGTAGTTGATTTGGCAGACATATAGGCGTATTGGTTTTTATGTACCTTTCTCTTATACTCGTATGCCTATCAATTACTTTCTCCACAGTTTTGAGAAGAAATGAGGTTAAGCTTGTCGGCCTATATGACTTGGGCAGGCTCGGATTCTTCCCACCGGTCTTGGGTATATATCGTACGATTACCTCCCTCCATTTGCTAGGGATGGAACCCCATGCAAAGCTGGCCATAATATATTGGTTAGTACTGGCACAATGTATTGTAGCCCTTTTTGTAGAAGTATTGCCAATTTGTCGAATGATTCCGTCTTCTCCAAGGGATTTGTAAGAGTGAAATGTACTAACTGCCCATTTTATTCTTCCCTCACAAAATATAGTTCTAGCTATTGTCCAGTCGTGAGTATTGGGTCTGTGACCCACAGGCTCAATTGAGTGACGGCTGAAACTGTGGAATCCGGAAAATGGGTGTTTGCCAGAAGCTATAAGGCTTCAAGGCTATTAGCTGAGTAGGTTCCATCTGCTCTCTTAAGAAGACGAATATTATTAATGTGCGATTTTGAAAGTCCTTTGTGGATTCTAGCAATGCTGTTTAGATCTGATAGCTCAACATAGAAGTTTCTCCCAGTTTCCATATTCGCTCTTTTAATCTCTAAAGTTATAATTAGTGAGGGATTCTTTATATTTTACCCAGTCACCGCTTTATTAAAGAGTTACTAGTCTCTTAACGCAGTTGGTCTAAATTTTTGTTCCACCAAGAGGTAATCATATTGCCTGTATTAATTTTCTCTGGGCACGATTGGTGGTAGGCATTTATTATTGCTGCGGTAGTTATTTCATTTGCAATTTCTAATTCATGAAGATTTCTAACAACATTATTACATTTAGTATTCTCGTCCACTAATAGACTCTGAAATTCGTTTCAATTAGTGGACTTGGGTTGCCTGTATGTGGTGTAGATTCCGACGTCCAAATCGATGAAGAATCGAACGTGTTGATGATCACACATAAATATTTCTTCTGAAATGTTGTCTTTGATGCAGTTTTTTAGAAAGTTATTGCTTAGGGTAATCTCCAAAACCGCTTCCCTAATGCTATTTCTAAATGTAGGTTTATTTCCTGTATTTAAGATTACTAATTTGCTACATTATATGAATTCAAAAAGGCACTCAACACTTAGATTTATGTCCGTATTAACCCATATCATGTGGTGGGCATTGGCATCACTGCCCACAATTATGTGATTGTTGTTCTTGCTGCTGTGGTAGGAAGACTGAGTATATTGTTATCTCTATCCCACCTGCCGTAGTAGGTACTTCGATCCTTACAGCGCTGGTTGCTGCAATTTGCTTGGTTTTGGTGGATTTGTTACCTGCCTTGAGACTATTAAGTTATTGTTACTGCGAGGTGGGTTTGGATTAAAGACATTTTTTAAATATTCTGCGAAGCATCAGATTTTTCTGCACCACTTCTTGCCCGTATTTCGTTTGTTATTCGAATGGATGAAATTCGGCGCCTAGATGATTTCATTTTCAGGATACATTTCCACAGGGAGTAGTTGGTAACATCACTTGGAAAAAGATTTTGTATATACCGATCGAAACTGCACTATGATTCTTGACGCAAGCCTTTTCTTAGGTTTTCGCTGGCAATTGATAGCTTCTTTTCTAGGAAAGAAGATCTGAATTTTTGTCATTCTTGACGTGTCCTCCTTTTTTCAGTTAGGAGAAGCTCAATTTGAGTTGAAGTTTTTGGGTGTCTAACGTTGTCATAGTTGTTGTCAGGCTAGTACGAGGCGTGAAGCACAGCTAGTCTTAGGGTATATGTAAATAACTCAATAACTGTTCCTAATTCCTCTTTAGTTTTGAGGTGACTGCTAACGTATTTTCTGTACTTCAGCCAGTGAAATCGATGTAGGGCGTAATTTGAAGTATATTATAATATGGGAGTGATCTGAAGAGAGGTCGAAAAGTTGTTCCACTTTTAATTGCTCTGGTTTTAGGATTCAAGAAACCCCAAAATCAATTATATCAGGGATCTTGCGTCGGTCTGCTGAGCAGTACGATGATTGACCTGAAGGGATAATATATATCTTGTTGTCAGCAAGCATGAACTTCTACAATTATTTTCATTTTGGTATTGATAGCCGTGAGCCCCAGTGGGTGTGTTTAGTACTGTAATCACCAGCAGCTATAAAGATTCTTCCCAGTGTAGAAAAAAAGTCTGCAAATTGATTTTTGTTGATATGCTGAATTTTAGACGACAGTACAAAACTGTTAAGTTATCCTCCCAACCGAACAAACAAATTGATGTTGCTTGAAGGTACTCCTTGTGTTCTTTCATTGCAAAATGTTTTTATTCTATTTTTGATTCAAATTCCAGTACCACCATTTGCTTTAGCAGCGAGAAGCTTTGTATCATACAATTTATAGCCTGCAATACAAAAATTGTGCTTTTTGATTACATGTGTTTCAGATATGAGAAGTCGATTTCTTTCATACGTAAAAAGTTATTGACTTCTAACTTATGCTGGCTTACACCGTTTGCATTCCATTGAGATTTTCAGCACATTTAATTTCTGAGGTAACAGAAGCTGCATGAGCTGATTTCGGTTTCTCATAATTTCTTGTGTCATACTTTGTACTGAAGTCATGAACTGACTCATTGCTATAATTTCTTCAAAGTTGTGATGATTTGTACCGCTATCCATTTCAGGGTCGGTCCTTGACTTAAGCATCCCTGAGTACGTTGTCCCTATGTTGGAGTATCAAATTGGCTTCTTCTGTGAAATGCAATGACAGGAATATTTGAACTAATCTTTATTCTAATTTCCTGGTAAACAGGATTGTGATTGGGAATATGGTTACCACTATAATTACTGCATTTTATAGTAGCCCTGTAAGATGTAATCTTCATACATTTTGATGTAGGATGTAAATCACCACAGGCAATACATACACTATGAAGTGAGTGTGCAGTAGGGTCTATTGTGCCAAATTCTTGGCAATTAGTACATGGTACTAGACCGTTCCATTTGAGGGCTCCTCTACCGTAATTCTACGATGCATAAATATAGGTAGGTTATATATACCATGCATTTCCCATTTTTTAAGCGCGGCGCGAAACAGTAGCTGGAGGATTTTGTTGTGATTAATGATATTTGTAATTGAGCGAGCTACGAACCCTACATTATGTAGTGCTTCTTTGAATTCAGCGGGGGAATATCTGCTTCTAGTCCCTTTATAACAATGGTAAGGCCCTTACTACTTTTGAGCAGATAAGTGTAGTAGCTTTTTTATCTGTTATTACCACCCTATTCCCCTCGCTATATATTTGAATTTTCATTTTATGAATGTTACCTTTAACGAGCGGGGCGATATGAAGATTTTTTTACCTATAGGTTGTTCAGCTACCATGCCTCCTTTTATCATAGACTTTATGCGGCGCTTCTGCGCTCCAATGATATATTCATATTTCTTCTGAGTGGCGTTATTCCCTGCGCTTGCGTCGCTAGCACTTCGTTCCATGGGAATCTGAGTGCTGCTGGTACAAGGGGCGTGGGGACCCTGTGTTGGGTGTTGAAGGATGACGGGGACATCCATGAACTCGTCATCACCGGCTATTTCTATGGCATCATCGTTTCCGGCGTTAACTGGCGAACGGAGTAGAGTTTCTTCATCTGACTTCATTGGAAGACTGTTGTTATTAATTTACATATTTACAAGGTGAGAATAGGATGGTAAATTTTGTCTGAGCACCCATACAAACATAGGCTACTTACTATGGGAGGGCGCCCGGTATCCCAAGGGAAACTCGTTTGCGATGCAAATGTTTCAGTTCCCTGCATCATTCAGCGCTCGGCACGATTCCAAGAACACCTTGGCTTGGGAATATTGATGGTTAGTTTTCAGAGGCTCACCAAGGATCTTTCCAGCAAGGTGGAACCTGAGCTGTAATAGCTCCTACGGTCCTAGACCTTACTTAATAAATCCCTGACTAGCAGTGGTGGACAACAATTTTGTCACACGCCCTAAAATGTCGCTGAAATGTATCCATCGAAATCACATTATATTCTGATCCTGTATCCAATTCTATAACCAACAACTTATTACACATTCTATTTTTTTAATTTGCCGGTATTATTTGCGTGATGAAAATACCTACATACGATACATTGTATTGTTCCTGGTGCCTTTGTTTCTTTCTGCCACTTCCCTTGTTGGTGTCGTTTCTGCAATGTGATTGTAAATGTATTGTGCTTATTACTATTAGCCTTAGTTATGTTAGCATTTTTTTAATTCCTTATTTAGTTGACTGTGAATTTTATTAGTTCACTCTTAATCAAGGTATAAATTTATTATTATTAATTTAAATAAAATTAAATTTATTACTATTCATTGATTGTTTGATTTAATTTTGCCATAATTTAAGACATCTAACATACTTTAAGAGATCATTGATCTCACATGTACATCAACTTTATCGAAATTTTGATGACCGATATATATTTATTTAATTAAATGTTACAATAATTAATATTACGATTAAGTAATGACCGACACTGGTATACTATATTTACAAAGAGAGACAGCAGATGAACGTCTAAGAAACAAGTATGAATGTACAATAAGTGTACGTCAGTTACGAGGTACAACTACTCAGCGCTTAAAGTAGACACCATGGTTTCAACATATACCACAGAAAAAAATAATAATAATTATAATTGAGAATTGCTTAAAAAAATAATGGTCTATATACTACAATTACACAGGATTACAAATTCGGGTCAAATTTTTGTACCCGAGAAGAACATATTTTTGCGCGCTGAACTCAAATTCGTAGCAAGATTTTCGCTAGGTCGTTAGAATTTGGAGATTTTGCGTGTTGGGCGCATTGTGCTGTCACAACAGTTGTCAGCTAGTTGAATTGGTAGTGTGTTCTCTTCAATTTGACGCAAAAAGAATTTTTAATAGAAAAATAACAAATAAAAATGTCGAAAAGATCATGCAAAGTCAACCCGAACTATTTTTGTTACGTTTGCGGTTGTTATATTGTTGCAAAGAGCGAAATGGTGTTCAACGGAAAACATTTAGTAACACATGCTCAACTGAATGATTTGGTCTGCGATTTGCATTTATCCAAAGGAAATGCTGAAATACTGGGATCACATTTGCAACAGTGGACATTTCTCGCGAGCGAAACGAAAGTCACTCATTTTAGAGAAAGAAATAAAGTGCTATTGCCATTCTTCGAGAAGATAAATCAAATTTGTTTCTGCAAAGACATCAATGGTTTATTTCGAACAATGAATCAACCATACGTCAAAAATGATTCGCGACTTTTCATAGATGTTTCTAAATAAAGTTTGAAGGCCGCTCTCATGCAGATTGGAAATAGAAAGACATCCAATTCTTCATCCCATCAACACCAAGGAAAGTTACGAATCGATGAAAGAAATTTTGGGATTGATTAAGAACAACGAACATAAATGGAAAATTTTCGTCGATTTAAAGGTATTTGATGATTTCGAAGTAGGATATTAATTTAAACTAATTGATTATGCATATGTTCCAGGTTATTGGCATATTGATTGGGATGCAGAGCGGCTTCACGAATAACTGTTGCTTTCTTTGTCTGTGGGATAGCCGAGCAACAGCGTATCCATTATGTAAAAAAAGAATGGCTCTCTAGAGACCATTATTCATCAGGAAGACAAAACATTTCTAACAATTCACAGATTGATCCAAATAAATGTTTGCTTCTTCCACTACAAATTAAACTGTAGTGGAGGAAGCAAAAATTTCGTTAAAGCTCTCGACCGAGACGGGGTGGCTTTTCAGTACTTAACTCGTCTGTTTCCGAAAATTTCTTACGCCAAAATAAAAGCAGGGATTTTCGTTGGATCTGACATATTTAACGAAACTGATAGCAGACGATAATTTTACGCGCCGAAAAGGCAGCATGAGCATCTTTCAGGAGCATTGTCCATAACTTGCTTGCAACCGGAATAGACACAACTACAGGCAAATTGTCGCGGAACTGTTGTTGAATTACAAGAGAAACGGTGGTCGGATGTCGCTAAAAATTAATTTTCTGCACTCCCTCCTGGATTTCTTCTCGGAAAATTTAGGTGATACGAGTGACAAGCAGGGAGGGCGGTTGCATCAAGATTTGCAGAGAATTTATAGAAATTACCAAGTATTCTGGTACGAGGGCATGATAAGCGTTTATAATTGGAGTCTATTACGTGAAACAGACCCACAGAAATAAAAACGAAAAAGTTACATCGCACTTCATTTCTAAATTTAATTTATTATTGAATAAAATGGTTATGTATGTAAAGTATCATATTCTAAAATCCATCAAAGTGGCATCACTGTCATGTCAAGCAAGCGTCATTACAAGAAGTTCTTTCCTCGGGCAGTATTTCGTCAGCCGTCATTGAGTAAAGTCGTCATTTAAGCAGTCGCATTAAACAGTCGTTTCAGCAGTCGTCGCGTACAGTCGTTTCAGCAGTCGTCGCTTAAGTTGTCATTTAGTCGAATCACCGGCCGTCAATTAATTAATTTCTTAAATTCACAACTATTTAGCTAAACATATATCAATCCATTTACATATTTAATAAACTTTTAACTACATATTTAATAAACGAATAACTAAAACTCTTGAATTGAACATTCATTCTTACATGGGGGCTCGTCCGGGAATATTGATACAGAGTGTTTATTACATCAGAAAGACAGTTGAAAAAAAAGTTGTGAAAAAAAAATGATACATTCAAATAAAAAGAAGGGCAAAAAACTTGTGCAGAAAAAAATCGAAGTTGTAGACGCGAAAACGGTCGTCACCGCGGGGAACGAGGAGCTAAGCAGCGACGACGAAAAAGAAGCAATAATGCAAAACACATACAGCGAAGGAGTAAACGGCGCGAGTAGCAATTTATTAGACGCGTCCGTGTTTGGTTCTCGCGGGATGGGTGAGGCAAGCGCAGTAGGCTGGGAACAGCAAAAAGAAAACACTGAATACTACCGAGAGGAGACGCAGACATTCGTGCGCAGCAGCGAGTTAGGGGAACTCATCAAAGCATTAACGGGAAAGTTCGAACAATGCAATATAAACAACAGGGAGAAGAATTTTGTTTCTATTGAGAGCTTTGCAAAGGTAGTGCCTGACTACGATGGTGTTTCAATTCCAGTTCGTCAGTGGATAGAGAATTTTGAACAAAACGCAACAGCATATGAATTGAACGATAAGCAAAAGTATGCAAATGCCCGAAATAAGATGATAGGAACAGCAAAACTATTCTTGGAAGCAACTACCGTCGCCAACTATCAGTCTCTGTGCGCTGCACTCAAAGAAGAATTCGATCAGCAACTAAACAGTGCAGAAGTACACAAACGTTTGCGATGCCGCAAAAAACGAGGGGATGAAAATTTCCACGAGTACGTTTTGCAAATGCGTAAAATAGCAGCACAAGGAGAGATAGAGGAAGAGTCTATCATAACTTATATCGTCGACGATTTGGAAGTGACCGATGATTTGAAATTCCCTCTGTATAGCGCAGCAACGTTCAAAGAGCTTAGAAAACGTTATGAATTGGTGGAAACATTAGGAAAAAATAGTGCGGGGAATAAGAGACGACAACCAGCGCAAACACAACAACATACTCGCGGACAAGGAGAAGCAGAGAAAAGCATCGCACGTAAACAGCAACATTGTTACAATTGCGGATCGACACAACATAAGAGGGCGGAGTGTAAAGCAGAAACCAAATGTTTTAAGTGCAACGGATTACGGCACATGGCAAATCAGTGTAAAAATGCAAAGCAGAACGTCAATATTATAAAAAATGAATGTCGTGTTAAAGAAATTACCATTGATAAAACAAAAATAAAATGCTTGGTGGATATGGGAGCTGATGTTTCGTTGATGTGCAAAAGTATGTACGATGAGAAATTTAAAGGTCGTATGCTGCAGAAATGTTTTGCCAAGTTGTTTGGTTTGGGAAATGTCGGTACAGCAGTTTTGGGTGAATTTGCCGCACCTGTTAAGGTCGATGGTGTGACAACAGATCACACATTTTTAGTTTTGTACCAAACTGCACCAATATTGCATTTCGTGAAAGTCCCAGCCGATTGTCGACTCCCGAACGAGAAGTTGTGCGAAATCAAATAGATGACTGGCTTCAGCAGGGTGTCGTTCGTGAATCATGTTCTGATGTTGCGAGCAAAGTTGTTCTAGCTAAGAAGAAAGATGGCAGCTACAGAGTGTGCATAGATTATCGAAAACTGAACTCTCTTGTTCTGAAGGACAGATTTCCAGTACCAGTTGTGGAGGAAGTTCTCCAGAAAATGCAGAGCGCCAGATATTTTACGGTCATGGACCTAAAAAACGGATTTTTTCATGTGGAAATAGAGGAGCAAAGCCGCAAGTACACAGCATTTGTGACCAAAGAAGGATTATACGAATTTAATAAGGCGCCATTTGGCTTTTGCAATTCTCCAGCAGTGTTTGTTCGGTTTATAAACCATATCTTCCAGCAGCTGATTAACGATGGTATAATGGAAATCTACATAGATGACATCGTAGTTTTTGGAGCTACAGTTGAACAATGTATAGGGAATATGCGGACGGTGTTAAATCTCGCACAGTAGTATGGGTTAGAAATCAAGTGGTCCAAATGTCAATTTTTAAAAGAAAGAATCACTTTTCTTGGGCATGAAATCAAAAAGGGCACGTCTGGCCTGGTCAAGAAAAAGTAAAGGCTGTCAAAAACTTCCCGTTGTCAAAAAATATAAGAGGTGTGCAAGCTTTTCTTGGATTGACGGGATATTTTAGAAAGTTAATCCAAGATTATGCCCTTTTAGCCAGACCGTTGACACAGCTGCTCAAAAAAGATGCGGAGCTCAAAATACATGGTATGGAAATACATGCAGTCGAAAAGTTAAAGTCAGCTCTTCTTGAGGAACCAGTTCTGCGTATTTATGAGCAAAACGCGAAGATACAGTTACATGTTGATGCATCGAGGGACGGGTTTGGCGCCACACTTTTACAGAACCATGACAACAAGTGGCACCCTGTATTTTATTGGAGCAAGAAAACGTCGCCTCAAGAAAAAAAGTTACACAGCTACTTTTTAGAAGTTAAAGCAGCATACCTGGCCACAAAAAAGTTGCGTCATTATCTGATGGGTATAGAGTTTGATCTTGTGACCGACTGTGTAGCGTTTAAGATGACAACCAAGAAAAAAGATGTACCCCGAGAAGTTGTGCAGTGGGTGATGTATTTACAAGATTTTTCATACAACATAGAACATCGGGCAGGCGTTAGAATGAAGCATGTTGACAGTTTAAGTCGTTTTCCAGTCATGATAATAACATCAGAAATCCAGGCGCAAATACTGAAAGCGCAACAAAGGGACGAACACTTAGCAGCCGTGGCAGAAATTTTAAAACAGAAGCCTTATGCAGACTTAAAAATTAAAAATCAGCTGATGTACAAACAAGTTGGTGGTATGGATTTGCTGGCAGTACCAAAAAGCATGGAGAAGGAAATCGTAAGAAACGCCCACAATTTCGGCCACAAAGGTAGTCAAAAGACAATGCATTCGATTCGGCAAGATTTTTATATACCACAGCTAGAGAGGAAAGTGAACCAACACATAGCAAATTGTATAGAGTGCATACTTCATAACAAAAAACTGGGCAAGCAGGAAGATTTCCTGCATTGTATTGATAAGGGAGATACACCGCTTACCACACTACACGTTGATCACTTGGGCACGCTGGACTCTACGTCAAAAAACTACAAGTACATATTTGCTATGGTGGACGGATTTTCCAAGTACGTCTGGTTATTCCCAACGAAGTCGACAGATGCTCACGAAGTCATCAAGCATGTTAGCTCCTGGGTAACAATATTCGGCAGTCCACAGCGAATAATCAGCGACAGAGGCTCAGCATTCACTTCAAAAGAGTTTAAGGAATTTTGCGCTAGTGAAAGTATAGACCATGTCGAGACAACAACCGGAAGTCCAAGGGGAAATGGCCAAATAGAAAGGGTGAATAGAGTCATAATTTCTGCTTTAGCGAAGATGTCTGCAGCATAGCCGACAAAATGGTACAAGTACACATCGCAGGTACAACGAATTATCAACTCGCATGTGCATTCATCCACGAAGTTTACTCCATTTGAAATAATGTTTGGGGTAAAAATGAGAAACCATAATGATGTTGAGCTGGTAAATATGCTACAAGAAGAAATGTTAATGGATCTGCAGGAGGAACCATGATAAAAAACGTAAGGAGCACCAGGGATACATATCGGGAGACTTAGTAGCCATCAAGGTCACTCAATTTGTAACGGGAAAGAAATTAGCCAACAAATACATTGGTCCATACGAAGTCATAAAAGTAAAGCGACATGGCAGGTATGAAGTACGGAAAGCTGCAGAATTCCAGGGTCCAAACCGAACATCAACCAGTGCAGACCATATGAAGTTATGGAGGTACATAGAAAGCCGCGAAGATGACAATGATGAAGACTCATCTGAGGCAGATGAGGGGCAGGATGACCGAGTGTAAAGTATCATATTCTAAAATCCATCAAAGTGGCATCACTGTCATGTCAAGCAAGCGTCATTACAAGAAGTTCTTTCCTCGGGCAGTATTTCGTCAGCCGTCATTGAGTAAAGTCGTAATTTAAGCAGTCGCATTAAACAGTCGTTTCAGCAGTCGTCGCGTACAGTCGTTTCAGCAGTCGTCGCTTAAGTTGTCATTTAGTCGAATCACCGGTCGTCAATTAATTAATTTCTTAAATTCACAACTATTTAGCTAAACATATATCAATCCATTTACATATTTAATAAACTTTTAACTACATATTTAATAAACGAATAACTAAAACTCTTGAATTGAACATTCATTCTTACATGTATGTTAGAAAATTGTAAAAAAATATCTGGAAAAACTGACGACCTAGGGAAAAACGGACTCCGTATTCAGAATCAGCATTGAAAATTACTGTAGGAACTCAGTTTGGTTGCGCAGGTACAAAACCGTGTATTCCTGTGTTGTTAGTCCACTATGGAAGAGCTTCGAAAAATACATACATAACAATTAATGAACAACTCAAAATTCTACGGATAATGGTTAATGCACCTTAGCATGTTTCAAATTTTATTATCACGGCGATCTAAATATACAAATTATCAACGAAGGAATCAATGAAGCTAGCTAAATTCTAATACTCAAAATAATGTTTTGCGCCCAAATAGTTGATATAGTTTGTATGTTAAAAATTTTAAAATTGTTTCAGTAATGCAACTATTATATTAATCTAAATCAAACTTTTATACATCTCACAGAAAAGGCTATTAGGCCATTGGCCCTAAGCCATAACTAATTTCCAAACAAATTTAATAAAAAATAGATCAGATAGGAATTTAGAAGTCAAAAACACATAAATTTTAAACGACTACAGTACTAAACTAACGACTAAAATAATATATTAATCCAACATCGAGGTCGCAATAATTTGTCTCGATAAGAACTCTCACAAAAAAAAAACTTTTATCCCTAAAGTAGCTTGAACTTTTAATCATTTATATTACATCAATCTGACACCCATTATATTCCACACACATAACACATTTAATTTTTAATAAAAATATTGAATCTATGAATTATATAAATTTTATTTTAATTTAATATAAATTATATATTAATTTATTAATAATAAATATTAAATATTTAAAAATTTCATTTATTTTTAAATTTATATTAATAAAACTAATTTTTATTTAATTATGTTTATATAAATTAGTGTATTATTTAAGAATATAATAATGTTTATTATTTAATAATATAGGGTGTATTAAACGGAAGACGACGAAACCGAAATTGTGCATGATTGGCTGTTACAGTATCAGGACCATAAGCACTATTCACAATTTCAGTCGCCTGCCTTTCGTTTTCACCTTGATCGAAGAGAAACTGTAAAATATGGCTTATTTTCTCTTTGTCGCGCGTTCACAAAACTGAGTCAATAAATAACAAAACCAGCTGAGAAGTTTTTTTTGTGGGAAATCTCAATTTTCTAACGCCATCTAGCGTAACCGGATCGCATTTATACAACGCGAGATACGGATTATCGAAACCGTCTATTGGAAAAATAATTGAATTCTTTTTACTACACCTATTATAATAATTCAACATCAGATCCTCCAGAAAAAACAATACCTAATAATAATTAATGAAATCTCGTAACACTAACCTTGAAACAAACTGCGATGAACTGTTCCGATAATTATTCCAATAAAAACTATTAAAATTTGTTTGAACATCACAGCCTCTGATAACAAGCAGTGATGCACATATTTAACTATATAGATCAATCATCAGAAATACTCGTTTATATAAATATTACGTGCTCTCCTGCATAGGTTAAAAAAATTGCCTTGAATATGAGAGACGCCTGAAGTATCAAAAAGAGCATCGATCTGAACAAGATCTAAGTGGCGCTGCAGTACAGGACCAGGCATTCTTACTGAGCAAAAATTAAATTAGGCCATCATGGTCTCAAATGGAGACGATAATCAAGATTTCAAATTTTGTAGTGTGACAAATTTTTGTATATGAAATAAAGACGTGAAAATGTTCATCGTCCCTATTTGTGTTTCAACTACCTTCGGAGTGGGCATACTAGTAAAGATTGCTCGAACAAATAAGGTGTCTACATTGTAATATGAAACACAACTCTGTATTGTATGGACAAGGAGAAGGCAAAATCAAGTCAGCACCCAGAGCTGACACAGGAAATACTACTTTATGGTGAATATCTGCATCAAATGTCAATTTAAACTAGCACGGACGCTTTTCGAGGTTTTCAAGGGATTATAATCCTGTACAATAACTGAATAGTAAAGGTCTGCACGAACGTGTTTCAACACATTTCTCAACGTTCACTTACTTAATTCAGTGCACCCGCTTCTTCCAAAATGAATGAATGAGAATGGAGAGGAACTTTAAAAGAATGAGCATAGAAACAAATGGGTGTCGAAGCATACGAAACAAAAGTGTTTGTTAAAATGGGTAATATATGAAGGAGATTTCACGGTGTACTGAAAAAATGTGTTGTAGCTCTCAATATATACTTCAAAACAAAAATAAAAGAAAAATCTTTTACACTATTCAAGTTTTCGTCGGTCCTCCCTTGTTGAAAATATGTGTAAAACAATGCGAGCAACTATACAATTCCACCCACATTCGAGATAAACCCTACACAAAGAACTTAAGTCACGATTCCCAGCTGATGGAAATATCGAAATTACAAGATGGATTCAACAAACAAAATACGAGGTGTGATCAAAAAAGAACCGTTATTGTGTGATCAAAAAATAAAGATATAATAAACTTATGCCAGAATTTTTTTCAATCCTCGAAACACTTCTGAAACGCTTTTTTTGGTATCGCCTACAGCTCCTGTTTCGATTTTTCTTTTATCTCAATCGTAGCAAAACGCTTTCCTTTCATCGGTGTCTTCAGTTTTGGAAAGAGGAAAAAGTCAGCGGGGGTATTATGTCCGGCACGGCCAACACCAATTGTCACATATCAAAGGCGGTCCACTATCCCAGTATGGTGCCGCCAGTGCTGCGCAAGCGCGAAAAGCCATGGAAATTCCCAGTGGTGAACATGTACAAGCTGCTGCAGTTCATCATGTGGTGCACTCTCTAGACCCCGTTGGCGTGGCCATACGGGGAGCGAGGTAAACAAACGTCAACGACATCAAAACTAAATAAAAACAACAACATATGTATGTATGTATGTATGTATGTATTGCTATACACATATGCATATATAGCGAAATGAGGCTTCATTTACACCACTTCTGAATAGTTTCTTTAATATAAAAATAGGCCGTCATTTACTTTATCAACTCATTGCAATCATTTACACATTAGCAATAACGAAATACGTAAAATGCAACTCATGCACACACCAACACTACCGCACACTCATCCCCCACTTACTCTCGATCAGACCCGCTGACGGCCTGGTTACAAGTGCACAAATCTATATTTTTTTAAATAGAGCAATGAATGATTTTACAAACAATTGAATACAAAAATAAATCGAGCAAAGCAAACGATTTAATGTGAAAAATGGACTTAACAGTAGGGGCGCAAGGTGCAGCGTAAAAATTACCGAGTACCAATAAACAAACTATCAACAAAGAAAACACAACAGTTCCGGCTGAACAACAACAACTACCTCGAAGGACTTCTCGAATACGTCGTACACCAGCCTATCTAGATAGTTATGTGTCAGATGCCTGAAGCTGCCCAATTAGCGTGGGAGAACTATTATAACTCTATTTGTTTTTTTCTTGATGAGATTACGTAGAGGTGATGTAATTGTTGAACAATTTGGAACAAACCTTGAATAGTATGTAACCATTCCTAAAAATCTTCTTACGTCATCCGCTGATTTAGGCTTTGTAAGATAGCTGCTATTTTCTTTTTCGATTTTAAATATTTTATTATTTTTGATGGTGTGACCCAGGAATTCAATTTCTTCTTGAAAAAAACTGCATTTATCTTTATTAAGATGTAAATCGTATTGTTGAAGACGTTGTAAACATTTCAATAAATTCTCTTTGCATTCTAATTTTGTTTCACCATGTATAATGATGTCATCAAAATACGCTTCCGTTTTTGGAACTTGTTGTAAAATTTGATTAATTATTCGATTAAACTCCGAAGGTGCTGTTTTAATACCAAATGATAACCTATTCACCTTATACGTACCCCGATGCGTTGACATCGTTTGGATTTTACTTGAATCTTCATCCACTGGTATGTGTAAATACGCTTTGTACAGATCCAATCTGCCAAAATATTTCGAATTACGTAAACAGTTAAAAATATCTTCAATTTTTCGTATTGGACTATGGGCGTCCACGAGACGTTCGTTTACTCCTACTTTATAGTCAACACACAAGCGTATCCCTCCATCAGATTTCGGTATTACGACCAAGGGGGAACCCCAGTCACTGATTTCAATTTTTGAAATTACACCTGCTGTTTCTAGTTGATCAAGTTCTTGGTTGACTTTTTCGATTAAAGCATAGGGTATTTCCCGTTTCCTGTTAAATATAGGCTTAGCCTCATTACGCAATTTAAGCGATATTGTATATTGCTTAACACATCCAATTTTTGGTTGAAAAATATCTTGAAATTCGTCATTTATTGAATTAGTAAAATTAGCATCACTTACGTTTTTTACTGAATACGTAGAGTTGATTTCGTTCAAATTGATTTGAAATTTTCGAATCCAATTGCGTCCAAGAAGTGGTGTATATTCCTCTGGAACAATATAAATTTCGTCGAATATTTTTTTACCATCATACTCTCCCTCGACTTCAATTTTTCCATCCGGAGTGAAAACATCTTTTGTATACGATCGGAATGCTATTTCCGTTGGCAAAAATTGAACATTGAGGTTAAGTTTCGTAAACTGGTCTCCAGGTAAAAATGTGTAACCTGATCCAGTATCGATTTCAAATTTTACTGGTTTACCTTGAAGATTTAGCGTAATAAAAAATTGGTCGAAGTTTTTTGAATTGTTTTGGTGTATGTCTACTACGCTTAAAACACCATACTGATGTATGTCTTCTATTTGATTTGTAGATTCTTGGCTTGAATTACCACCTTTTGTACGAGATTTTATGCATACCTTTGCTACATGACCAGTTTTTTTGCACTCAGAACATTTGAGATTATTTTTGTTGATTAGACAATCCTTAACATGGTGGTTGTTTTTTCCACACCTTATGCAAAGACCATCAAGACCTAATGATTTAAAATCCACATTAGACTTATTGTATTTCGAATTGTTTTGATTGAACTTGTTTTGAATCGATTTTTGATTATTTCGATGGTGATCCTTCCTTTTACCTGAAATTTTGTTTATTTCACCTGCTGTTGATTGTTTAGCGAGCTCTTTTGAATTACTTTTTGCTGCTTCCAGTGCAAGAGCCTTCGTTAATATTTTAGGAAATTCACACAATTCATTTTGTAACAGTTGCTCATGAATACCATTGTCTCTGATACCACGAATAAACTGCGCACGTAGAAAAATGTCTGCTACAGATTTTTCAGAACTGCAGTTAAATTCGCAGTCAGCTATATTTGACTTTAACATTGCCACGTATTCGGAAATTGATTCATTTTCCTGATATTTCGTTAAGAATTTATGTTGAGCCACCAACACGTTTTGTTGTGGTGATAAATGTTCATGTAAAAGTGTTATCAATTCGTCGTATGTGAGACTGGTAGGGTCCTTGGGTGCTGCAAGAGCTGTAACCATCGCAAAATGCTTGGAACCAATTGAGTTTAACAATAGATTTGCACAATATTGTTTGTTGGTATGTATACCTTTCATGACTGTGTAATTTCCGAACCTTTTTTCATAATTACGGAAAGATTCCTTTGTAGTATCCAGAACTTCAAAATTTGGTACTAGTGCCGTATTAGTGGTTACGTTAATACTACCACCTGTTGTTGTTGGAACGTTCTCCGTCACTTTTTCCAAAATTTTTTTCTGTACCGCCATAAAAGCTGCGAATTGATCGGCGTCCATTTTGTAAAATTGTAGGTTATTTCTTTTCTGTATATGGAAAAAAAGAAATTGTAAGTATGTGTACTTAATGTGTATCACGTATGTATGTATGATATGAATTTGCCAATTAATTCGATTTTAGCAGCCAAACTTGTTTATCCTCGTCGCCAATTTATTATGTCCTCAATTGATTCATTCCACAATAACACCCATTTAGTTCTTCATTATTAATAGTCTTTATTTCATTATTAATTAATATTACAAATATCAAACGAATGTCTGTATCAATACCATATAAAAGCAAAAAGTAAGTGATCTGCTTAAAAGCTAGAGATGTGTAACCCACAAGAAATGTCAACTCATGGCTACTCAAGTACTAGATACTCGTTAATCATATACGTATACATTAAGGTAGTTACTATAAACAAATAGAGTTATAATAGGGGGCCAAGTCCGGTGAATACGGTGTTGAGGCATGATAACGGTTTTGTTTTTGGCCAAAAACAGCTCCTGAGCGATGTCCATGCGACGTTGTTTTTGCTCAAAATTTAGCAATTTTGGAACAATCTTCGCTGCCGCACACGTTTCATGCCTAAAACATCCGTAAAAATTGCTTGGCATGAGCCGAACGATATGCCAACATCATCAGCAACCTCTCTGATAGTGATTCGACGATTATCCAAAATCATTTTCTTCACTGCGTCAATGTTTTCATCGGTTGTTGACGTGCTCGGGCGACCAGGACGAGCATCGTCATTGACACCTTCTCGGCCTTCCTTAAACCGGTTATACCACAATTGAACTTGTGTTCTGCTCATAGTAGACTCGCCAAAGGCCACAGTCAACATTTCAAATGTCCTTGCGCATTTAATTTCATTTTTTACACAAAACTGATTACAGTTTCTTTGATCCATTTTTTTCGAATAGTACAAAATCGAAGAGCACACCAAAACACGACTAACCTTTTTATCTGTCAAAAACAAACTGACAATCCAAAATTGTTGGTATTGCCAACATATATAACAGACATGTGTACCAACATCATAAAAAAACAAAATGGGAACATCGAACAAACGTAACTCACGAAAATATGAAAATAACGGTTATCTTCTGATCACACCTCGTATACACATCGAGCAGCATAATCGAATTAGATGGATTCGCAGATGCATCCGGAAAGGGCACACTCAGCAGTAGTGGATGAAAATGTTATCAGTTTGAAAAACGTTACAACATCATTGATTGGTAAAAGTAAGTTCGCAGTAATAGGGTTGAATTGGCTAAAGCAGCACCTTGTTAGATTGATCACATTTACAGCATTTCGGTTATCTTTAATAAAGGAGATTTTCAAACAACAATTTCGATTTGTATCAGAAATCCAATACTTTATGTTGGCATGAACCAGACCGCCTGAAACAAAATGAGGAGAATTCGCCCGCAGATAATAGCGTGCATGCTAGCCACCTTCCGGCTATCTGAAAATCTATAACATCCACGTTAACCGAGTTCACACAGACAATGAAGAAATTATTAATCAATTTTCATCACTAAGTAAACTTCATCAAGTGACATTGGATGATGCAAAAACGAGAGGAGATTTTATGGCGGATGAAATGAATGAAGCAGAAAAGGCAAAACGTGCACAACAATTATTTGAAGAGGATATAAAAACTTGTTGATGAGAAATATAATTATCTTTTATGATAACCTTTTGTCGACGCTGCTGGTGTGCTGAGAGTTAGTGGCAGAATAAATCATACAAACTTATCAATTTCATCAATTCCAATGCCATGACGCATATCAACACACTTCATGGAGGATTAAACTTGACTCTCAGCCATGTATGAAATAAATGTTGGATTCTTGGATTCTTGAACAATTGCTACACAATCCGGCATAGCACATGCGTGAAATGCTTTCGGTTCAAAGCAAAGGACAAACTCAATAGATAGGAAAGTTACCAGCACAGAGAATAAAAAGGCCGTTCAAACATTGCGTTGTTGATTATGCAGGACCTTCGCACATCTGACCACAATTCCGGGGAACAAAATGGCACAATGCTTCTATATTAATGTTGTGTGTCTCGCAACAAACACAGTCCATGTAGAGAAAACTTCAGATCTGACAACACAAATATCCTTGATAGCACTCAAGGGAACGATGGGCACATGTGGATACAGCGATAATGGAACCAAATTCATAGAAGCGAATAATATACTGAAAGTTTAAATATAAAATCATCTGTCAGAAATCGATCCAAACCACTGACACTTAATTCCCACCGGATGGACTATGGGAGTCAGGGGTTAACTCCATTAAGCATCTCCAGGCTAGAATGATAGACCAAATATACGTATGAAGAAATTAATACGATGTCTGAACTCTCGTCTACTATGCCCATTGTCAGAAAAATAATTAAAATTTAACTTCCAATAAATATTATTAATATATCTAAATGAAGTATATATTATTTGTGATATTCCATTCACTTAAATAAATTTTAAATTTGTTGCACTATACAAAATAATAATTAATATTATATATAATATTTACTAAAAATATAATTATTTTAATATTTAATCCTTTCGCATTAAAAGAATATAATAAATTTAATATAGGAACCAACCTGGTTCAGCCGATTTGAACACAGATCATGTAAGAATTCAGAAGTCGAACAGACTTAATTTTTAAACTACTACACCTAAAATTATAACTTAATCCAACATCGAAGTCGCAATCGATAAGAACTCCCTAAAAAATTACGTTGCCATCCCCAAAGTAACTTAAGCTTTCAGTCATTAATAATAGATCAATCCGGCGTCCATTATATCCCACACATGAGTGATCTGGGGGGAAACCCATTTTTCAAGGGGATGAAAACTGTTATTTTTGGCAATAATATGCATATTGCTATCCTTTTTATGCCCACAGAATCAATCACCAAATATCAAATTACACAAAGGTGGTATAGAATTAAAGTTTCAGAGGCCTACTTGTGGTTTAATCGATAGGCAGTACCGTCATATCTTCTTTGATGGACCCAGATGAGATCTTGGATCGGATTCTGTGGTATCCGTGGAACAAAACTAGTACAGGTGTGCAAATAGAGACTGAACTATGTTGCAGAGCATAATAGTCTGATGTTAACGTGCGTTCCATACAACAGTTTCACTAACCCAGAACTTTGTTCCAATCCAAAATTCGCACAGATTCGCGAAGATAAACTCTTAAGAGGCGAACAGTTGGACGTTGGACAAAGGCAATCCTACCTGTAACTTCTAACAGAACGTCAAGTTTCTTTTGTCACTTGGTAGAAGGGACTCTAGGTTTCTGATAAATCAAATGGAAATGATAGGCATAACGTATGTTCAAAAAGTACCAGGAATTTGTCAATAAAACTAAAACGGTTCAATTATTCATTGATATTTAATTTCTTCCCTTCAAAGTAATCTCCATGCTAATCAATATACATATTCCAACGCTTTTTCTAATCTTCAAACCACTTTTCATGTGCAGCCATTTTTCTTTATCTGGATTGTGGGGAAGGAAGAAGAAACGGCAAACCAATAATGTCTTCTTGTAGATATTTGTTTTAAAATTGTTCAAATACTTTCGATAAATGAAGAACAAATGAGTGAGACTTTTCCTTGTCAGATCTGGCCGACTCCGCAACTTTCGCTTTAATAGGTGGAACATGTGATGTTGGTTGATTTAGTTTTTTAGTGACTCTCCATGGGGAATAATCTGGGCCAGTGGGGGCACTAGCTGATGAGATAGCTATATATTTTTGAATTTTTTGTTATCTGCAAGACTTTTTGAGTTGCTTTCTAGCGCGTTTGTACCGCGTCATTCTAGAAATTTGCTAAATTCGAAGCAGTCTATACCTTCGTTTAAGTTTTTCCTTAACAAACTGGCTTATATTAGTGCATCATATATATTGTTTTTGTTCTTTATAGAGAATACTAGTGACCAAATTTGCATTAACAGGTTGTCTTAACATCTAGCAGTTACTGTTTTTGTTGTGCAAACATATTGTCCTACTATGAACCTCGCAGCTATTAGTGAGTTATCTGAAACAATTTCAATCACGTCTTCATAGGTCCGTTTGTTTTGACACCTCTTTGGAAAATTCTGTAACGTTTGGAGGCTTGTTCCTGTCCATTAGCTAGAAGGTTGGCTCCCCCGTTTATTGGTGGGACAGGCAATTTTGTTGCAATACGGCCTCTTAGAGTTGCTATTCTAGAGCCACATTGATCCGAGGGAGGTATATAAGTCCTGGAACTGCTCACAATAACCAGGATGGCTAGAAGGATAATATACCACTGCAATTTTTATGGGGTCTTTATAATCGTCAACTGTTATGATCGTTGTAGGTATTCTCTTTGATAATCTTCGTACTCCACATGTGCAATACTGCTACGTATTATAATAACGAACACAACTTCCCCGCTCACATCCCTGGCAGAGCAGAATAGTCTGAAGGCCACCTCTTCGTCCAACAAAACAGAGGTACTCACTGATGGCTCCAAACTTAACGAATGAGTGGTTTTCAGTGTATACTACGACAATCTGGGATAATATCCTTTTTGCTTTTTCCTAATCACTATAGTGTTTTCCAAGCGAAGATCATGGCGATTCTGAGACCGGCTGTTGGCATACAATGTTACAAATAACTCCGATATCTGTATCTTCTGTGACAGATCACCAGAGATATCTAGGCAATTACTACAACTAAGACGGGAATATTTCGCCGAAAATAGTTTCACTTCAGACAGGCCACGCCACTGTGTCATTGGCAGACATGTTCAGTGGCTTAACCTACCCTTCAATAACTTTTGCTACAGCTGTGGGTCGTCGGATGAAGTTGAAGACATGCCCCACTTACCGCGCCAGGCCCTCTTGAGGAGGAGAATTCGATACCTGGGGGCAAATTTTCTCGAAGACCTTGCCTGAGCTACCCTCCATTAGTATAAGAAAGATCGCTCGCTTCATCAGGGAATTGCAATGGTTCTCCTTTCAGTCACGCGGCGCATGTTTCCAATTAAGGGGCCCATCTCTCCGTGGTAGCACAAGAGGCCAATGGTGAACTTCCTTTAGCTGATACCCCAGCCTTCCTTCCTATGAATAATTGCAGCAGTCGCCCCACGGTCAGTGCCAGCAGGGTGATTTGTATGTCAGAAAATTTGCGTAACTTTTTTCTGTGTTTCAGAAACGGGCATCATCTCAATATTTTTGTCTACTAAAAAGCTGTGATTTCATGGTTATGACGGTTGAGGTCCAAATTGCAATTTTCAGTGATTTGTTCATTTCGACATAATTGCAACGACTGTGGTTAGGATTTCAACTAATGTACTCTTTTGCCCCATCAGTGTTTTAAGCTTTTTAGCCGGTCATATTTTGATTATTAACGGGAAGGGTTTGATTGGTATTGGCTTCTACTGAAATATTGTTGCATACACTATGTGATTCCAAATTAATATTCCTTGCTTCTCAGTTTCGGAGTGCTGGTGACGACTTCTGGTTTATTGGGGCTGGTTGGGGAATGAACAAAAAAATTCATCTTCGATGGTATCTGCTTCAAGCCTAGCTTCCTAACCATTGACTGCTGTTCGGTGGACCCGGTGGTGTGGCTGAAAATGGCAGTAGCCCAGCTGACAGTAAGGGAGGGTGTCAGTTTGGTCCCCGGAGTGGGAGACAACATTTCACGATCACACATGGTATTCTTGTTTATCTCTCGTAGTAGAGGACAAGAGATTGTGGCTGGCGAACGCTAGTGTATCCAAAAAAACATTCCACTATTGGTATACTGCGATTCCAAGGCGCACAATACCATCTGGAGCAACAGTGGCACCCATAAGCGGAGTGAGCAAGTTCTAAAATTTTTATTAACAGGTTATTTATACTATTATGGCCCGTGCCCGAAATTCGGCCATTCCCCTGAAGAAAGTTTCATTTTTCCCGCATGCCAACAAAATTTAAAAAGGTGTTTTAATTTCGTAATATGTTTTTTTTTATATGTTAATGATAAATCATTTTACAATCAGTGTTGAGTGATTTTTAAATTATTTTTATTTTGCCTGAGAAAAGAAATTTATTTTGCTAAAGAAAGAAATGTACATATTTTTTTTTAATATATGATAAACACTACATATTCAAAATAAACAATATTTTTGGTAGAAACACGTTTGCGAAGTGCCCCTGGACACCACATTCGGATGCATCAAACTTAAGGGCATCAACAGATTTAACTCTACTGCCCGCCACATATAATTGTTCATGCGTAAAGACCGGTTGCCGCAATAGAACTCCAACTCTATCAAACGTTTCATTTGTCAAAGCAAATGCAGGAATAATTGGAAATTGCGTTCGTTGAATTTCAAAGGGAAAAATAGGTCCGGAATAAGTTAGTTTTATCCGTGGTTTCAAAATACGTTTATTATGCGCAATCCTTGTTAGAACTTCACAATCGATCGTATTACGGTGGTAGGCTTTCACTCTCATTCTGGTCTCATTGACAAATGTCCTTAGCATTCATATTTCTAATGAGAAAAGCAATTCAATTTACTTTCTATGCTAACCTATGTGTTGGTAAACCACTATTTGATTAGAAATTCTAAAATTCTACAGGATAATTGTCAACTTCTGAATCCTTGTCTAAAATAATTTTATCACTTTTTGTTCACCAGACAAACAGTACAAAATATCAGAATTGTTTAAATAATAATCATATTAATTAACTAATGAAAACGAACAGACGTGTTTTGTGATCTCTCTTGATTTTTGCTTGAAAAAAGGTCTTGAAACTTGTAATTTCAACTAATAGCAATTTGGACGCTTACACTATTAGTTATACATGAAGTGTTCTGCATTTATGATCATCACCACTAAAATAAACAATTAAACAAGAAGTGAATAAAGCAAAGTGTTAATGTTAACAAAATGCCAGTGGAGCGCCCTCCGTTGCGTGAGCGACGACACTCTATTGCAGAGTACCAACAAGACAGTTTGAAACTATCTTGAGTACTTCTACTTGAGCGCATAAAAATTGCACTTTGTCCAGAGAGTGAATGGTTCTCCACAGCATTCTCTCCACGGATGAGTTGGTGCCGACGCTGTCATGGAGTCAACAATGTACAGCTCCAACAACATCAACAGCAAATATAACTTGCTCCGATACATCCCACAGAACAAATGCTATTGGCGCTACTGCTTTCGTTAGTACAACAACAAGTAAAGCTGTGATGACACTAGCATGTACAATCACTACTACAACAACAACATCTATAAGTTCATCACTTCTGCCGACAATGTCTACATATGCCTAATCACCAATTTTGTTTCAGACGTAAACATTATACTATCGAACAAGTGCAGAGAGTAAAATAAATTGTGAAAAAATACTTTTGTATAGCTGTATACTTAGATGTTATAAAGGCATTCGACAGCGTATGGCATAAAGGGTTAATGCATAAGTTACAACACCAACTCCCGCAAGTTACTATCAACTGATACGTAGCTATATCAGTGACAGAGACTTCTATGTGAAGCAGAAATATGAATGCTCTGAAATACAAAAAAAGGAACAGGAGTACCCAAAGCAGTGTCTTGGGGCCTTTCATGTACCTTCTACAGACAGCTGATAAACCAACCCCACCCTCAGCATACAACATAGTAGGTACATCCGCTGATGGTACCGTTTTATCATCGTCAAATAACAACATTGAAGTAACCTTAACAAAGCTACAAATACTACTGGACACCACACTACTATGGTTCAAGATGTTCGAAATTAATAGTAACAAGAAAGTTCAAGTTATTTATACAAATAGAAGGCATAACATATGTCACTTGCATATAAACAATGAACCAATTAAAATCAATACAAATATAAATCAATAATCATGCCTATCTGGAGATACGGCAGCAAAATCGATCATCAGAATAATTCAAAGAATAGAGTCCAAAATTTTTCGCACCATAATTGCTGAGTGGTATATATCAAACGAAGACTAGTGAATATATACTTATAAATCTAGGCTGAACTTAAGCTAAAATCTTAGAAAATAAATATAAATGTAGTCTTAGTTATTGGTTTAAGATTACCGCCTGTTAAGATTTCCTAACTGTTAAAAAGTATTACTTAGTGTCATCAATAGACAGGTGTAATGTAGATGGGATTTAATAAAAAAAAAATTTAAAAAAACATTTTTGGAGCTAAATGCGATCTGATAAAATGTTCTCAGAGACATTTCCAATAGTATCAGTTATTATATTTGTCTATTCATCGTTCAATATCTTCAATTTAAATAATGCTCGAATAAATGAAATCTTTTACACAAAATCTCACAAAACATCTTCTGAAAGGAATCGCTTGAACTCATTCCATGATGCCGAAGCATTTGCTGGAACATTCAATGCACAAATAAATCACGCTTTGCTTAAGAGAATGGAATTCTTTCGCTTCAATCAAACAATCACGACACTCATTATCATTTGATGCAATACAATGCGCATGGAAAGCTTCAATAAAAGTATTGTAAACGACATTATTATAAGCCCTAACATCTTCAAATGATTTCGGACCAGCCACATGCAATAAAAGCAGTCGGAAATGAAAAGTTCTATATCTTTCGGAGAAATTACATACATGCATGATACAATGAGCACCACGTTGTCGCTTTCAAAATTAAGTAGAGGAATTTCAGTATACTGGCATAAGAATCATTTCTGTTTAACGTAAAAAATCCCAAACAATTAAAATTTTTTACATTTTGCACGGCTTTCTGTAGCTGACCTTCTATAAAAATAAAACTTGGTCTATTTGGCAAAATTTTGTCTATTTGAATGTCAAGCCCTATTATGAGATTCAAAATGCTTTGGACAAGAAAAAATATGCCAAACCGCTTCAGTTGATCAAACATATCGACCTTTTAAAAAATCCTCACTTTATCAAGTTGAAGTTCTTTATTTTCGGCACTTATTTCAGTGCCTACTTGAAGAGTTGCACTATCGTAGTCTTTATAGACGTATTTGTAAATAAATTTAGGAATTTTAATAATAGTACACACTTCAACATTAATGTGATAGTTAAATTTTGCCAACAAATATAGATTGTATGGCACAACATAAGGATTGTCAAGTCAACTGCCACGCACATCAATAGAAGTAGATGAGAATGGATACTTATATTACATGCAAAGAATGGCCGCAATTAATTGCAAGCAAATCATCAACAAAACCAATTGTACGTCCACAAGTAATGATAAGCAAACCGATTGCTTCTGGAAACATGAAACATTAGGATAATCGTTTATTAAAATTTTAACTCTATTCCCGCTCCAAAAAGTACGAAATTCAATATCGTGAAATATTTCACTGTTTGACAATTATGATCATTACAAATATGAGGTAAAAAAAAAACATAGCAAGGATCGATATGTGACTTCGTTTGTATTTTAGGAGCAAACGATTTTTTTTTGCTTTAAAATATCTTGTTTCACTGAGTTTTGTTTGCCCCAATGCGATGATTGATCCCGCCCTAAACACTTTTACAATTTAAAGTAAACTTGTTTGCTTCTGTTTATCACTAGGAGTACGAGTATTCTACATATCCACAACAGAACCTGTGGCGGTATCATTAACATAAATAACTTGGGCGCTAACGATCTGGAGGAAACAGCCGAGATTGGATTTGTTGTGTCCTGTTCGCCAGAGAGCTTACTAGTAGTCGCTTTATTATTGTGCGATGTATGAGACCATATGCTGTATATCTGGCCACTTGTTCCATTTCTTTGATCGTCTGGTGGCTGTACTCTTGCTTGATACTTTGAATGTTGAGCAGGGGGTTGACCTGCGACGTGAATTTGTTTTCCGAGGATAGGTTATTGAGTTTCATATTATTGAGTTTCATTTACTCATTTATAGGCTTTCCATGAAAATTATAGAAAGAGGAAAGGGATTTTACCCATGGCAGAGCCCCATGCCATGTAGAGTCTATTGTTACTGTTGGAGGCGGACAGGTATCAGAGAGGTATCATTAGAATACAGTCCGTATACTCCCCGACTGTAAAGGAAGCCCAAAGGACGGACACTTCTGACACACGAGGTTAGGAAAGGTGGTCGTTGTTTGTACTCATTGACTACCCGTCTGATGAATTATCCTAACTAAGCCTTCAAGCTGCCTACCATGCGAAGGATTGTATCGGGATATGTTTATTAGCATGCTCCTCTTTAGAATGATGTGAGGATGTAAATGATATAAATTTATCACGCGCACAAAACACAATCGCCGCGAATTTGAACTTACATCAATGTCAAATTAAAAATGTTTACTATGAGCACGGTCGCTACGCCTAAGCGTCAGTACGAACGCTATTGTTAAAAGCGGAATCCAACTAAAGAATGAGCAAGTAAGCAACGTACTGATGCGTCTACAAATGATTAATAGTCGCGATGAACATGGCATGATAAGGAAAGCGGAAGCAACGTGGATTATATCCACATATAAACTCGCAATGTACATGTGCAAACCGTACGGTATTTAGGAAGCCAAATATATACTAGCACTACCGAAAAAGTGTTGAAGAATGATTGTAGTCATACTGCCAGGTCACTGTCTAATGGCAGTATAGGCTAAAAGGATGGAACTTACAAATGACCACGATTGCAGAATATGTGGGGAGCAGGGCAGAAAGGAAACTTTGGAGCATATTCTGTGCCTGTATCTCGCAATCTCAAAAACGCTCTTGACTCCTAAACCCCCGGGGATTTGAGGAACTGGACGAGGTGTCAGCACTATGGATGGTTTCGCTTTTAAATCACTAAGGGCGATTCTCTTTTTAACGACACATATTACAACTCTTTAATCCATCTTCAGGTCTATGTGTGACCTTCACGGCTAGCCAGTGTAACCAAACCTAACCTAGCCAGCTCAGCGACACAACAGGGTAACCACTAGCCATCATAGTAGCATACACTAGCGCTTAAGAGAACACCAAGTTCAATAGTCAGTACAGGGGTCTCAGTACAGGGGTCCACACCAGTTTTCTTTGATACATACAATAACGCTCGACAGTACTGCAAGTTGAAGTATATAACTAACATTTTGTTTAAACAATTATTTTATTTTATTACTATTGCTTTCTGATAGGGCATGATGGTGTTAATTTCTTCCAAGGTTACATCTGCTCCTAAATTATTTAATATGTTGAGTATTATGCCCTATATTTTTTTTATTATTATAGTAATAAAATATATATATATATATATATATATATATATATATATATATATATATATATATATATATATATATTGGTGTAGTGTAGATCGCCTCCTCGTGGTGCACTCTGGAGAGCGCTAAATGGTCTATATCCCCCCGGCATCCGGTGCATCCTCCCTGTGGAGAGCATCTGATGTCAGACGGCACGACCCTATTCGTCCACGGACTAGCCCCAACAATCTTTTTATTTGATTGCTCCTGGGCTGGCGGGTGTGGCTTCTGGACTAATTACCACTGGGGTAAAACCCAGTGCGAACGGCTCCAGTTTAAGGTCACATCCGTCTCCGTCCCGTTAAAACCTTGGCAGGCCTCAAAGTATGTTCAATGTATGTACGTCGTCATTAGGTTGACGGTGTAGGTTTGCTTGAGACTAGCTCCCAATTAGCACTGGTCTGGCTCTGAGCACTCGCACCCATAAGGACTTGTGCCAACCCTCGCATGGCCTCCCTGCATCTGCATAGATAACCATGGGACCAATAACATTTCGTACTGAGATAGCGGCTTTGGGTGAGGACCCTTTTTGCATGGACACTTACTTAAAACCCACAAAAAAAACCCGCGGCCAACCCACAAGGGGAGCCTAAACCAACCACAACAACGGGTGTACAGGACCCGGAGGTCCGCCTTCAGGATTCTGCAAAGGTTGGAATCTGCCGACCCCGCTTCACTGTCTGATAAAGACAAGGGAGCGCTTTCATGGGCAAAACAAAATGTTGGTGCGCGTCCTCAGCCACCCCCTGAGGGTGCTCAGAAATGACAACGGTCGACTGAGCATCCCTCCCAATCAGTCGTGCGGGAAACTAAACGCCCACGACTGGCTTCCAAGCCGAGACTGACTCGGCCATTTAATGAGGTAGCCAAAGAGGGCCTCATCTGGGCAATCGTTGACACTGGAAACAGTGACGGTACCATTTCCCCAGCGAACTGGAAAATGGTGGAGAAGGCTCTCTTCAGGATCTATAGAGACATCCTGAGGGCCAATCCTGACCCATCACCCATATGCCGGGACGCGGGATGGTATCAAGGGAACGTGAAGCTCATCGCGTGCTCAGATGAGCGCTCTGCTGAGCTTTACAAGATGGCCATTTCAATGGTTGGCGAAATCTGGCCGGGGGCCAAGCTTTTAGCTGTTCCCAGAGACCAGATCCCGAACCGCCCGCGTTCTAGGGCCTGGGTTCCGGCAGAGCACTCCTCGCCGGAAGAAATTCTAGAGTTGCTTAGGCTTAGCAACTACGACCTCCCCACGGATGACTAGAAGGTTGCTAAAATAAGCGAGCCCAAAGGCAACTCCCGCGAGATCCTCATTATTCTTAATGAGGACTCTCTAGCCTCTCTATCAATGCCAAAAAGGGAGAGATCAACTATGGCTTTAGTTCGATCTCACTCAAGGTCTATAGGAGCGACAACCATGGAGCATACAAGCCTCCAACTCAGGCCGATCCGGATCTCACCTTCGAGGATGGGGAGAGTTATGCTTCGGCCTCAGAATCGGTAGGCAGTTTCTGCGGACGTCCGATAACAAATATCGACGACGTTGGGGATTCTCCTCTGTTAGAAGAGGAGGCAGCCAGCGTGACGATGATGGCCAACTCCGTGAATGGTGAGGGTATTACAGATTAACCTTCACCATTCTATGGCTGCCTCGGCAGCCCTGATCCTCCACCTGACTCAAAAAGGAGAGGAACTCATACTGGTCCAAGAACCGTGGGTCGTAAATGATTAGGTTCGCGGACTCACCATAAGCGGATACCGCACAGTATTCGTGCAGGATCAAGGTAAACCCCGAGCCTGTATTCTTGTTAAGAACAACATTAACGCTCTTCTTCTTCACAGGTTCAGCGACAAGGATATTGTAGCCATGGTTATTTCCACCAACACCATGGCTACGTGGATCGTCAGCAGCTACATGGCGCACGACCACGGGCTGACGCTGCCTCCGGATACTTTAAAGCTGCTGGTAGCGGAGGCTAACAGAAAGCGCATCCCGGTATTCATCGGGGCCGATGCCAATGCCCATCACGAGGTGTGGGGCAGCACGGACACCAACGAGCGGGGTGAGTCACTCTTTGATTTCATTCTTACTAACGACTTAGTCATTGCTAACAAGGGGAGAGAGCCAACCTTCATTACCTCAAATAGAAGGGAGGTTCTCGATCTCACCCTTGGCAATAATTACTCGTCTCATCTTATTTCGAGTTGCCGCATTTCGCAGGACTGACTGGACAAGATTCCAGGCCATTATGGAGTCGGGCCTGCAGTCGACTCCTCCCACTATCAACAATTACCTCGATATAGATCGAGCTGTTAAAACCATTACAGCACTACAAACCATTACAGCAACTCTGCTGCCAAACCAGCCTGCAACTTCCCGAAGCCTAGAGGGAAACCCAAACCCCCTTGGTGGAATTCGGAAATTGCTGGGCTACGAAAAGAATGCCGCAAGCTCTTCAACACAGCCAAAGCTACAAATGACTGGCTCCCTTTCAAAGACAAACAAAGGGAACTCAAGTATATGCTTAGGAGATCCAAACGAGCGTCTTGGCGAGACTTCTGTGGCAACATAGAAAGCTCGTCCGAGACAAGTAGACTCCGGAGGATCCTCCATACCACTCCTCGGGCTCTAGAATGTATTCAGAGGTACCTGGACTGACTCTGAAACCGACACTCTAGACGCCCTAATAGAAACACACTTCCCGGGAAATGAAATCTTTGTGGATTGCAGGTCTCTTGACACCAACCACTCCTTAAGTCACTCAACCCAATTCCAAATGACCAACACGCATATTCAGTGGGCCATCAACAGCTTTAAGCCATTTAAATCACCCGGGCCTGATGGCATCATTCCCGCGGATATTCAGCACACTGCAAGTGCGGTTGCGCCTTGGCTACTGAATATTTATAATGCATGCCTAAGATGGTCGTACATTTCCAAAAGCTGGAGAAAAGCTCGAGTAGTTTTCATCCCTAAAGCGGGAAAGTCGACCCACACCAAGCCTAAGGACTATAGGCCAATTAGCCTGTCCTCCTTTCTTTTGAAAACACTGGAAAGAGTCCTTGATATACAAATCAGGAGCTCTATTAATTCCACGTGCCTTTCCAAATCACAACATGCCTACACTAAAGGCAAGTCCGTGGAAACAGCGCTTCACGTGCTCATTGAGCAAGTAGAGAAATCTCTTGGCAACAAAGAATATACTCTTGCAGTATTTCTCGATATAGAAGGGGCATTCAATAATATTTGTCCCTCCGCCATCACGAAATCCTTAGTAAACCTGAACCTGGACCCCAGCTTGGTTAGGTTCATCGAACAGCTACTGAGAACACGCGTCATTAGCTCCTCAATAGGAAACGTACATGCTAAAAGGACTGTCAAGAGAGGTACTCTACAAGGCGGTGTGCTCTCACCCCTCATATGGAATTTGACGGTGAACACACTACTTAGGAGATTAGATCAGACCGGCTGCAACACTATAGCTTATGCGGACGACATTGCTATCTCTTTTTCCGGTAAGTATCTTTGAACACTATCAGAAAAGCTAAGCTATACTCATAGCCAATGGTGTCTTGAAGTTGGCCTAGATGTCAATCCTTCCACAACTGAGGTTCTGCTCTTTCGACTTACCCAAACTTAATGGGAATTCGCTTAGCATAAGCAATAGCGTCAAGTATCTATGTCTGATCCTGGACCCTAAGCTCCATTGGAAAGTAAATTTGGCGGAGAGGGTACGGAAAGCCACGTGTGCTCTGTACTGTTGCAAGAGATCCATGGGATCAAGTTGGGGCGTCCAGCCTCGAATCATGTCCTGGCTCTATGCAGCGGTGGTTGAGCCGTACTTTCTCTACGGCGCTGTCTTCTGGTGGCTCGCAACTGACAAGGCGGTGAACCTAAAACCTCTTGACAACGTTAGAAGAACAGCAACGGTTCTGATAACAGGGGCTCTGCGTACCACCTCTACCAAAGCTCTATTTGCATTCCTACATTGGTTGCCCACTAGGCTTCTGGTCAGGCAACAAGCAAAATGCTCGGCAACCAGACTCAATGCTATATCGCGCTGGACTAGGCTGAACCTGGGCCACGCAAATATTCTGATGCAGGACACGCCCGTACAGACGGATGTGGACTATATGTGCTCTACACCTAATCTAAACTACGGGTTCGACACTTACATTCCAAATAGAGAGGAATGGTCCAACAATTTAGTGGTCACTGGTAGTTCCATTGACATATTTATGGATGGCTCCAAACTGGAGAAAAAGGTCGGTTGCGACATCTTCTCCAGAAAACTTGACATCAAGCTCTCCTATCGTCTCCCTGACCATTGCAGCGTCTTTCAGGCGGAAGTAATGGCAATATTCCAAGCGTCCAAGTGGCTTATTCGCAATGAAGTATGCGATGTGATGATACGCATATTCACGGACAGTCAGGCGGCAATCAAGTCACTAGCTGGTGTATTCACTACCTCTAAGCTTGTACTCGATTGCCGCTCCTCCCTGAACGTCGTCTCAGGTAACTCACAAGTTCACATATGCTGGGTGCCTGGACATAGCGACATTCTAGGAAATTGCGAGGCCGATGAATTGGCCAAAATAGGTACGCTGCTCCCTGACATCTCCCCTTCTTTTGATGTAGATGTCCCACTGGCCACGGTCAAATGGGCCATAAAACATGACTACCTTGAGGCAGCTAAAAGAGCCTGGGTAAATGAACATACCTGTAGTGTTGCCAGACAAACCTGGAGCACTATCGACATTAGGCGTACTAGTCAGCTACTCAATATTAGCAGGAACTCCATCGGCACTATAATAAATGTGCTCACGGGACACTGTCTGATCGCGAAACATGCTGAAAGACTAGCACTGCCCCATAACGATTTCTGTCGCAGCTGTGGCTCTGAGGAGGAGGAAGAAATAGTACTTCATCTCATGTGTCAGTGCCCAGCTCTGGCCAGGCGAAGATTAAAATTCCTAGGCTTACCTTTCTTCACTACCTTAACCGAACTATCTTCCATCAACATTAAGGACATAGCCAGGTCAATTTCGGAATCACTGTGGTTCCCAAACTTCTAGACGGGGGAGTCGCGTCGTCTTAGTGTGGTACCACAACGAGCCATTGTCTTAAGTGTGCTTTTTTGCGTCAAAGGCTGCCACTCCTACCTACCATATATATATATATATATATATATATATATATATATATATATATATATATATATATATATATATATATATATATATATATATATATATATATATATATATATATATATATATATATATATATATATATATATATATATATATATATATATATATATATATATATATATATATATATATATATATATATATATATATATATATATATATATATATATATATATATATATATATATATATATATATATATATATATATATATATATATATATATATATATATATATATATATATATATATATATATATATATATATATATATATATATATATATATATATATATATATATATATATATATATATATATATATATATATATATATATATATATATATATATATATATATATATATATATATATATATATATATATATATATATATATATATATATATATATATATATATATATATATATATATATATATATATATATATATATATATATATATATATATATATATATATATATATATATATATATATATATATATATATATATATATATATATATATATATATATATATATATATATATATATATATATATATATATATATATATATATATATATATATATATATATATATATATATATATATATATATATATATATATATATATATATATATATATATATATATATATATATATATATATATATATATATATATATATATATATATATATATATATATATATATATATATATATATATATATATATATATATATATATATATATATATATATATATATATATATATATATATATATATATATATATATATATATATATATATATATATATATATATATATATATATATATATATATATATATATATATATATATATATATATATATATATATATATATATATATATATATATATATATATATATATATATATATATATATATATATATATATATATATATATATATATATATATATATATATATATATATATATATATATATATATATATATATATATATATATATATATATATATATATATATATATATATATATATATATATATATATATATATATATATATATATATATATATATATATATATATATATATATATATATATATATATATATATATATATATATATATATATATATATATATATATATATATATATATATATATATATATATATATATATATATATATATATATATATATATATATATATATATATATATATATATATATATATATATATATATATATATATATATATATATATATATATATATATATATATATATATATATATATATATATATATATATATATATATATATATTGTTGTGAGTTAGAACCATACTACCTACGTGTAGTTTACTCACAGCACCGACTCCTAACAGATGCCACACTATGTTAAATTAGCATGTGCTAAAACGGTGCTATAATAAGGCATACTTCTAGGGTTTAAGTATTCTAAGTTAATGTGATCTGTGCAACGTTATTATGTAAGCTTTTAGGGTGTTACAGTTCCGCAGTCGAGTCGACGAGGGCAGCGTAGTGCACCGTCGCCACTTTTGAAGTGGGTCAGTTGGCTTGACCAACTGACACCAAATAACAGGTGCAGAACTGGAACACCAGAAAGGTCAGTTCAAAGACTGAGATAGGTTTTTAAAAAATAGTATATAAGCATTAGGTTTCGTAAGAATAAATCTCTCTTGTGTTTTGAAAACTGAAAGGTGAAAAGTGTTTGTGATTTACGTTAGGGTTTTGATTTGCAGCCACGCGCCCGAAAGGACTGTGATAGGACGTCCCCAGTCAAACAAGGACAATACCCCAACATTTTGGCGCAGCCGGTTTAAAGGACCTATTGGAGTGAGGCAGAGAGGCATTCTACAACAAATTCGAAGGACCTCATCGAAGGACACGGTAGAAGAAAGATGTCATCAGGAAAAATTATGGTGAGTAGAGTGTATAGTAGCGTAGAATAAGTAGATACTTCTGCGACCCTGAAGGCGCCGTAGCGCTGGTCAAAGAAGTCGCAACCTATAGGCGCGTTTGCGCTGTTGCACGCAGCTTTGTATGGCAACCATAAACCGTCAGTAAGATCGGACGGTCTATGTATGTGGATCCTAGCTGTGAGGATTTTTTTTGTAGGGGATTTGTGTTTGTTTGCCGTGAGGGACATTTATATGGTTTATTAAGCCATGTCATCTATATTGGAGACATTTAAATTATTTTTATATTGTTTAAATTCAGATGTTCTAAATTTATGTTGTTTGAAAACAAACATAGAACATTTGATTTAAATATTTGGCATTTTGAGCTTAGGGTACTAGGTAAAGATATTTCGAGAAATGTTTACAACACGTGTTGTGCATCGAGTTTAAGTAGTTCGGAAACTACAATTTGCGTAGCGACGTTAAAGTAATTTTACGTACTAAAAATACCAAGCATGCAAGCATATCATTGTGCGAAAATGAAAATGCTACGGTAAAATTTCTTTATTGGGGTATAAATATTTTTGGGAATAATTTTGTGAAAACGAAAACTTCTTTGGAGTTAGGAGAAATATTTTGGAACAAACATTTCTTTTGTTTTGTTATTTATAGTGTAAGTATAATTGTTATGCTAATAATAGTATAATTTTTGTACTAGAATAGGTATAATATCGATTTATAGTTTATTTCCGCGGTATTACATTAGGGAAAATGAAAACAAAATTGAGTTGGGTGAGAATTTAAGCACTCACTATTACTTTATTTCGCTCTTTAATTTTAAGAAAACGAAAGTTGGAAATGGAACTGGAAGCACTGAGCGACAACTCAAGGACATAACGTCGTTACTGAAGGACGTAAAGCGGTTTGGGACTAGGAAAAGAGGAGGAGAGCAAACTCGGGAACGGAAGCGACTGGCGTATTTGAGGAAAATACTGGAGGACCAGCAAACAGTGGAGGTCCCTATGCCGTGGGAGCAAGCCAATAGATTGTGGCAAGAGGTATGCCAATTGGAGGAACAACAATGCAGGAGACGTGAAAGATTATAATAATAATATCTTGTTATACATAAGTTGTTAGTTTAATTACCTTAACTTGTTTATTTATTTTTAAAAAATGAAATTGTTTATTAATAAAATTTATAAATATAAAGAGCAAGGAAACTGTTTGATTACGGCGTCATAGATAAGAATTTGTTCGGTCTATGGAAACGCCAAGAGAAGCGATAAAATTGCTGGAAGCTCAAAGGCTACAGAGCGAGGCAATTCAGAAGAGGATTAGAAATTGTAGGAAGGATAGCAAAGCAAGGAAAAACAGCGCGTACTACCGCAAGCGCATAACGGAGCTAGAAGCCTTGTTGACTGTGTTTAATAGCAACAACGAGGAGTTGCTAAAGTTTAAGGACTATTGTGGTGATAAGGATTACTTCACCAAGGATTACGCGTTACACGTCAACGGTTTGACACGAGACTGGTTGACTAAATTCAAGTTGGATTTAGAAGAGCTGGAAGCACAGGAGGATAGTCCTAGTTCGCAGGAGGACAGGACTCGAGACAAGCTTAGGTCCCTGCAAACTGAGGTGAAATTGTTCGCAGAAAAATTGTTTGAACAGTTGGAAGCGGCCACCAGCAAGAGTGAAGCCCAGGTACTCTGGAGATTAGCGAGAGACGGTGGAAACCTGTCAACTCTGGAAGCAGCAGACCAAGCGTTAGCTACTATTCAGAGTCGGACGGAAGAAAAATTTGTCCAAGTCTTCAAAGATACTGAGGAATTGAAGATAAATACGGAGTTCCTTGAAAATAAAACTAGAGTACTTTCTAGGCAACTCCGGGAAACTGAGGAAGCCGCATCGCATCTGGAGAAGGAAAACTTGGAGCTCAAAAGAATCGGGGCAATTACTAAGCCAGCAAGAGTGAGATCGGCTTCAACTTCTCAAATTCAAACGCAGACAGTATTAGCTCTGCCACCAGAAGTTCGCTGGCCGGAGTATTTAACTCCGGAAGGGATAGGTCGTGTGGTGAAGCCTACATTAAACTTGACTGGAGAGGGTGAAGCGGAGTTTTTATTTGACGCGTCGGAAATCGGTGTCGAGCCATTTACTCCAGGAAGTCCGATTAATAATAGAAATCGGGGTTATCCACCAAACGATCCAGAAGCAATAACGGTGCAGCAAAGTCCCAACACAGTGGACGATATTTCGCCTGTACGGGCAAACGGTCGAAGACTCATAAGTTTGAGTCCGTCGCTAGTCAAATACATTTCAGATCCAAGGGGAGTGAATTTGGAAACCACTCAGAAGGATAACTCTCAAGTTTTACCAGTAATAAGTAATACAGGAATACGTAAAATGGGTATCGAGGATATCTCCAAGACCGTGTCCAGGCTGGTACCTGTGTTTACTGGTGCTGTTTCAGAAGATTTACGGTCGGAACTCAGTAGGTTCATTCAAGGTTGTGAACTTGCAAAGCGAAGCATAGGCCCCGATGAGCTGCAGGACTTCTTTGACTGTGTTAAGCAAAGGTTATTTGGAGATGCGTACAACCTTGTGCTGCCACAACAATTCACCAGTGTAAATGAAATTTACGGCCTTTTGAAGAAAACTTATCTTAAGGAGAGAACTCTGGAAGATATATCCCAGGAGATTAGAATCGGGAAACAACTGGCAGGGGAAGACATTCGCGCGTTTGCCAGGCGTTTGGAGTCACTTCGGATGTTGGCCCAAGAAGTAGTCAAAAATAAGTACGATGGCGTTGGTGATACCGCGTTACCGCGTACGAAGTTGACAAATCAGTGTTAACGACTTTCGTAGTGGGGCTCCGCAATTCCGCTCTTAAAATTCATATGCTGAATAGCAAAACAGGAAATCTGGAGGAATTGGTAGAAGAAGCAATTAGAGCACAAGTCCTTGTGGAACGGAGTACGACTGGTTTGGGGGAGATACATATGTTGGAAAATAGACAGGACAATTTAACTGCCGCTGTCATGGATAGAGAAGGAAATAATTTCGTCCCAAACGTATACAGAGGAGCGTATAATCCCGGTATCTCCGACAGCAGAGCCGCGTATCAGAGAAATCCGCACAGGGAGGTTGTACAGAAGGCTCCCACATGTTCATTCTGCCATAAGCCAGGCCATACAAGGGATGAATGCATTATACGCAAGAATACGCCCTATTGTATGGAGTGCCAAACATATGGTCATGAGGCTAGTAGGCAGTGTCAATTAGACAATAAATGGGATCAAAGTAGAAGGCAGCCAGCTACGAGGCGCCCAGTTCCAACCTTAAGGGACAACAGGGGTAGTGGTCCTCGAGTCGGCTCAACGGAAGGGATTAACCAAGGAAGAAATCCTTTCAGCACTGGGAATGGTCAACAGCGGCCAAACTGGGATACTAGAGGAGGACAAAGGTTAGGCAACACCCAACAGGGGATGAAATGCTTTACATGTGGTCGGATGGGACATCGAGCTGCGGAGTGCAGGGATAGGCAGTTCCAACAGAGGAACCAGGGAAACTTCCAGCGGCCCAGTCGAGGCCAGTAGACTGGAAAGCCAAAAGTAAGGAAGTAACAGTTAGGCCGAAGGTACGTGGGACTGGTAATGTAGGAAGTACAGTCCAGGAAAAGGAGGAGCAAGAGGCTCTCCAATACCACGTACCAAGTAACGTAAACACAATGGTTCAAATTACGGAGGAGCAAGAGTCTCTCCGGGGGAAAATTTTGGATTGCGTACTGATTTGGGTAACTGTGATGATTCTAGCACTTAGATTAGGTTTTAATAAGATTAGAGAGTATAAGCCAATCGCCGCGTACGTGGTACGAGAATGTGTAGTTAAGATATTAACGGTGATATTGAGGGAGTATAGGATTGTAAGGGATAACTGCGGTGCATGGAGGAGAAAATTGGAAGAGTTAGGAAGTAGATACGCGTCCATTTTGGAGTCAAAAGGGCGTTGTTCCGTTGTGAGCAGGGTAGGAGATGCTTTCATCGAGATACCCTGCAAGGAGGCAGCTAGTGGAAAGCTAGTGCTTTTGGTAGATTCAGGGGCGGATACTAGCCTCGTAAAATCTAGTGTTTTACGGAAAGGACTAGTTATTAACCCAAAAGATGTAAGAACGCTTAATGGAGCGTTCGGAGGTTGCATCAGAACACTGGGGTCACTTGAAATAGGGCACAGTAAAGTTAAGGAAATGAGTTTTAGAGTGCACGCAGTTGAATTGGATAGGGAAGGTATCCCGGCCGATGGGATAATTGGCCGCGATAATCTCTGGGGCCGCACCATACTGGATGCGCTGGAGAAACAGTTATCATTTTATGATGATAATAAGAATAGAATCCTTACTCTCCCATTGAAGTCATGGCAGGAAGGAACCGTAAATAGGGTTAAGAATTGTAGGGAGGTAGTGAACGCAAGGTCAACCAGAGTAGTTACTATGCGTGTAAACACGAAACTCAGGACTGTTGTTTTGCACAAGCAGCAGCTAGCGGAGGGTGTGTATATGGGAGAGACCATAACGCACGTTGACAAGGGTAAAGTGTACGCTTGTGTACTAAATGCGTCAGAGGAGGACTACTATATGGATAAGGAGTTTAGGCCTAAGTTCACTAGTTATGATAGTTTTAAGGAACCGAATTATGGAACGGTTAATCAGGTTAAGCAGATAGATGTAAGGAAAAGAATGGAGAGAGTGCTAGAATCACTAAAGTTAGACCCAAGCGTAAATACAGAAGAGAAGGCATCAATAGAAGCCATTTGTATGTCATTCCATGACATATTTTTGCTGGAAGGAGATCAGCTAACATATACACCAGAGGTAGAGCATGAAATACCTACTAGAGTGGATCAAGCGCCAATTAACCAGAAGCAATACAGATTGCCGCAAGCTCACAAAGATGAGGTAAATAGGCAAGTGGAAGGAATGTTAAAGGATAACATTATTTCACCGAGTATCTCGCCTTGGAACTCACCAATAATTTTGGTACCAAAGAAGGGAGGTGCGCAGGGTCAGAGGAAGTGGAGGATGGTCGTTGATTTTAGGAAATTGAACGACGCCACTATCAAGCAGGTGTTCCCGATACCAAGGATAGAAGAGATTCTGGATCAATTGGGACACAGTAGATATTTTTCTACACTTGATTTAGCGAGTGGCTACCACCAGGTTCTGGTGGATACCCAAGATAAGCAAAAAACCGCGTTCAGCACCGGTTTAGGCCATTACGAGTTCAATAGAATGCCGTTTGGGTTAACAGGAGCACCGGCTACCTTCCAACGGCTAATGAACCATGTGCTAACAGGCTTACAAGGGTTAGATTGTTTTGTGTATCTCGATGATATTGTAATTTATGGGAAGAACTTGCAGCAGCATTCGCAACGCTTGCGCAAGGTGCTCCAGAAATTGCGAGAACACAACTTGAAATTGAACACGGAGAAGTGTCAATTCTTACGAAGAGAGGTGGTTTACTTAGGCCATCGTTGCTCAGAAGCAGGAGCACTGCCTGACCCGCAGAAGGTGGAATGCGTTAGAAATTTAGCGGTTCCAAGAAACAGAAAAGAAGTGCAAGCATTCCTAGGACTAGTGAACTATTATAGAAAGTTCGTGGAAGGACTAGCCGGAATTGCGTTGCCAATTAACAAGTTGCTACGAAAAGAAGCAAAGTTCGAATGGACAGAGAGATGTCAGCAAGCATTCGAGAGGCTAAAGGAGATAATTAGCTCGCCACCAATTTTGGCATACCCCGACTTTGAACAAACTTTTTTGTTGACCACTGATGCTAGCAATGAAGCATTAGGGGCAGTATTGTCACAAGGGGAAGTCGGGAATGACCGACCAATAGCATTCGCAAGTAGAGCGCTTAGCGACACGGAGAAGAGATACTCCACAATAGAAAAGGAGTTTCTAGCCATAGTATGGGCTACGAAGAATTTTAGAGCATATTTGCTAGGACGCCCATTTAGGATATATACTGATCACCAGCCGTTAAGAGGCATAGCCAATTTGAAAGACCAAACGTCTAGGCTAGCTAGGTTCAGACACAAATTGTCTGAGTATGATTTTGAAATCATATACAAACCTGGGAAAAAGAATCTGAATGCCGACGCACTCAGCAGAGTACCGCAGGCACAGAAAGTATCAGTAGTGCAAACAAGGTCCAAGGCACGGTCGGATAAGGAGAAGGCCGAGAGAATTCAAGGGGATAAAATTGATGCAACAGGAAATGTTAGCAATGCGGGTGACGTTGCTAATGAACAAAGAGCCAGTAGTGTGGAATGGCTGAAGGATATAAAGGATATCCAGGCTGTGTTAAAGGGTTTCCATGATTCACCTCTAGGTGGACACCAGGGATTCTGGAAAACCCATGACAGAATTAGGCGAGTATACGGATGGAAAGGTATGCTCAAGGACATAAAAAAATATGTAAGAAGTTGCCCAAAGTGCCAGGCCAACAAAAGTTCAAGGCTAACAAAGATGCCCATGGTGTTAACGGACACACCAAAGCAACCATTTGATAAGGTCCATATGGATATTGTAGGTATTTTACCTGAGACTGTTTCGGGCAATAAATACATACTGACGTTCCAAGACGATTTCTCAAAGTATATGGCGTGCGTGGCTATACCCGATGCTGAAGCAAGTACGGTGGCCAAAGCATTCTTTGATGAAATTATAGCAAGATACAACATACCTAAGGTTTTGATAACCGACAATGGTTCAAATTTCGTATCAAAACTATTCTCGGAAACATGTAAAATGCTGGGAATCAAGAAGTTGCATATAACGCCATATCATCCGCAGGCGAATGGCTCACTGGAACGTAGTCATCGACCTCTGGCCGAGTACTTGCGCAGTTTTGCCAAGGAAGACGGCTCGAATTGGGATCAATGGTTAACCACTGCAATGCATGTACACAATAATACGGTACATGTATCAACAAAGCAAACTCCGTTCAGAACACTCTACGGGTTTGACTTCACCATGCCAGCGAATTTGAAGCGCAAATGTGCGCCTGTATACAACGCTGATGACCCCAATAAAGTACAAAAATATCAGTTGCAGCGAGCGCACGAATTGGTTAGAGAAAACCAGGAATGTGCTAAACGAGTGGCCAGGGAAGCCTATAACAAGGTACTAAACCCAGTAGTTTTTCATGTGGGTGATCAGGTACTCATGAGGAATCAATCCAGGAGAAATAAATTCTCACCTGTGTGGATAGGTCCGTTTATGGTAGCAGAGATCCGAAGCCCAGTTACAACAGTCGTGACGATTAAGGGCAAGAGTAAAAAGCTACATAATAATTTGTTAAAATTATTCCACGTTAGACCACACACCTAATTCATGTGTCAATAGTGTTCTACAAGTGTAAACACAATAATAATAATATGAGCAAGTACGTGTGTGTATCCAATAACACACGCAGCTCCGATTTCCAGAATCAAATTTCCAAAGTCAAGGCCAGCAGAAGTGTGCCACTTAAATCGAGCGATTAAAGTTGACGTAATAAAAATGCTTATTATGCACTTTGGTCGAACAAAGCGCAGTAGGGAAAAGTATGCGTGTAGTATGTTTTTTTTTTGTGTCTTTTAAAATAAATATCGCATGTAAAAAATAAAATAAGACAATAAGATTTTTTTTTTATTATGATTTTATTTTGTTTAATATTCAATTTTTGTTCGGGAGAATTTTTTGATTAATATTGGATTCCCGGGCGGGAATCCGGGCACCGTCATCTCGTGCGCCCGGTGCAGGACAACTAGCAGTTGCCCCAGCACCCTCTCTACTCCTGGTTCGCCTGGTCTCAATCTGGATGTCAGCAGGAGTTGCCAGCAGGCGTCCACTGCCTCAGGGTAGTCCCACTGGGTGTCGATTTCCCTTAGATAATTTTGTAGTGACGCGTAGGTTGACGAGTATGATCCCCGGGGGAGATCGGTTAACCGTCGATGTTCCTCGATGCTGAGGGCAGCGCAAGCAGGGTGCACCAATGCTGCCGATTCCTCCAGCAGAGTCCGGGTCACCTGTTGGAAGTTAAGCATTAGTTGTCCTAGAGCGGTGTCCATCTCGGTTGCTGAAACTTGACTATGCTACAGTTTGGGGTACAACATGGTTTTATAGTGGTCTGTTAAGCGTTCAGCTATCGGAATATGAAAAAGTGCTAGTAGGGCATATTTCAGCATACATGATTTAAAAAAGTTAACCGAGAATAGCTGAGCAAAAGTGCTGAGGCATACTCTCAGTTCTGCCGGTGAAAATTGGATCATAATGTAGTGGGCAGGGTCGGCCAAGAAAAAGATGAGCACCCTACGACCAAGTTTCAGGTATGGGATACTAGGTTTTGAGTAGGTGTTCGGATATATATTTGAACAAGCAGATATTTTTATGATTTGGTCAAGTTTATGAAGACGGGTAATTGGAATTTATGAGGTTTCAGACTTTGCAGCGGGTTAGATAAATACTGTTTATTAATTAGGAATTTAGTGTATAGATAAATGAGGAAAGGCAAAATTTAGGAAAATAGTATAGGTTAATGAATAAAAAAATGTATAGGTTGATTGGGAAAGTAAGCAATTAATTCTAGGTAATTTAAAGCGCCTTGAATGTATGTATGTATTCATATGCGAGCTAATTACAGGATGGAAAATAGAATCGTTAATGGATATATACATATCAGGCTAGAGTAAATTTAAATAAAAAGTAATTGTATGCGATGAAAGATATAGTCATGCAATGGACGAAGTTTTGACACAAATGGGATTATTTTTTATAATCTGATTTTGGTCGGAGGATCAATAATTTGGTTCGAAACTACAATTAGTCGAAGCGGAACTAATGCAATATATGGCAATAGACATAGTCCAGTCCTCTTTTCCTCTGGGATACGTTAGTAAATCCGAGAATGTAAGGGGAGAAGACGAGTGGATGTAGAATTGAAGGGCGTAGCATTCAATTATAGGTTAAGCGATTTATAAGGAGAATATTGTATTGTTTAGTCTGAAAATTGTCATATTTAGTGTAAAATTTTATGATTTTGTAGATTACGATAGTGCTGTTGATGGCGGTCACCGACAGGGTACATGCGGAAGTGCGTTTGGATAAACTACCGGAGACGGATATATTAATGGAGAGGACTGGAGATGTATGGTTCGCCAAGGATTTTTGGGTGGTTGTAACAGAGTTTCCACGAACGGAGTTGGGGATTATTGTTGAGCAATTCAAAGGAATACAGGAGATAACCAGAAGGTTGTGTGAGAGGCATGCAGCGGCCAACGGGACCGAGCTGAAACGAAGATGCGATTCGTCAATTTTGGAGATAGAAGCTATGACGAGAAGATTTTTGGAAAAAGAGAAGACATTGTCTCTGAAAGGAAGGAAACGCCGGTCACTAATAGATGTTGGCGGTGAAGTGCTCAAATGGGCAATCGGTACGATGGACCACCAGGATTCAGATCGGATTTATGGTCACTTGCGGGTCCTTGAGAGAAAGCAGTCAAAGACGTTGTCATTGCTGGGAAAGGAGGTGACTGTGATGAGAGCAGGTTACCAGGGCCTTCACGAAGCAGTAAATAAGACTTTCCAAGAGCTGGAAGAGATGCACTTGGCATTGGAAAGCATTGGAAAGAGACAAGAGGAAGCAGAGGTGAACTTAGCAGAATCTTTCATGTTGGGAAAAGTTGTTTCTGAAGAAATGCTGAGATTCCAGGACCAACAGCAAACGGAAATAGTGGTGCTGGATGATTTGTTACATGGCAAACTACACCCATTGTTCCTAACGTCGGATGAATTGCTCAAGGCGGCACCAATGTCAATGAAGGGAATGTCATGGTACAGCGAGGCACCGGAACGGTTCTATGAGCTAGCCGATGTCCGAACAGAAGAGGCGGGGAACGGGTTAAAAATAGTCATAAAAATTCCAGTGCCATTGCTGGAGGTATTTACAATGCACAAAGTGTACCCAATACCCAAGAGACTAAACCCAGATTGGTGCGTGTTGCCGAGGACAAGATACGATTACATAGCGGCGAGCCAAGCTCAGGAACACTACATTGGCCTATCAATAGAGGACGAAGGGAAATGTCGAGAGGTGGGCACAACAAGACGTTTATGCTACCATCCCGGAAAGGTGATTACGCGAGCAAGCGATTACTGCGAGATAGAGGTCTTGAAACATGAACAAGACCACTGCGATCACGTAGCCATTCCAGCGACAGGAAGAATTCTGGTAGCTACCAGGACTGTAAATAAATGGCTCTACCATTTTGACGACCAGGTAATTTTCACGGCGGTGTGCTCAGACGAAACCACACGGTTGGAATTGGTAAACACCGGGTTTATGACCATCGAAGCTGGCTGCAGGGTGATTGGCAAAGGGATAATGTGGGTCCATAAAAGCCAAGAAGAGTCACGATTTAAGTTTTCAACGTCTGTCATGGGAACAAACCGTGTAAAGACGAAGCTGCGGGAGCTGCTGGGAAATTATAAACGAGGTGATGCTGGCCACACGCGCACAACACCGAACACGGTCTCACTCATGCATTTCAAAGATCTGCGGAAAACTCTCACAACAAACAGCAGAGCAATCAACGAGTTGGTTAAGGAGGCAGAAGATGTGGAAAGGGTGGCACACCTCACCAATTCCTGTGAGATAGTGCACACCTGGATGAAGGGAGGGGTAGTCAGTATGGCTGGCCTCATCCTGGTGGTAGTGTTGGTGACGACGCTCATTTCGAAAAAATGGTGCAAGATAGTGGCGGCCCTACAAAGACTCGAATCAACCACGCCAACGGCGCAACACAACAACCATACCGACAACGGCAGCCGACAACCGGATCATCAGTTAGCGGAGGTTATAACGTAAGATTTTAGATTTAACTATCATAGCGGAAGATAAGATTTAAGTATGAGAATAAAATGTATTGTACGCCAGTGAGAAAAGAGTCGATGAAAGACCAAAAATAAAAAAGGGGAAAGTATAATAGAACAAAAGAGAAAAAAAAAAAACAAAAAACAAAAAAAGTTAAAATAAAGAAAAGAAAAAAAAAAGAAACAAAGAGAAAAAAAAAAACAAAAGATTCAAAAGAAAAAGGAAAAAAAATAAACATAAAGAAAAGAAAAAACAAAAGAAGAGAATATGAAAAAAAAAAGAAATAAAAAGAACCCAAAGTACAAAATAAGGCGGATTTAAAAAAAAAAGAAAAAAGAAAGAAGAAAAATTGTATATTGATTTAAGAAAATGCACTGACTGTTTGAAGTGCAAGGATAAATGTAAACTTCCATTAGAAGTTAGTTGCACTAACTTCTTTTAGAAAGAGGGGAGGGATGTTGTGAGTTAGAACCATACTACCTACGTGTAGTTTACTCACAGCACCGACTCCTAACAGATGCCACACTATGTTAAATTAGCATGTGCTAAAACGGTGCTATAATAAGGCATACTTCTAGGGTTTAAGTATTCTAAGTTAATGTGATCTGTGCAACGTTATTATGTAAGCTTTTAGGGTGTTACAGTTCCGCAGTCGAGTCGACGAGGGCAGCGTAGTGCACCGTCGCCACTTTTGAAGTGGGTCAGTTGGCTTGACCAACTGACACCAATTAACAGGTGCAGAACTGGAACACCAGAAAGGTCAGTTCACAGACTGAGATAGGTTTTTAAAAAATAGTATATAAGCATTAGGTTTCGTAAGAATAAATCTCTCTTGTGTTTTGAAAACTGAAAGGTGAAAAGTGTTTGTGATTTACGTTAGGGTTTTGATTTGCAGCCACGCGCCCGAAAGGACTGTGATAGGACGTCCCCAGTCAAACAAGGACAATACCCCAACAATATATATATATATATATATATATATATATATATATATATATATATATATATATATATATATATATATATATATATATATATATATATATATATATATATATATATATACGAGTATATTAGTCATTTGAGTGATTAGGGATTTCACCATGTCTTTAAGTTCATTAATATCACTATCGTTTGAATTTTTTGTAGTTTCTTCAGTTTTATTTGGATTTGACGACCCTGCAATTTCGGCATAGCTTACGCCTGGTTTAACTACTGATTCTGCATATTTTTGGTCTGTAGTAATAATGGATCCTTTCTGCGTTAAGATGGAAACCTTTGAATTTTTATGGCTTTGTATATTTCACAGCCTTTGTAGTTTGCAGTATGATTTCCGCCACATAGGGCACATTTAATTTCAGCTGCGTTCTTATATAATGTTTCTAATAAGTTTCTTACATCATATGTAGTGTGTGTCAATACATCTCATTACAGTTCACTGCAAGCATTTCTGACCGACGCACTGTACAAGTATGTAACTGTACGCTACCAAATATTGTGGCATTGGTCGACTTGAGCTGAAAAGTTGGGGTATCAGAAGGATCGCTCAACTTTTCCTGTCTGTTGTGCCAAGTCAAAATATTTAAATTTGTTATAAAGTATAAAAATAAAAATTTATATATATTCTTATATTCTTATGATTCTTATATATAATTCTTATGTATATGCGCGTTATACTAATTATTAAGTGTATTTAGCCTGTAATAATATAATTAGTTTGTATATTGTACATCTAGTTATTATATTTCTTTAATTGATTATTATGGAATTCTTTATAGATCCCATTTACATCTATTATAGTATTAATGCACCTATTATACTATTAGCATGTGCACATTTATTTTTCATTGCCGTTGCAATATTGTAAAGTTCATATGGGGAATAACCAGTGCCAATGTATGGTGTCGTGATATACACAAACGAAAAGTATTGTATTTGTGAGTCCCATTGCATTATTTGTAAGCAGAAACACATTTAATACTCTGTGATTTCGTTCTAACGCGCCTATGGTGTGATGGCGGTAAGGAGTTGAAAAAGTTTGTTTCATTTTTAATAGAGAACAGATGTTGCTTAACAGCTCATTTTTGAAATCTCTGCCACAATCTGATTTTAGAATTTTAAAATGACTGTACTACTCATTTTACATATTTAACATCTGGATACAAAATTTTTAACCATACGACTCATATTCTTCCAAATATATCTTTGCTTCATTTTTATTAGCATTTTTCTTATGACTGCATGACCTCCTTGCGTAGAGTTGTGATAACTATCAATTATTTTATACTTTTCTATATAAGTATTGTCTATTTGTTCTGGGCTTTTATAAATTAAAGTATTCATTTTGGAGTTTTTATCTGTTCATAACTTTTCTTAAATTCATCCACCGTGTACAAAGTGAAAATTATATTATTATTTGTAATGGCTAGCTCTTTTAAATTCATTTTATTCATTTTGGATGACAACTTCCTTAGTATCAAATCGAGATTTGCTAATTTATCGTTGTATCCCGCACGCTTAATTCCATGCCTTAATGTGCTCTTATCCGAACTTAGATTCTGGAAGTCAACATTAATAGTCATGTGTACACTATATTCATCAATATTTATCTTATTAATCCTTGCACTTTTGTCGACATAAAACCTTCAATTTCCCATTTTCTTGACGCAATTTATTGAGTTACATTCCCAAATATGAAGTTGATCAGACTCCGTGCGTTCAATGTATTACTCATTATCTTTGGCAACATTCTGTGCCATGCCCCTTGTTATTATTAATCTTCTTTATGTATCATCTCTTTCAGTATTTCTGAGTTCAAATTGATGCGTGAAAGTGCATCTGCATTAGTATTCATTTTTCATTTCTTGTATATACTCTCAAAATCATAATCACATAAATCTAAGCGAATACGCGTCATCTTAGAATATGGATTTTTGTGTGAAAACAATGAAATTAACGGTCTATGATCTGTCACCACTGTAAATTTACGTGCGTATAAATAGGGTCTAAAAAAAATGTATACCCCAATGTATTATTAACAGCTCCTTTTCAATAACAGATTTATTCATATCCTGCTTCTGGAGTGCCATGCTGCAGTACGGTAGTGGCAAATCATCCCCAATATCGCCTTGTGACAATACCGCTCCTAAGCCATAATTTGATGCATCTGTTGTTAAAATAAAAGGTCTATTCAAATCTGGATATTGCAAAACAGGTGGATTAATTAATTTGTCTTAAAAAGTGTGAAATGCTGTCTGACAGTCTTCTGTCCAATTAAACTTCGTATACTTTTTAAGTAATAAGCTGAAACATCGTGCATATCTGCAAAATCTGGAATAAAATGTCGATAATAATTGTAAAATGCCAACAAAATTTGCGTACTTCATCGACATTTGTGGGGACTGGATAGTCTCTCAACACTTTGTGCTTAGCTGGATCTGTTGTGACACCATCTCTTGTAATTAAATGACCTAGAAAAATTATTTCTGGTCTTAAGAAATTACATTTTTGGGCATTAAGCTTCAAATTGTATTTCCTTAATCTACTAAGTACTTTTATCAATTTGTCATTGTGGTGCTGTAAGCTACATCCATACACAATTATGTCGTCAACGTACAAAAATGCTTCAGATTCCAAACCTGTTAATGCTATTGTTAACATTCTTTGGAAACTATTGGCCGATATTTTTAAACCAAATGGTAACCGTTTAAACTGGTAATGACGATTACTAGTCGAAAAAGCTGTCAGTGGGCGTGAATTTTCGTTCAATTCAATCCGATGAAAAGAACACGTCATATCTAGTGTGGAAAACCATTTCGCTCTACCTAACTTGTCTAGAACATCTTCTAGTCGAGTGAGAGGAAATTTATCATTCACTATTCTATTGTTAAGTCGTCTAGATTCCACAACTACTCTCCATTTATTTTTGTCTTCTGTACCCTTCTTTGGTACTAGCAGCAACGGTGCATTATACGGACTGACTGAAGGTTCAATTATGTTATCAGCAAGCATTTTGTTCACTTGCTGCTTAATAGAGTCAGGGTGAGATTCTGCAATTCTATAGTTTTTTATTTAGACTGGTGTCTTGTCTGCTAATTCTATCCTCTGTTTATAGACATTATTTGTTGTGAGTGGTTCATCGCCAATATGAAATACTTCATGAAACTCACGAAATATGTCGGAAATCGACTTAGCTGCTGTCGGGTCGTCTGCGTTAATTTGTAATTTGTCAAGTATCCTATTTGCTCTGTCTGTATCAGTCTGTTTATTATTAAAAATCTATACTTGTTCAAAGGTTCTGTTTTCAATTTTATATTGCTTAATATTACGCATTTGTCATTAGTATTCATTATACGCAAATGCGAAATACCTGATTTTGGTACAATTGAGTTACTTATATGTATATATCCCTTCAATTTCGTCATTCAAAATCACATGGTCCTCTGTCAAATTTCGTTTCACTGGTCTTATAACTTCCATCCGAGGTGGTAGATGAATTTTTAGCAGTTCTGATGACATTGGTATTATTATTTTAGCATCATCAACGGAACATGTTAATGTAAAGAACTTATAATCTATTTTCGACATAAATCGAAGTAAGAAATCTCTTCCTATTATTCCATCAGTTTCAATTGGGAAATTATTTTCTACCAACTGAAATGGATGTATAATTTTAGTTTCGTTCAATTCTAACTCCAAATTGAGTTCACCTCCTTGAGTTATGTCCGAAAATTGTATTCTTTTGTCTCGTCTTCTAATTTTTTTGTGATTTTACACAGTGAAAATTCCGCACCTGAGTCGATTAAGAAAGTCAATTGCCATTAATTTCTGTTTTAGAGTAGCATAATTTATGTTACTGTCTGAAATTCCATATGCATTTAGTTTCGGCGCTCCGGAGTGTGGTTATCGCACCCCTCGCCTTGCACGTTTCCCATTTCATTATTTGATGAATCATACAATCGTACTCTGTTTCCGGTGTTTCTTTGTCCAATATTTATATTTGGAGTAGGTCAGTGTGTTTGTTGCCTCTGCGCGTTCTGATTTTGTGTGTTATTGTAATATGAGTTTTGTCGTCTGTTTGTTTGAAATTGTGGTCTGCTATTAAAATTATTGCCATAGCGTCTTGTATTGAAATTGTTGTATGTGTTATTGTGACGCCCAACATTAAAATTTCGGTTCGAAAAGAACTGCGCACCACTTGTAAAATTACGTTGGTCTCTACGTATTTGGTTTGAACGCTGCATTTCTGTCCGTCTGTATTGAAATACATTTTAGGAGTCTTGTGATTTTTCAAAGTCTTCAGCTATTTCAGCTGCTTTAGCAAACGTATCTGGTTGGGCCGCGAAAACTGTAGGGTTTATATCCTAACGTAGACCTCTTTAAATACGTTTCATGCTGTAGCATCATTTAATTTTGTTTAACAGATTTTTCTCAGCTGAAGTTATTGAAATACAAAGTCCATTAATCTGCAATCTATTTAAGTCTTTTGGCTCTGTAATTTGACGTAGGTAACTGTCATTGAGTTATTGATGCAAGTGTTGCTTGAAATTGTGACACTGTTTATGTGTCATTATATCTAGACCTAAGGCTAGTAACGAGCGCATCGAGAGTTTCTGGCTCCTCAAGTATTGCCGTTCTAACATTATTAGATAATTTTACATGAAATATATATTCAATAAGGTCTTTCTGTCCCGTAGGTGAAATTTATCTAGATACGAGTTGTAAAATCTTTACAAAACTATCTATTTCTTATGGATTCCCACTAAAAGTTGGTATTGCCTTTGCGGCAGTGTCAATGCTAAATGTTGACATGTTCTCTGTTTAATATTTCTTTCATTTCACTACATATATGAATTATTGGTTACATTGAGAGCTTTATTCAATGTATTTCTATTACAGCGTTTGCTGTTTTGAAAACAGCCAGCAAACGTGTTAATTACACGCGTTAATTACACGTTTCTTACTAATTATAAACTATTCTAAACAAACATCTAAGTCGAAAAACATGTAAAATTTAATTTTTTTATGGTTCTATGTGTTGGGTATATAGGGGTTTTTTTTTATAATATTAAATATTTGCTTCCAATAATACAAAACCGACATAAAATTCGCTTCAGCAATTGCAAATTTAGTCATGTAATGTCAGTTTGTAAACTTGCCCTGGCTTCTGCCGATTACGCTCTTCAAATTTGCGATTTATAACCTGTTGGCGCTTGATCTTGTTAAGAGCACGGGGGCTGTATAAGAATTTATTGCTTTCCAATAAGTTCAATGACTGGAGCAAATGCTGACTAGGGATTTCGACAGCGAAGAAACAAAAACGACGTCCTTAATCATCAAGCATTACCTTGTGACTCATTCTACGGTGGAGGATTCACTTTGTCTCGCACTATCTGCAGTACATTAGCGAGTAGGTGCTACTAGTTTGTTAGCTTTCCTCCGCGTTTCTTTGTGTGATTTTCGGTGGTTTCTGTTTGTGATGTTCTGTTGAAGTTTCAGGATGTTGTCTTCTCTTGTACACCAGGATAGTTATTGGTTGTATTTCAAAGTTGGTTTTGATATGTATTCTAGCACGTATTCTTCCATACTAGATGTCTTCTTTGTTGGAATTTGTTAGATTTGGGCTGCTTCACAGATTGCAGGATATAAATAAAATGCTCTGCTTTAAAAAGATCACAGGAACGGGGGCAAGATCAGGAACGTATGTTGGCAGGATCGCCATGTAATGTTTTGGGTGTGGATATTTTATTACGCCTAGAGGCGGATAGCGGCAACGGCAATATCTTGCACACGGAGCAGATGCTAACTTGGATGATTAGTCAAAAGCACCTTTGTCTTGTTCGCGAACCAATTTCCGCGAGGAGAGAATGAAAAGGGTTTGAGTTCAGTTCAATTCTGGCTTATTCTTGGGTTGAGAGCTCTTTTTATACCCTCAAATCCCAGATATTTTGTTTACAATAGTTCTCTTATATTATGTACAATAATTCTCTTATATAATTCTTATATAATTATTATATAATGTTTCTAATAAGTTTCTTACATCATATGTAGTGTGTGTGACTGTATGTCAGTATGCATTTTTTTTTTTTTTTTTAATATCTGTATTAATACAATAAACAATATTTTTATTTTAAACCTAAATAACAATAACTAAATATCAATGTAACATTTATGGAGTGCACTCAGTGGTGCAATCATTTCATAATTGTAGGTATTTATCTGCAGAAAATATCTGCTGTTGATTTCCTTTTTAAACGGCTGAATGTAGTCATATGAGCTGTGAGTTCTGATATGAGTGGATTCTGTGAATTCTCAGTTTGAATGTCATTGCATATTTTTTTATTTCTTGCACAATTGTCGGGACTTTCAGGTCACGATGGAGTTGGTTATTCGTTACGTAGTATGGAGCTTTTGCAATCATACGCAGCGTTTTTCATTTCAATTTCTGGAGTACGTATTTATACATGAGGTTGCCGAAATGTATGCCATAAGTCCATATCGGTTTTAAAACGGCTCAGTAAAGTGAGAGCTTACTTTCGAGTGAACGTTGGGAATTTCGATTCAGAAGCCAGTGTAAATTTCCCAGAGCCTTACCTTTGGTGAATATATGAATTTACCATGGTAGCTTGCTATTGAGTTGCATGCCCAGGTATTTAGTCTCATTGCACTGCGGTATATTCACGGGTGGGCAGGTGTTGCGTTTAAGAGTGAACGTAACCTGGAGAGACCCTTTTTCATTTGACTTGATTCGCCAATCTTTCAACCATTCAGTGATTTTGTCTAAGCCCCATTGAAGTTTAAGCGACGCCAGTTGTGGAAGGGTGTCCATTACGAGTACAGTCGTATCGTCTTCAAATGTGCCAAAGATAGTTCATTCGGAGACAGGTAAATCGTGTATATAAAGCAAGTATAGGATGGGACCCATGACACTGCCTTGGAGTACACCGGCAGAACTTTCGCACATTTCAGATTGTTCTCCACCTTGTTTTAGAAAGAAGTATCGATTTTTAAGGTAGAATTTGATAAATATGAAATAGTTTATTGGAAGTGTTTTCTTCAGTTTGCAGAGTAATAATGTCATGCCAGACAAGGCCGAAAGCTTGGGATATATCGAGAAACACCGCTGTACAGGATTTCTTTGCTCGAATATAGTGTGAATGCAATTTACAAGTCTATGAACCTGTTCAATGGTACTGTATTGTTTCCTGAAGCCGAATTGGTGAATGGTTCTTCTATTATTGGCGTTAATTTTTGAGGAAGAGAGTTTCCAAAATTTTAGAGGCGTTCGGCAGCAAGCTGATGGGGCGATATGACTCAACTTTGTCTGGACTTTTTCCGGGCTTAAGGATCATTTTTACTTGAGCCACTTTCTATTGAGGGGGAACAATACCAGATAATAAAACAGCGTTGTATATATATGTCTGGAAAATGAATCCCACTTCTGGAAGCTGCTTTAATATTTTTATTCACTATTGATATCGTATCCGGAGGCTTTCTTTGCTTTAAGCTTTTTGATCGCTTCCTTGACTTCGTCTTTTGAAAATTTTTGTATGTGCAGGTCCATCTGGTAGATGTGTCCCAAGGTTTCTCTTACTATTTCTGGAGTGATTGGAGATGGTTCGATTTCGTGTGAGGTAAACAATCTTTTTAAATATCGTGCAAAGGCGCATGATTTTTCGATATCACTTTTAGCCAATTCTTTATTTTCCATTCTGATGGCAGATTGTGCCAGATTTGGCCTCTTTAACTGTTTTGTTGCGTCCAGAGGGGATAATCGGTTGCAGCATTTGCATCAAAGTTATTGAGACACCACTGAAGTTCAGAGTTTGTTCTGCCATCAGGAGCTCCTTGAGATCTTTTGAGAGTGTATTTAAGTTATTCTTATCCCCAGGCTGTCTACTCTGTTGCCACTTTTTTCTTGCCATGCGATTTTCTCCCAGTTTTTCCTTCAGAAGAGGAGAGATATGTGTGCATTGACGCTTGATCAGGGGGGGGGGGGGGGCGGTGTGTTGACTTCCAACCAGCCTGTTGGAGGCAATTATTGAAGTGTTCAATAGCTATCATGATATCTTCACTTCAGGGTAATTGTTGAAGATATTGACAGTCGGAAGTAATTCCAATCAGTTTTGCTGTTGTAAAGACGACATTCAGAAGGTGAGTCAACAAAATTATTAATTATTGAAAACATTACTGGAGAATAGATCAGAGGATAGATCATAGCATGGGCTGCATGTTATATCCTTAGTCGAGATGCCTTTCATTATGCAAAAGTCTATTAGGTCGGGAGTTTTATTTGCATCGGTTGGTCAATACGTTGGTGAGCCTGAGGAAGCTTTGAGAAGATTAAGACTTGTTATAGCCGCCAAGAGTTATCGGCCTTTGGGAGTAGTGAGTCGGGAAGCCCAGTATGTATATTTTGCATTATAGTCTCCTCCAGCTAAAAACCTGTTTCAGAGGGTTGTAAAGTACTTTTCATACTCGTCTGTTTTGATTGCATATTTGGGTGGGCTATATACTGCCGAGATTGTAATTGGGCCTTTCCAATCGTCAACAACTATGTTTGTGGCTTGAATAGCTTCTGTGCAGTAAGATTTAATAGAAACGTGTCTGATAATCTTTTTTATTATAATAGCTGAACCAGTATGTCCTTTTTCGTCGTGGTGCATTGTGTGATACAGCTTATAGTTTGGTACTTGAAAGTTGCTCTTATCGGTTAAATAAGTTTCAGATATTAGAAGACTATCTATGTCGTGTGTCTGGAGTTGTGCTTTAATCTCTAATATGTGTTTGGATAGCCCATTTGCATTCCATACGAGAATATTTATGGGGTTGAAGAGCTACAATTTTTCGACGCGCGAGTTACCAGTAGATTCATCATACTTGTGATTTGCTGCATGACTTGCTTGAGAACCATGATAATTTCTTGTATTTCGTTTGAAGACTCGGTGGCGATATCCTTAGGATGTGGGGCTAAGGTATTCTCTCTCGTATCATGTGTAGTGTTTCTAACTATTTGGGAGTATGAAAGTGAATTCGAGCTCTGTCTGGATGGTTGGGAGGCAACAAGTGTGGTATTGGGTTCCTTTTTTCTCAGTGGTGGATATTCTAATGTATGCAATTTTTGGTACACAATACAGCCTTTATAATATGCTGGATGATTACTGTTGGACGCAGTGTTTTAAGTTTAGGAAAAGAGAAACACAGTTATTGTTTTAGATTTCAAAAAAAAAAAAGAAATTTAATGTTTATTCAATCAGCGTTAGATCAGTACAATTTCAGTACACATTTTGCAAATTATAAAAACGTAAGAGAATGAGTGTAATGACAAACTCCAAAAAACAGAACTGCATGTGTATATGTATGTATGTTTATATGCATATGAAGATAGCGCTTATTTCAACACTCCCTCTCGCTATCTTCTTTTCAAAATTGAAAGTTAATCTTTATACAATCCAAATTTCAAAATTAAGTTAGTATGCTTCTCTACTGACAATGCTTTTGTTAATTGGTCTGCCAACTGATTTTCAGTAGGTATATATTGTACTAAAATTTCATTTCTAGATTGCATATCGCATGTATAAAAATATTGTACATCAATATGTCGAGTACGTTTTGATGCCTGTGGATTCGCCACTAGATTGATCGCTTGTTGATTGTCATAGTAGATAACCGTTGGTAAACGCTGCACCAAACTCAAATCCGACAAAAGCTTTCTTAAACAAATTACAGCTTTGGTTGCAGAACATAAAGCAACAAATTCGGCTTCGGTAGTTGATGTCGCTATTATCGATTGCTTCTTAGAACTCCATTCTACGGTGCCACCACTGAGCAACACAAGCCAGCCAGTTGTGCTTTTTCTAGTATCAGGGTCTCCAGCCCAATCGGAATCGCAGTAGCTTACCATGTTGTTGTCAGTCCCTTGTATCGACGAAAATGTTATGCCTACGTCAGTAGTGCCTTTGAGGTATCTTAAAATACGCTTGACACCTTTCCAATGAGTTGTGCTCGGGTTTTCCATGTAACGACTTAGAACGCAAACCGTGTATGCAATATCTGGTCGTGAACAGACCATAAGATACATAAGTGATCCAATAGCTTCTCTGTAAGGAAAATTTTCGTCTTCAGCACCATCATTCTTGGTAAAAATCATTCCAGGTACAGCTGGGGAAGAAACAGATGAATAATTAGTAAGATAAAAACGATCTAATATACGATTTATGTATGCCGTTTGGAAGATTTTAAGTTTTCGCTGCTTTATCTCCCTCTCAGTCTGCATACCGACGAAAAACTCTGCTTCTTTGTACGTGATGCTAAACTCGTTATGCAATTTATTCAAAATTTATGAATATTTGTCGTTACCGCAAAGAAGTCCATCATCTACATAAAGTGCTAGATATATAATAAAACCCTGCGATGCGTACGTAAACACGCAACTATCTGATGATGATTGTTTGAAATTGTGTTCCAATAGGAACTCAACAATCTTTTTATTACATTGCCTCGACGCCTGCTTGAGGCCATATATGCCCTTTTTCAGCATACACACTTGATCGTCTACAGCAAAACCACAAGGTTGTTCCATGTATATCAGATCCTCTAAGTCTCCATGCAAAAATGCAGTTTTAACGTCGAACTGGTAAACTTCTAGATCTTCTGCTGCAGCCATTGATAATAAAATTCGAATAGATTCATAGCGCACTACAGGCGCATATATTTCATCGTAGTCAATTTTGTATTTCTGGGAACAGCCACGCGCCACTAGTCGTGCTTTATATTTATCAACTTCTCCTTTAGAATTCAGCTTTCGTTTAAAAACCCAACGATTTGTAATAACATGCTTGTCTGATGTGCGCGGGACGGAAATCCAAGTGTTACTCTTCCAAGTGGTGCTCTGGGCGTAGAGAATTCTTGCTTAATACCCTTTGATAACATGAATTGCTTGACCGCGGTGTTGTTGAACTCCATGCCACCATCGGATCTCAGCCTTTTTATAAAATGACCATCTGCTTGCACAACAGCATAAAATTCCATCAGCTTCTATAAAACGTCAATTTTCTCCTTCAAAAAATAGACAAAACAATATCTTGAAAAATCATCTTTCTATAACATAAAATAGTTAGCGCCGCCAATTGAAGGCGAGCTCATCTTGCCACATAGATCAACATGCAACGTCTCACCAGGAATCTTTGCTCTTTTCGCACCAGATTTCTCAAAACTTAAGCGATGCTGCTTACCAAGCGCGCAACCCTCACAGAATGGATTCTGATTGTTGACGTTAGCAATGCTTATACCATTGACGATATGTTGATTAAACATTTTCCGAAGAGTTTCAAAATTAACATGCCCTAAACGCTCATGCCATGTCTTCATAGATGCTGCAACATTCAGCTCAGACAAACGTATTGGCTTTATATTTTTCTTTTCACGATATAAAATTTCTTCACGATAACCATCAGCCAAAACTCGATTGTCTTTCTTAAATAAAACTCGATTACCACCTTTAATAAAGACCACATCGATACCTTTTTCTGTTGCTTGCGAAATTGACACAAAATTTCTGTCTAAATCAGGAACGTATAGTACATTTTTGAATGTATACACAGAACCAGTCTGTTCAGCACCGATAACACTCACATCAATATCACCTTGACCTGCTGCATTCAGTTTTCTTCCGTCGCCAACACGAACTTTGCAAAAATCTTCCAGGAAACATTATTAGATAATTTTACATGAAATATATATTCAATAAGGTCTTTCTGTCCCGTAGGTGAAATTTATCTAGTTACGAGTTGTAAAATCTTTACAAAACTATCTATTTCTTATGGATTCCCACTAAAAGTTGGTATTGCCTTTGCGGCAGTGTCAATGCTAAATGTTGACATGTTCTCTGTTTAATATTTCTTTCATTTCACTACATATATGAATTATTGGTTACATTGAGAGCTTTATTCAATGTATTTCTATTACAGCGTTTGCTGTTTTGAAAACAGCCAGCAAACGTGTTAATTACACGCGTTAATTACACGTTTCTTACTAATTATAAACTATTCTAAACAAACATCTAAGTCGAAAAACATGTAAAATTTAATTTGTTTATGGTTCTATGTGTTGGGTATATAGGGGTTTTTTTTTATAATATTAAATATTTGCTTCCAATAATACAAAACCGACATAAAAACCGCTTCAGCTATTGCAAATTTAGTCATGTAATGTCAGTTTGTAAACTTGCCCTGGCTTCTGCCGATTACGCTCTTCAAATTTGTGATTTATAACCTGTTGGCGCTTGATCTTGTTAAGAGCACGGGGGCTGTATAAGAATTTATTGCTTTCCAATAAGTTCAATGACTGGAGCAAATGCTGACTAGGGATTTCGACAGCGAAGAAACAAAAACGACGTCCTTCATCATCAAGCATTACCTTGTGACTCATTCTACGGTGGAGGATTCACTTTGTCTCGCACTATCTGCAGTACATTAGCGAGTAGGTGCTACTAGTTTGTTAGCTTTCCTCCGCGTTTCTTTGTGTGATTTTCGGTGGTTTCTGTTTGTGATGTTCTGTTGAAGTTTCAGGATGTTGTCTTCTCTTGTACACCAGGATAGTTATTGGTTGTATTTCAAAGTTGGTTTTGATATGTATTCTAGCACGTATTCTTCCATACTAGATGTCTTCTTTGTTGGAATTTGTTAGATTTGGGCTGCTTCACAGATTGCAGGATATAAATAAAATGCTCTGCTTTAAAAAGATCACAGGAACGGGGGCAAGATCAGGAACGTATGTTGGCAGGATCGCCATGTAATGTTTTGGGTGTGGATATTTTATTACGCCTAGAGGCGGATAGCGGCAACGGCAATATCTTGCACACGGAGCAGATGCTAACTTGGATGATTAGTCAAAAGCACCTTTGTCTTGTTCGCGAACCAATTTCCGCGAGGAGAGAATGAAAAGGGTTTGAGTTCAGTTCAATTCTGGCTTATTCTTGGGTTGAGAGCTCTTTTTATACCCTCAAATCCCAGATATTTTGTTTACAATAGTTCTCTTATATTATGTACAATAATTCTCTTATATAATTCTTATATAATTATTATATAATGTTTCTAATAAGTTTCTTACATCATATGTAGTGTGTGTGACTGTATGTCAGTATGCATTTTTTTTTTTTTTTTTAATATCTGTATTAATACAATAAACAATATTTTTATTTTAAACCTAAATAACAATAACTAAATATCAATGTAACATTTATAGAGTGCACTCAGTGGTGCAATCATTTCATAATTGTAGGTATTTATCTGCAGAAAATATCTGCTGTTGATTTCCTTTTTAAACGGCTGAATGTAGTCATATGAGCTGTGAGTTCTGATATGAGTGGATTCTGTGAATTCTCAGTTTGAATGTCATTGCATATTTTTTTATTTCTTGCACAATTGTCGGGACTTTCAGGTCACGATGGAGTTGGTTATTCGTTACGTAGTATGGAGCTTTTGCAATCATACGCAGCGTTTTTCATTTCAATTTCTGGAGTACGTATTTATACATGAGGTTGCCGAAATGTATGCCATAAGTCCATATCGGTTTTAAAACGGCTCAGTAAAGTGAGAGCTTACTTTCGAGTGAACGTTGGGAATTTCGATTCAGAAGCCAGTGTAAATTTCCCAGAGCCTTACCTTTGGTGAATATATGAATTTACCATGGTAGCTTGCTATTGAGTTGCATGCCCAGGTATTCAGTCTCATTGCACTGCGGTATATTCACGGGTGGGCAGGTGTTGCGTTTAAGAGTGAACGTAACCTGGACAGACCCTTTTTCATTTGACTTGATTCGCCAATCTTTCAACCATTCAGTGATTTTGTCTAAGCCCCATTGAAGTTTAAGCGACGCCAGTTGTGGAAGGGTGTCCATTACGAGTACAGTCGTATCGTCTTCAAATGTGCCAAAGATAGTTCATTCGGAGACAGGTAAATCGTGTATATAAAGCAAGTATAGGATGGGACCCATGACACTGCCTTGGAGTACACCGGCAGAACTTTCGCACATTTCAGATTGTTCTCCACCTTGTTTTAGAAAGAAGTATCGATTTTTAAGGTAGAATTTGATAAATATGAAATAGTTTATTGGAAGTGTTTTCTTCAGTTTGCAGAGTAATAATGTCATGCCAGACAAGGCCGAAAGCTTGGGATATATCGAGAAACACCGCTGTACAGGATTTCTTTGCTCGAATATAGTGTGAATGCAATTTACAAGTCTATGAACCTGTTCAATGGTACTGTATTGTTTCCTGAAGCCGAATTGGTGAATGGTTCTTCTATTATTGGCGTTAATTTTTGAGGAAGAGAGTTTCCAAAATTTTAGAGGCGTTCGGCAGCAAGCTGATGGGGCGATATGACTCAACTTTGTCTGGACTTTTTCCGGGCTTAAGGATCATTTTTACTTGAGCCACTTTCTATTGAGGGGGAACAATACCAGATAATAAAACAGCGTTGTATATATATGTCTGGAAAATGAATCCCACTTCTGGAAGCTGCTTTAATATTTTTATTCACTATTGATATCGTATCCGGAGGCTTTCTTTGCTTTAAGCTTTTTGATCGCTTCCTTGACTTCGTCTTTTGAAAATTTTTGTATGTGCAGGTCCATCTGGTAGATATGTCCCAAGGTTTCTCTTACTATTTCTGGAGTGATTGGAGATGGTTCGATTTCGTGTGAGGTAAACAATCTTTTTAAATATCGTGCAAAGGCGCATGATTTTTCGATATCACTTTTAGCCAATTCTTTATTTTCCATTCTGATGGCAGATTGTGCCAGATTTGGCCTCTTTAACTGTTTTGTTGCGTCCAGAGGGGATAATCGGTTGCAGCATTTGCATCAAAGTTATTGAGACACCACTGAAGTTCAGAGTTTGTTCTGCCATCAGGAGCTCCTTGAGATCTTTTGAGAGTGTATTTAAGTTATTCTTATCCCCAGGCTGTCTACTCTGTTGCCACTTTTTTCTTGCCATGCGATTTTCTCCCAGTTTTTCCTTCAGAAGAGGAGAGATATGTGTGCATTGACGCTTGATCAGGGGGGGGGGCGGTGTGTTGACTTCCAACCAGCCTGTTGGAGGCAATTATTGAAGTGTTCAATAGCTATCATGATATCTTCACTTCAGGGTAATTGTTGAAGATATTGACAGTCGGAAGTAATTCCAATCAGTTTTGCTGTTGTAAAGACGACATTCAGAAGGTGAGTCAACAAAATTATTAATTATTGAAAACATTACTGGAGAATAGATCAGAGGATAGATCATAGCATGGGCTGCATGTTATATCCTTAGTCGAGATGCCTTTCATTATGCAAAAGTCTATTAGGTCGGGAGTTTTATTTGCATCGGTTGGTCAATACGTTGGTGAGCCTGAGGAAGCTTTGAGAAGATTAAGACTTGTTATAGCCGCCAAGAGTTATCGGCCTTTGGGAGTAGTGAGTCGGGAAGCCCAGTATGTATATTTTGCATTATAGTCTCCTCCAGCTAAAAACCTGTTTCAGAGGGTTGTAAAGTACTTTTCATACTCGTCTGTTTTGATTGCATATTTGGGTGGGCTATATACTGCCGAGATTGTAATTGGGCCTTTCCAATCGTCAACAACTATGTTTGTGGCTTGAATAGCTTCTGTGCAGTAAGATTTAATAGAAACGTGTCTGATATTCTTTTTTATTATAATAGCTGAACCAGTATGTCCTTTTTCGTCGTGGTGCATTGTGTGATACAGCTTATAGTTTGGTACTTGAAAGTTGCTCTTATCGGTTAAATAAGTTTCAGATATTAGAAGACTATCTATGTCGTGTGTCTGGAGTTGTGCTTTAATCTCTAATATGTGTTTGGATAGCCCATTTGCATTCCATACGAGAATATTTATGGGGTTGAAGAGCTACAATTTTTCGACGCGCGAGTTACCAGTAGATTCATCATACTTGTGATTTGCTGCATGACTTGCTTGAGAACCATGATAATTTCTTGTATTTCGTTTGAAGACTCGGTGGCGATATCCTTAGGATGTGGGGCTAAGGTATTCTCTCTCGTATCATGTGTAGTGTTTCTAACTATTTGGGAGTATGAAAGTGAATTCGAGCTCTGTCTGGATGGTTGGGAGGCAACAAGTGTGGTATTGGGTTCCTTTTTTCTCAGTGGTGGATATTCTAATGTATGCAATTTTTGGTACACAATACAGCCTTTATAATATGCTGGATGATTACTGTTGGACGCAGTGTTTTAAGTTTAGGAAAAGAGAAACACAGTTATTGTTTTAGATTTCAAAAAAAAAAAAGAAATTTAATGTTTATTCAATCAGCGTTAGATCAGTACAATTTCAGTACACATTTTGCAAATTATAAAAACGTAAGAGAATGAGTGTAATGACAAACTCCAAAAAACAGAACTGCATGTGTATATGTATGTATGTTTATATGCATATGAAGATAGCGCTTATTTCAACACTCCCTCTCGCTATCTTCTTTTCAAAATTGAAAGTTAATCTTTATACAATCCAAATTTCAAAATTAAGTTAGTATGCTTCTCTACTGACAATGCTTTTGTTAATTGGTCTGCCAACTGATTTTCAGTAGGTATATATTGTACTAAAATTTCATTTCTAGATTGCATATCGCATGTATAAAAATATTGTACATCAATATGTCGAGTACGTTTTGATGCCTGTGGATTCGCCACTAGATTGATCGCTTGTTGATTGTCATAGTAGATAACCGTTGGTAAACGCTGCACCAAACTCAAATCCGACAAAAGCTTTCTTAAACAAATTACAGCTTTGGTTGCAGACTTTGCATAAAGCAACAAATTCGGCTTCGGTAGTTGATGTCGCTATTATCGATTGCTTCTTAGAACTCCATTCTACGGTGCCACCACTGAGCAACACAAGCCAGCCAGTTGTGCTTTTTCTAGTATCAGGGTCTCCAGCCCAATCGGAATCGCAGTAGCTTACCATGTTGTTGTCAGTCCCTTGTATCGACGAAAATGTTATGCCTACGTCAGTAGTGCCTTTGAGGTATCTTAAAATACGCTTGACACCTTTCCAATGAGTTGTGCTCGGGTTTTCCATGTAACGACTTAGAACGCAAACCGTGTATGCAATATCTGGTCGTGAACAGACCATAAGATACATAAGTGATCCAATAGCTTCTCTGTAAGGAAAATTTTCGTCTTCAGCACCATCATTCTTGGTAAAAATCATTCCAGGTACAGCTGGGGAAGAAACAGATGAATAATTAGTAAGATAAAAACGATCTAATATACGATTTATGTATGCCGTTTGGAAGATTTTAAGTTTTCGCTGCTTTATCTCCCTCTCAGTCTGCATACCGACGAAAAACTCTGCTTCTTTGTACGTGATGCTAAACTCGTTATGCAATTTATTCAAAATTTATGAATATTTGTCGTTACCGCAAAGAAGTCCATCATCTACATAAAGTGCTAGATATATAATAAAACCCTGCGATGCGTACGTAAACACGCAACTATCTGATGATGATTGTTTGAAATTGTGTTCCAATAGGAACTCAACAATCTTTTTATTACATTGCCTCGACGCCTGCTTGAGGCCATATATGCCCTTTTTCAGCATACACACTTGATCGTCTACAGCAAAACCACAAGGTTGTTCCATGTATATCAGATCCTCTAAGTCTCCATGCAAAAATGCAGTTTTAACGTCGAACTGGTAAACTTCTAGATCTTCTGCTGCAGCCATTGATAATAAAATTCGAATAGATTCATAGCGCACTACAGGCGCATATATTTCATCGTAGTCAATTTTGTATTTCTGGGAACAGCCACGCGCCACTAGTCGTGCTTTATATTTATCAACTTCTCCTTTAGAATTCAGCTTTCGTTTAAAAACCCAACGATTTGTAATAACATGCTTGTCTGATGTGCGCGGGACGGAAATCCAAGTGTTACTCTTCCAAGTGGTGCTCTGGGCGTAGAGAATTCTTGCTTAATACCCTTTGATAACATGAATTGCTTGACCGCGGTGTTGTTGAACTCCATGCCACCATCGGATCTCAGCCTTTTTATAAAATGACCATCTGCTTGCACAACAGCATAAAATTCCATCAGCTTCTATAAAACGTCAATTTTCTCCTTCAAAAAATAGACAAAACAATATCTTGAAAAATCATCTTTCCATAACATAAAATAGTTAGCGCCGCCAATTGAAGGCGAGCTCATCTTGCCACATAGATCAACATGCACCGTCTCACCAGGAATCTTTGCTCTTTTCGCACCAGATTTCTCAAAACTTAAGCGATGCTGCTTACCAAGCGCGCAACCCTCACAGAATGGATTCTGATTGTTGACGTTAGCAATGCTTATACCATTGACGATTTGTTGATTAAACCTTTTCCAAAGAGTTTCAAAATTAACATGCCCTAAACGCTCATGCCATGTCTTCATAGATGCTGCAACATTCAACTCAGACAAACGTATTGGCTTTATATTTATTTTATAAAGTTTCTTTTCACGATAACCATCAGCCAAAACTCGATTGTCTTTCTTAAATAAAACTCGATTACCACCTTTAATAAAGACCACATCGATACCTTTTTCTGTTGCTTGCGAAATTGACACAAAATTTCTGTCTAAATCAGGAACGTATAGTACATTTTTTAGTGTATACACAGAGCCAGTCTGTTCAGCACCGATAACACTCACATCAATATCACCTTGACCTGCTGCATTCAGTTTTCTTCCGTCGCCAACACGAACTTTGCAAAAATCTTCCGGGAAAGGTAAATAGTTTTTGAAAAACTTCTTCTGAAAACTCATGTGATCTTTAATATTTCTGCTTGTTGATGTCATTAATACCGACTGCAGCGTGAATAACTGTTCAGCTTCGTTGTCATAAGCTTTTGACTGTGTTTCCATCATCAAATTTTGTCGATCGCCATTTCTGCTGTTGGTGTTATTGTTGTTTGTTTGGCCATTCGAATGTCTTTCATTGTCACGCTGTTTCTTATAACATTCACGTGCCCAATGTCCAGGTTTCGAACAATAATTACATTTGCCTGGTCTCTTCGTTGTGCTGTTGCTGTTGCCATTTACGTTTTTATTTTTGCTTCTGCTTGCTGCATACGTTGTTTTCATATTTTCGCTGTCTGCTGCGGCTTTTGCTGCGCCGACGTCTGCTTCTCGAAAATTTATTATTGCTTCTTCGTTTATGAGATGATCCGTTAACTTCTCGATTGTCTGCTCATTGCGGGGCACTGCATACCATGCAGTTCGCACGTGGTCAAATCTTGCAGGTAAACTGCTCAGAATTTTCGCAATGATCATAAGTGGCTTCTGCTCCAAGTTGATGTCTTTCAGCCGTTGCGCCAACGACGTTATGCTGGCAATGTAACTGGCGACACTTTCACTGTCGTCCATTTTCAAGCTAATAAATTTCTCGAGGAGTACCTATGCTGATTGCTCACTCTTTTCGGCATGTACAGTTTTGAGCCTAGCCCACATTTCAGCTGCCGTCGTACAGTCGCATAAATATTTTAATTGATCCAATTCTAGACCACGCATAAGGAAAGCTTGAGCCTCAGCATCCTTTTCGTCCCAATCTGTACCATTTTGAGCTGAACGTGCAATTATTCCCATTATATATGGCTTTAACTTATTCTCAGCCATATAAATCTCCATCTGCCGCTTCCACAACTGATAGTATGTGCCATTGAAACGATGGATTTGGTACGATTTAGTTTCAGCCATTTTCACCGGCTTATTTTCTTCAGTGACTTCTTGCTTAATTAAATCAATCAAAACGATATTTTTATCGTCCATAAAATTACTTATTCTCGAAAACCGACTTAAGACACACGAGCACTGGGTCCATAACCTGTTGGACGCAGTGTTTTAAGTTTAGGAAAAGAGAAACACAGTTATTGTTTTAGATTTTAAAAAAAAACGAAATTTAATGTTTATTCAATCAGCGTTAGATCAGTATAAATTCAGTACACATTTTGCAAATTATAAAAACGTAAGAGAATGAGTGTAATGACAAACTTCAAAAAACAGAACTGCATGTGTATATGTATGTATGTTTATATGCATATGAAGATAGCGCTTATTTCAACAATTACCTTCACACAATGCACATTTGACGTCATCAGTTCTCGTCGTACGCGAGCAATCTGCAGACGAGAGAGTTCCAGTGCACTTAATGCAGACAGGTTTTCTGTGGCAGTAGGTTTTTGTGTGACCATACTGCTGGCAGTTAGCGCTTGAGGGATTTCGCGCGGTGGCTCAAATACAATTTTCGTATTGAAGAGGTACTTGACTCAGTAAATATCGTTGTTGTTTGGGTTCGCTTTTAGCTCAACAATGAACATTGGCAGTGGTTCTTTGGTGTTTCCTTGTTTAATATTCCAGATGTTCACGGTAGTGTGGTCGTGTGGTAGTAATGATTCAGCAATATCCTCAGTGCTTATAGACGAGTGCATGTTTTTGATTTATAGATGTAGAATTCGGTAGTTTTTTGCTCTAGTTGGATTATTATTATTTCGTAGGCTTCAGCAGTCGATGCTTGTATTTTTATTTGCTCATTATTTATGAGTTTTAAATCATTAGAACTAGGAGCTGTTTCCGTTAGCAGCTTCATTAGAGGAGTAATTTTGTTGACTTTGTCAACAAATATTGGTGGAGGCTTGGGGGCTTTTACTTGGGGCTTAAGACCTTTATCATCTTCTTCAATTTCTAGAGAAGAAAACCTATTTTCTGTAGGTTGAGGAACACTTAAACAATATTTGTCGGTTTTGGCTTGTTTTTGGGATGCTTTGGGCTCAACAACAGTCCACTCGTTACCTGGTGTAGACATAGTACTTGATACTTGAGGCAAAGCTTGTTGTTGCTGATATAACAATTGCAGCTGGTGCTGAAGTTGCTGAATTTGCTGTTGCACATTCATGTTTGGGCTGATTGTACTATTTGGGGATAGCTTCGTACTCGGCGGCTACTGCTGTTGTAGCTATTGCGGCTTCGGTTGCTCTATTTTTATTTGTTGTTGTTTTTATTGCAGCTTCGAATTCGGCGGCTGCTGCGGCATTTGCTGCTGTGGGAAGCTGGATGTTTGTTGCTGTTGCCGCTGAGGAGTTTGTTGTTGTTGTATTTGTTGCCGTATTGGTTGTTGTTGCTATATTTGGCCGCCCCATTTGGATGGGGAGTGGCCTACAGACATTTAGAAATTTTCCGGGTTTTTATGTTTATATTATTTTTTTTGTTTAATTTTGTTTTTAAAAGTTTTTAGCAATTCTATTTTCAATTATATTAGTTGGACAAAAACAAAAATCAAAAACCATTGCACATTTTTTGGCTTAAAAAAATTTTCGCCTATATTCAGCTGATTCAGCGCGGCAAAAATATTGTTTTTGTATCAGCACACTAAATTAATTGGTTTTTGTCTTTTTCACTTTGCGATCTATGGAGACGTGCTTCACACTAACATGATAAAACCAGCAATTGATATATTCATTCGTTACCAAAGTAGTGAAATCACCATTCGTTGTTATTTCACGCTTTTATTAAAAGTACCGATTTTCAATCACTGGTGGATTACAGCTGTATGTTAAAAATCGCGATTTTCGCTGTTACTTTGCATATTTGATAACAGCTTGGTTGACTGCATCCATACATATGTATATGTATGAACGCAATGGAAACTGCGATCGCAGTCACTGTTTAAAGTCGCGGTGATATAAAATAGCAATCACTGGTATCGGCGATACTCAAAAATCACTGGATCGCTCATTACTAATCGTAAGTCTTTAAAAATTCGGTATGACTATCTACAATATCTTTATCTTGTTCGCTATTTTCAATATCATATATAAATTCCCTTTTTATTATTTTTATCTCTCCTATTTTCTTTTCTATAGTCTCATTGCTATACCTTCGGTTCGATTACCTATGCAAGTTTGACAGTATCAGATGTAAAGATTTCTGTGTTGTTTCCATAGCAATATAACATATACACAATTGTTTGTGTTGAGCATAAATTGTTCCTGATTGCTTATGGACATATCTTTTAAAGTATCTATTTACTTTTAAGGCTACAAATATTATAGCGGCAACAACTAATAGTGCAGATGCTGTTTCTGCTAAAATATCGTTAATACCAATAACAGAATTATTTGATTGGCAACGATAGTTTCTTGGGACTTTGAATTACCCATTTTTTTCAATTTTACAAATTTTAACAATTTTATCAATTATTTAAGTTTAAAAATTTTTAATTAGGAAAAAAAAATTTTACAAATTTTAACACAAATCTAATGTTTTACAAATTTATCAATTAAAAACAGATTATCCCTTTTTGTAGTTGCTGGATTGTAATAGTCCTTTATCGTGGGGTTGCCGTGAATTCCCATTGCTTCCCAAACGCTTCTTACACAGGCAACTAGTTGTTTATTTGTTGCTCCTTTTAGTCTTCTAATTTGTTTTAGCTTATGTGTTGATACAGCTGCTGCAATTTGCTCGACAGCGTGCAGGTCTTCATCTGTTAGACCAAACAGTGCGATCATATCAACTTCTTGCCAGACTTTGTTGGCGGTATTCCAAGGTGGCGCGTTGCACTCGTCTCTTAGAATATGTAGTAAGTATCCTAAATATTTCCGTAGCTTAGCCCGTTTTCTACCACGTTTATTTGGTGGTAGTGTTAGCTGCACTTTTGGGATCTTCGTTAGGCTTTCGTCTTTTTTAGCGGTTTGCCTTTTACGATACTGTTTAACCGTTAGTACCTTTATTATCCAGAATCCAGATGTGGGGCGCAGCAGTGAATGCTAATATAAATATTTTGGAAAGATTCCATGCAAAACTATTGCGAAACATGTAGCACTATATACTGGGCACTGCTAAGTACCCATTCTAACGTACTATCTTTAAATCTACTGGAGTCAACGGCAGCAACGTGCAGAATTATACGAACACCACCCTTGGAAACCATTTATCAAAGATATAGTATTATTATTTTCTTTCATATATAAATAATTTATTGATACTTATAGTACATAGAACATTGTTATGAAAGTTTTATGAAACGATAGCATTGGCTCTTCTTTCGCAGGTTGTATTGTAATTGCTTAGTGTCCGAAAGAACAGAGATTGCAAATAAACGGAAACATTTTTTAAAAAAAAAGTAAAAATAGTGCAGTTTCAAATAAAGCAACCACATAAATGTCTATTCCGATTCAAAAGACTTTAAAGTGAAGCAACTGGTTACACAAAAATAAATCCTCTGTAAAGCAGTTTAGTTTAAAAAATAAATTCATCTTTGAATCTTCAACCACCAGATTCACACAATGAATGTGTACAACCTTGATCAACAAAACTAATTCAGACAAAAGAATTTGATGAACATAGAGATTTGTACAAAAACAAAAATGACTATGACCACAAGACGGCAAAGGGCTAATTACCGCAGAGACAGAAAGATTTAGAGCAGCTTTCGAATTACAGTTAGCTCCTCTTAGACATGAAAAACGGAACCGTCAGATACAGGTTTAATAAGACTAGTAGAAGTTTTTGATCAGGTAAACAAATAAATACATTTTTGGAGCAATGGGAACTTTCACGAATGGTGACAATCATATTGCTAAAGAACATTTTCCTCCTTTAGCGCGTGGGAAAAAACAAAGACATGCTGAAGCTATACTATAAATACTGTATTCTATTCTATGTTGATGAAATAATTGGAAGATTGGGCATGATGTATTAAGATAATTATTATAAGTGAAGGTTGATGCTGCAGTTGGCCACAGTAAGGATGGGCAATCTCAGTTCTAGAAAATATCAGTTTTACGACCAAGCGGGCTTTTCTTCCGCGCATTACCTGACAAAACACTCGCTCTGAAATCCGAAAAATGCATTGGCGGTAAATTATCTAAGGAAAGACTTACAATTTTGTTTTGTGCAAACATGGCTGGAGAGAAAGAGGGACTTTTGATTATAGGTAAAGCAGCCCGACCTCGAGCATTTAAACATGTTCCTACCACGGAACTGCCAGTGAATTGGAAATCTAATAAAAAAAGCTTGGATGACTCGAGAAGTTATGACTGAATGGCTGCAGCAGTTCAATAGGAAAATGAGGTCCCAGAATCGAAAAATTCTCTTGTTTTTGGATAATGCTGCATCTCATCCAAGAGAATTAAATTTAACTAATATAAACATTGTTTTTTTGTCTCCAAACACAACGGCAGTAAGCCAATCCATCGATCAAGGAATAATCCAAAATTTTAAAGTTTTTTTATAGAAGCTTACTTTTAAAACACTTGCTACGTAAAATAGACACTACAAGTTCAGCATCAGAGCTGTCAAAATCTATTAATGTGCTTGAAGCTGTTTATTTCATCAAAACATCTTGGAATAAAGTAGAAGCAACAACAATCCAAAACTGCTTCCGAAAAGCAGGGTTTTTGGAAATTGACGATGTTCTTACCGATTTTGATCCCGAAGATGACATTGCACTGGCAATCTATGCTAAATTTCATGAAGGACTCGACATGGCAAATAATTTCGACGGTTTTCTCCAAATAGATAAAAATATCTGCAGTGAAGACAACAATATAGAAATTCAATTTGATGAGCAAAACGATATTATGGATATAAGTAATTCAGAAGAAGAATTTTACGAAGAAATAAGTGAGCCAATAACATCGTACGCGTTAAAACTTGTTGCGCGTTTGAAACAATTTGCCAAAAATGATTTTGTAGCTTTTCAACACATTAAAAATATCGAGACTCACTTTGAAAATGAACATTCTAAATTAAAACAATCACTATTTAAGCAATCAACCATTAGAAAATTTTTTCAACCAAAGTAGTAATGAAATGTAAAAACTTGTACAGTGCACATATGTATTATTAAATATTATTCATAAATTCGTACAAAATATGAAATAAACGACAACTTCTAATGATTTGGAAGCAATTTAAATAAAATTTTTCTGAGCCCCATTCGATCACCCTCCTTATAAGCGGACACCTCCCATAACCGGACAAAAACACTGCGACGGTGAGTGTCCGGTTATGAGAAGTTTTACTGTATACACACACACATATATATATATATATATATATATATATATATATATATATATATATATATATATATATATATATATATATATATATATATATATATATATATATACATATATATATATATATATATATATATATATATATATATATACATATATATATATATATATATATATATATATATATATATATATATATATATGTATATATATATATATATATATATATATATATATACATATATATATATATATATATATATATATATATATATATATATATATATATATATACATATATATATATATATATATACATATATATATATATATATATATATATATATATATATATATATATATATATATATATATATATATATATATATATATATATAAATCAATTAGTTTTAAGAGCGCACTAAGATCGCTCGATGTAATTCTCGGATTTGTATGACGGCTCAGGATGACAGTATCGTCAGCAAACGTCGACGTCGTGAGGCGACTGTCTGTTGGCAAATCCGAAGTAAACACTAGGTGTAGAATCGGCCCGAGTACACTTCCCTGAGGGACACCAGCTTTAATGTTAAAGTCAGGGGTAACAAACACCTTGAATTTCACTCTATACTTGCGATAGTACAAATACGATTTTAGTATCTGGTGCACGCTTGCAAGCAAGAATTTGCAGATTTTGTATATGAGACCAGCGTGCCAGACCCGATCCAATGCCTGAGCAATATCAAGGAAAATTTGCCGAGCAGTACTTTTTATCTTGGAAAGCGTTTCTTATTTCGCTAGTGATGCGATTTACCTGCTCTATTTTACTGTGTTTTGGGCGAAATCCAAATTGGTGATGTGGAATTGTAACACTTTCTTCGATATCCGGTAATACTCCCAGCATCAGCAGTCTTTCAAAAAGTTTTGACAGCATCGGCAACAGACGAATGGGTCAGTATAACGCCGGTTGCGGTTTATTTTTTCCGGACTTCGGAATCATGATTACCTGTGATATCTTCCAAGCTCAAGGGAAATAGCAAATTCGAAATATAGCATAAAACAGCTGTGTTAAAATTTTGAAAGCTATGTCTGGTAACTCAGCTACCATTTTGGAAGTAATTGACTGGTAGCCTGGAGATTTTTTCAAGTTAAAATGATTTGAACTGTGTACTTTATACATGCGATGTTCCCAAGTTTTATATCTACCACGATTACCTCCATAACGTCTCTTGAGTGCCCGTCCGTCATACATGCTCGAATGTATGTAGGAACTATACTACCAGTGGTTGTATGTATCTGACGGGCGAGTCGGTCGCTGATGAAACTTCGGGACGCTCCTGTGCCAATGGTGGTACTGTATGTGCCCATGGTGAGAGTGGCACAAATGCGTTGTCTATAACAGCGTAACGCACTTAATGTTGTCGAGGCCTGTTGGTGGTGGAATGTGTCACGCCTCGATCCTAACGACAGTCTTGTCCGTTTCCTATTTAATAGTATTTGTGCTTTCCGACAGTATCGCGCTATATGTCCTGATTGACCGCACCGCCTGTACGCGCTGCGTGTATCAATTGGTAATTCAGACCTTATCGTCGTTCCTGGCGCTACCTGTCTATTTTGAGCCTCTAGTGGAGATGTACGTTCATGCCTTAGATGTGGTGATGTGTATTCAGATGCAGTTCGGGCTGGTGAAGTCAGCGCTGTATCCTGATCACTCCGTATGTCTTCTAGGTCTTCTGGCATTCCCATCAGTTGTTCTAATGTCGAAAAATCCTTCCGGCGTACATACCACTGATATTCTTCCAGACTGTTCCGAAAGATACGCTCCAGTTTCTGTTCCTCAGAATAATTCACATGACGCATGAGATTTGCATTTCGGCGGCATATTGCTTGAAGGTTTCGGGTAGTTTTTGCAGTCGCTGGCGTATTTCATCTTCGAGCCTTTCCAGATAACGAGATGGTAGGAAGAAACGGATGAAATCCTGCTTAAATCCCGCCCATGATTCCCAGTGTTTGTTGTTGTTGCGGAACCACATCAGCCCCTCTTCGCATTGTTCGGGGAAGGAAATCTAATGGCAGTGTATATGCCTCTGCCAGTTCCTCCAGCCGTTCGATGAATGCGACTGGTTCCTTTCCACCGTTGAAGCGTACAGACCATTTCCGCACCTGGTCTATGATGGCTGGACACGAAGATGCAGCGCACATTTGTGAACGCCTTGTATCTGCCGCCGTGTCCATTCGCGGGACAGATGTTTGAGTCAATTGCGTTGCTAGACCTAGTCGTGTCTGTTCTGCTGTGCTGGGAACCATGATAGGGCAATCCTATCATGGTATCTGCCTATCAGCAATTGGAAGTTAGTAAAAGTGAGCGAAGTCAAAGGCAAATCCAGTTGCACCATGATAGTGGTGAATGAGGAATGCTTGGCGACCCGATGTGGATTCATAAGCTTTGCAACTAGTTCGATTACTCTTAAGGTCTACCGTTCCAATGAACTCCAAGCCACCCAACATAAGGACGACCCGCAAGAACCAGAAGATGACCTTGACAAAAAGTTGGTCGCCCGATCTGCTGGGCTGGATTCTGACGCACAATCCACCTCATGACTGGTCGACAAGACTAGCAGATCCCAATACTAAAGGAACCCTGAATTCTGGCGTATAGTGTATGTGGAATGGGCTCTTCTACACAGGTAGTAATGTATAAATAATGTAATAGTTTAATACTAATTAGCAGAAAGACAAAATTGTTCTTTCTGTGAAAATATAGCGCCAAGAAAATAACTGACGCCTGCATATAGCACGAGCAGAAAACTGTCTGTCTACTCTCGACGTACAAGCCGCAAGGCCGAATAACCGGTTTTTCAGCGGAAGCTCTCGACTAGGAAGAAGACAGTATTGGTGGTCGGAACAAATGCCAATACTTATAAAGCATCAGATAAATCTTGTCCCACAGCCCACACCTGGAGGTAAATCCACATCGCCACCTCTGACATAACTTTCCTTAGCTGGGAGTGTAGGAAATTATTCCATAACTCCAAAGCCACCAATTCCTGGATATCCCACATACAAGGAAGCCCAAAGCCAATACGTATATACAAATTGACGGAAGCCAAACTGTGATCCTGGAGAACCTTTTGCGACAACATTGAAAGTACTCCGGAATCTGAACGATGCAGTCTTAGTCGCATATCCAATTATAACACGATTCAAATTGTATATGAACCACATTAATTGAAGAAATACTTGAGGTTCTGACCAACATAAACTTTCAAGGTAGCACAACAACACCTTCCATGATTGCACATACAGCCTTACTTACCCAACCCTAACATTACCATCATCATCGTCGTCCATATCATCATTGGGATTGGAAACGACCCAGAAGAAAATAAAACGATGTTATATGTGTTTAGCTTATGAACTACGTAATTGGAACAGAGTTCATATCCAAAAAAGGTAAAAGCATAAGATTTCAGACTTAAGTTTCCGATAATCTACACAGAAACGTGTGGCGCCATCCTTCTTCTTGACTAATACCACTGGAGGACTTCAGGGGCTTGCTGATGGCTCAATGACGTTCTTATGATGCATTTCCTTCAGCAACACATTAACCTCCCACATAAAAAGTCAAATCTATATCAAATGTGTGGGAAAGATTTTCCACAATATTTCCAGAAGCGGCTCCTGACAATCTCTCTTTAGTTGCTATTTAGTTCTTCATATACACATTGACGAAGACCATCATTGGTATAATCCGTTTTTGTACCGATAAACCTGAAATGGCCATTGCCACCAATATAGCTACCGATAACTGAAACAAAAACAGATATCGACTGCGACGAGCCATCACGTTGTATAGCGGATGCCGTCAAATATGGCATGCACCGGTCGGTAGAAGCAGAACCATAAGAAGCAACACTATTTGTACTCGAACATCATCTGGACAACGAATTATTTTGTTAATAGCATTAGTCGTGTTTACTACAGGTACATCACAATTCTCAATCTCGACTTGAAAGTTCACATATAAACAAAGCAAACATATAAAAAATAGACTAAATCTTATTAAAGGAAAATATTATATTCAATGAAAACCTTGAATGCAACTCCAATTCTTACATTGTAAAATATATATATACTAGCGTACCCCTCTGCACACTTCGTAGCGGAAACAACATAAATAAAATAAGAAAAATTAAATATAATTGAATTTTTTTTATTGCAATACTCTTTGATATACAACATTTTTCGTCTTCTTATTTTCCGTATAAATATATAAGACTGACGGTTTGCCGACACGTGAACAGGCAACATACAATTGTCCGTGTGAAAACACTGGATACTCCAAATTCACACCGCAAACTCCTAACGATTGGCCTTGAGCCTTGTTTATGGTGACTGCAAACGCGAGACGAATTGGAAATTGCAGTCGTTTAAATTCAAGCGGCATATCAGACGGTATCATTGGAATGCGCGGAATTAATACGTCTTCACCTTTAAATTTTCCAGTCAGAATTGTAGCTTCAACCAAATTGTTCATTAATTTTTTGATAGCTAATCTCGTTCCGTTGCACAATTTCGGTTGATTAATATTTCGAAGCATAATTACAGTGACACCAACTTTTAACTGAAGATTATGCGGAGGTAATCCTGGTAGATTCAGAAATTCAGTTGGATAATTAACCACATCTTCATCATTCGTAACGGTATCAACAGATTTGTATGAAATCAAATCACCAGGAATTTTAGATTGTATCTCAAAATTCAAAGAATGAACATCCTTATTTTTCGCTGCTAAAATGGCTCTTTCACTCAACCAAGCATGATTCTTATAGTGTTGTGCAATGTCCGGAAAAACACTTTCAATCAATTCTTCAGCTGATTGCATAAAATGACAAAAATCAGTTGGCAAAGTAATCAATCCTGATTCATCAACAGGCATTGAACCATTACCAATTTTTAGCAATTGCGCTGAAAACTTAGCAGCAGATGGATCGTTTTGCAATTCCACACGGACATTAGTTGTTAATTTCAATCTTTTGATATAACACCATAAACAGGATGATTTTAAACATGCATTAATTTCGTCAGCTGCAGTTGATTTGGGAATGACAGGTAGTGTTTGCCTGAAATCACCAGCCAGCAACACCAATGCACCACCAAATAAATCAGTACATCCACGAATATCTCTCATTGTTCTGTCAAATGCTTCAACTGATTTCTTATGCGCCATAGTGCACTCATCCCACACAACAATATCACATGCCTGCAAAAGTTTAGCTGTTCCAGATGTTTTCGATATATTACACGTCGGATGTTCAATAACTTGAATATTCAAAGGCAATTTCAAAGCAGAATGTGCTGTCCGTCCACCGTCCAACAAAGTTGCAGCTATGCCAGAAGAAGCCAATGCCAATGCAATTTTATTCTCAGAACGTATGGTTGCCAAAATCAAAGAAATCAAAAATGTTTTTCCGGTACCACCAGGTGCATCCAAAAAATAAAATCCACCGACTCCGCTATTGACAACTTGCATAATCGAATCATACGCCACTTTTTGTTCCAAATTTAATTTCGGACGATTATCTACAACGTATGCATTCAACAAAACACAATCGTACTGCAACTCACGTTGTAACTCCTGCTCGAATAAAGCATGCATTGGACGATTAGGTGATGGCATTCCCAATTGAACTAAAGCCTTATTTCCAATTGCCAAACATAAATCCTCAATCATAAGTAATGCTTCATTGTAAATTTCTGGAGTAAAATCCATCACTGGATTATGATTAATTCGGCGCATTCGATTCAAAATATCTTCCGACAAAAAATCTTGATACTTTGTCCATAACTCCAACGGATTTGATGGGAAACACGTAGACAAAATTATTGCAAATAAATTCCGAATTTGATGCGGATGAGCAACAACAGATGCATCAGCTAAAGTGTGATCCCAATGTGCATCATTTTCCAACAAATTCAATTTCTGACATGCTTCTCTGTACGTCACACATAATTCACTATCGACAGTTCTCAAATCACCAAACGATGTTGGCCCACGAACATTAACTAACAACAAACGCAAATAAAAGCACTCAGCATTATTCGGATGAACAGTGTATATTCGTCCCAAAGCATCACTCGAATACAAATTCATATGACCTGCCACACGATTTCCTTGTTTTCGTCGTTGAAATTCTTTCTTCGTTGCATCCCAAGTAAAATATGTTGGAACCTCAGCATACAACAACGTTTTGGCAAAATCATCAACTGCACACAACTTGACAAAAGCTGTCAATGTTGTATCTGTAGGTGATGCAGCTCTTTCAGCAGCATTTGCAGCTGTAAAATAAACACGTTGGCCATTTTCTAAGTGTACCGCAAGGTGAACGACTGTTGGATACCTCTCATGAATATGAAATGCAAATATACGCCAAATGGCTTCATTGCTGCTAATATAACGCCCCATTTGAAACTGAGTTATTTCGTCGTTTCTGTTTGGATCTGACACTCCGAAAACTGCCATATCGCTTCCTTTGTTGACATATTTGCAAATGTACTTAATTGACTTAACAGAATTGCAATACTCGACGTTTATATGTGCTTTGAAAACTTTCGACAACAGTGGTGAATATGGCACAATCCATCTGTTATCAACTTCAACGTCTTGATTCCGTACTTTGATAATCAAAGATCTACCATGATCCTCAGTGGATCTACGACGATACAAAGGATAACCATCTTCACCAGTTACTGTATCCGATACCAAAGCTCTTGGATATCGCTTCGTACATTTGCCTTCAGCCATACATGGTGAATTAACGTTGTATTCTCCACATGGTCCATGAATCATGTTTTGAGTAGCAACTGCATATAATTCCGGATCACTCGCACAATCTGGTATTTCGGCTGAAATAACATGATCCACCTCGTCCGGAGTGATCTTATTCACCAGCCAAGTCAAAACATGAGCGTGAGGCAAACCACGCTTTTGCCATTCAATGGAATACATCCAACATTTCACCTCACCAAACACCCGACTTTTCACAATTAAATTCATCAATGCCTTCAACTTTTGATTGAATACACGGGCAGTAATATCATGCCGATCCATTGTTTTTTGCCCATCAAAAAGAAGGTCTTTCAACTCATCCCATTGAGGGTTACAGGTAAACGTGATGAAAAGATCGGGACGACCATAATGACGAACGTAACTCATTGCGTCTTGCGCATATTCGTGCATGTGTCTCGGGCTACCTTGATATGACGATGGTAATATGATCATTTTGCCAAGATTATCAACGTTTCCATCATTGTTTATAGCATCCCGCAAGTGAATGTACTCCTCTGAGCGCAATTTCCTCTGATTAAATCTAATGAAATTCAATCTCTCAGTCTCGATTTTTGCATACATGTCAACGACAAATTGGTGAAGAAGTCGACGGCAATATAACAAATAATTCACTTCACCCTGCCGAACCATGAAACGATATGAATAAAAATTCATTGCGCTTACTTTTTTTCTCGTTTCAACACCTAAAATCAAATTAAATTCAGTTAGAAGTTTTCACAAATAATTAAAAAAAAATCGAACACACTAACCGGAAGAGGGATTTATCATCTTAATATTGAAATGATAACCATCTTCTCCGCGGCTAAATAACAACGGATACTGCAAACCGTCATAACACCGATGAGTTTCTGATACTCGTTGAAGCTGCATATTGCGACGACGTAATACAATATCTCTCGAATTAAATACATCTCCAATAATTACAATAGCCACTTCATCCATCGTTGGTGCATTAAACCTTCTAGCATGTTCACCAGGTGGCGTTTTATCAGCACGAATAACAATTGCATACTCGTCAGATGGCATTTGATCTAATGCTGTTTGAAATAATCGAAATAACTCATTTTCATAATGCAACATATTCTGCAACTGTTCAACAACATCATTCCTCAAAATTGATGAAATGTCACAACGACGATTGGTTTCAACAGTCGAGTTACCCACAAAGTATATTTGTAAAAATTGATAGCTTTGATCTGGGAGTGGTAACAAAGAACCAAGTCGATGGTAAACTTGGCCTTGAATCTGTTGAATACCAAAATTTTTGCAACCGTACATATTGTTATTATCAAAACAAACATGATATATGTCATTCACCGTAATTACCTTAAATGTCGGCATGAAATTATCTCTAATAATTTTAGTGGCACCAAACGACGTCATTTGAAAACACGAATTGTACGTTTGTATGTTTGTTAAAAAATGCTTTGAACTCGGAGAAGTGCCAATAATCATTGAACGCAAAGGCTCTGGTGGTGGATTCAATTGAGGTAACTTCACTTGGCCACTTGCACAACATAATCCAGGATTTTCATGTTTAAATTTGAAAGCCTTGCAATAAACACACACAACAGACATTGTTCCAATTGAAACGACATCAAGAGACGCATAATTTAAATAAGCATCATAAGCAAATGCTGCACGTTCCAAAACAATTCTTGGGTTTCTCGATGCTCTCAAACGTCTCATTCCAGCTCTTACAGCTGCATTTACATTAGCACGCTGTGCATCGCTTTGCGCAGCTCTACTCGCCACAGATGACCTAGCAGTAGCTGTACGACGCCCAAGTTGGCTACGACGACGGGTCATTTCAATAGTTCACAGATTAAATTGTAATATATCTAAACAAATCCAAACTAAAAAATTAACTTTTCATTAATTTTTTCCACAACTAATCGTTTGTTATAGGACATGATTCAATCAAAGAATTACCAATTTTAAAAATATATACAGCTCTGAACACAGCAAACGTTGTGATTCACACACAAAAAATCCAATAAAATGCTCAGAATGGTAAATGCCAAAAATGTAATAAATTGCTAAAATAAAATACAACACACTCTTAAATCAATTGAAATTTTAAATTCACTCGAAATCAAAACGTTGATAAATTTCCTACATACATTCACACACACGTACCGCAGCAACTATTGTTGTGCCTAAACGGCCAAAAATCCAATTTGAATGCTTAAAATGTTCACACCTATTAATAGCAAAAATCAAGCAGCAATTGTTGTGATTAAACATCCAAAAATCCAATAAAATTCTCAAAATGTAACAAACTCCATCCACCAGTTGAGATTCCACTCGAATAATATATCCACTTTTGTAAACAAACAACAGGTTGATACCAAATGAACTGTAATTCCAATGTGTTCCAATCAGACTATTGTCAAATCACTTTCCACGTTCCATTTACTCTAACTCTCACAAAATATAAACAGCTGACTTGATATCGATGTATGTTTACACTCTCAAAACTGATACACAATTCAACAACTTCAAAGCAAAATGAAACAAACAAAACCAAACGAATATTTATTGAAAACCAATTTAAATATTTTTTTTTATTTGAAAATTCAATTAAATTTCGTTCATTTGTCGTATGACCATTTTTTCCCTTTGTTATTGGTTGCGTGCTATTTTGATTGCTATTTCCAACAAATATAGCGCGTATGTACACAATTTGAACTGCATAAAATTCATACATTTACTTTTCATATCAATTAAAATCAAATTTGCAAAAAAAAAAATTTCCAATAGGTCCAAAACCCTTCACTCAAACACATATAACTCGACCAAATCAAAACATTTTCAACCATTTTTTTTTTTTAAACCATCTAGAGAACGTACCCTACAAAATGGTATCGGCCGAACCCAATTTACCCAGCCGAACTCTCAAACACTCGTCACAAACAGATTTGACAACATTTTTTTATATATATAAGATATATATATATATATATATATATATATATATATATATATATATATATATATATATATTGGAGTGTTATATGAATTGGAGTTGCATTCAAGGTTATATATATATATATATATTGTTACGAAATTGCCCTCTTGACAATTTACTCTGTTACAAAATTGCCCTCCTGACAATATCTCTAACTATCTGTACTCGGCTTCGTACCACTGGATTGTGTAGTAATCAAACAATCGCTGGTTAAATTAAAATAATTAGCTTTATTTAACTATTGCTATTTACACATTTAATATTAGGCTTAAAGTTTACTTAGTTATTATTTGCACATATTTCACAAACCATTAGTCACTTTATTTACTAATGAATTTCACCACTTTACACAATTACAAATACTGCTGCTTTGATTATAATGCTAGATGCACACACTGTTACGGTCTCTGATCTACTGCCTGATGTATACACTTTTACGATCTCTACTGTCTTCCAGTTTGAACAGTCTTGTCGCTTTTATAGTTTTCGAATGGTTGGTGTAGAAACTTCTACGCTATTCTCGTAGTTTCTAGAAGCTTCTATCCTCTTCGACAGAAGTCGAGAATATTCTTTTTGATATTACCGGCAGATTGTTCTTGAATAAACTTTTATTCGAATAGTTCGCATCTTGACTCACAGGGGGCACTCATTCTCCAGATGGGATCCTAAAAGTATGCAATCCCTTTTCACTGAGCTATCACGTTTCACTGCCCTCCGCTTAAACTTGTTCGTCCCGAACAAGGATAGTACTACAACCTTTATAAGGAGATAACCTCTCTAAATGAACGACTTTCATTTTGCTCCTGGCATTTCTCGCCAACTGGATGCGGTATACTACATCGTTGAGCCGCTTTATCACCTTATAAGGGCCTTCCCAGTGTGTTTGCAGTTTTGGCGATAATCCCTTTTTCCTTTGCGGATTATGAAGCATAACTAGCTGCCCTTCCTGAAATCCCTTGGAGTTTGCTCGTAGATCATATCTGGCTTTCATTTTATCACTCATCAGTTGTGTGCGCTTTCTGATGGTTCCATGAATTTCATTCAGCTGTCTTCGTTTGTCAGCTACATAACTGCTACATGAAACTTCCGTAGATGAGTAGGCACCGAATTTCAGATCTGCAGGCAATCTTATGTCACAACCGAAAATAGCCTTAGCTGGTGTTGTAGATGTTGTATCGTGAGTTGCCGATCGGTATGCCATTAAGAAGAGGGGTATGTGTTGGTCCCAATTTTTCTGGTTTCTGTCCACGACTTTTCTTAGGTGTTCCTCAAGCGTACGATTAAATCTTTCAACCATTCCATCGGATTGTGGGTGCAAAGGGGTTGTACGAGTTTTGCGTATGCCCATCAATTCACTCATTTCCCTGAATATTGTTGACTCGAAATTTTTGCCTTGATCCGAGTGCAACTCGAGGGGAGCTCCGAATCTGCAGACCCAATTATTGATAAATGCATCTGCAACGGTCTTAGCTTCTTGATCGGGAATGGGGTATACTTCTGGCCATTTACTAAAATAGTCGATTACGACGAGAACATATTTGTTGCCGGAATCACTAATTGGAAACGGACCTGCTATGTCCATTGCAATACGCTCAAATGGCGCTCCCACGTTGTATAAATGCATCTTCCCCTGGCTGCGACGGCTCGGTCCCTTGGCAGCTGTACACTTTTCACAAGCACTAATCCAGTCAACTACCGATTGCTGGCAACCAACCCAATAAAATCGTGTTTTAATTTTCTCGACTGTTTTTGTTATTCCCAAATGCCCTCCGCTTGGCCCACTATGGTATTCCTTGAGAATTTCGCTTATTCTTGCCTTGGGTACCACAATCAAGTTATTCGTGGTTTTTCCATCTTCGCTCTCCCACAGGCGGCATAGGCATCCATCTTGCAGCTTTAAGCTATTCCATTGAGCCCAATATGCTTTAGTTATGGGGCTTTCAGTCGAGATTTCGTTCCAATCAGGCCGTTTTCCTTCATTCTTACTTGATACGATTTTTGCCAAATCTGGGTCATTTCGTTGTTCTTCTTTTATCTTTTCCGCTGTCCATTCATCGTCTGGTAAAACAGCCATTAAGCGCACATCGACTACTCCTTCTTTCCCTTCAGCTTTAGAACAGTGCTTACATTCCATACTGCAAGGACGTCGTGATAGTGCATCAGCATTCCCGTGGTTTCCGCCTCTGCGATGTTCTATTGTGAAATCGTAGCTTTGGAGTCTCTCAATCCATCTCGCAACCTGACCTTCGGGATTTTTGAACTGTAATAGCCAGCGCAGAGCAGCGTGATCCGTTCTCAACAAGAACTTTTGTCCATACAGGTACTTGTTAAAGTGCTTCACGCACTGCATAACCGCCAAAAGTTCTCTCCGTGTTACACAGTAATTTCGCTCTGGCTTTGATAAGATCTTACTGAAGTAGGCTATTACTCTTTCATGTCCGTCAATAACTTGCGACAGGACACCTCCAATCCCGAATCCACTTGCATCTGTATCCAAAATAAATTTTTCGCCAGGTATTGGATACGCAAGGATCGGAGCTGTACACAATAGCTCTTTCAATCTGTTGAATGCCTTCTCCTGTTCACTTTTCCACTCAAAAGGACAATTTTTCCTCGTTAATGCATGCAGACTACCAGCCACGTCCGCAAAGCCTGGAACAAAGCGTATGTAATAGGTGCAAAGACCCAAGAAGCTGCGTAGCTCATGCAAACTAGTTGGTCTTGGCCACTCCCTTACTGAGTCTATCTTATCTGGATCTGTGTGTACTCCTTCAGGTGTGACTTTATGTCCAAGGTACTTGACTTCTTTCTTGAAGAACGAGCATTTCTTTGCGCTCAGCTTCAACCCTGAAGCTCCTAATCGCATCAATACTTCTTCCAAATTCTTCAAGTGGTCCTCGAAGTCCTTTCCCATAACGATGATGTCATCTAAGTACACCAGACACGTTTTCCAGTGAAGACCCTTTAGCACATGTTCCATTAAGCGTTCAAATGTAGCTGGAGCATTACACAGTCCGAATGGCATCACCAAAAATTGCCATAGTCCATCACCGGCACTGAATGCTGTCTTTTCCTTGTCTTGTTCGTCTACTGCCACTTGCCAATATCCGCTTTGTAAATCCAGCGTTGAGAACCAATTTGAACCAGAAAGTGTGTCCAACGTATCGTCGATTCGAGGTAATGGATAACTATCTTTCTTCGTTACCTCATTTAGTTTACGATAATCTACACAGAAACGTGTGGAGCCATCCTTCTTCTTGACTAATACCACTGGAGAACTCCAGGGGCTCGCTGATGGCTCTATGACGTTGTTCTGATGCATTTCCTTCAGCAATACATTCACCTCTTCTCTCTTTGCCAGAGGTACTCTTCTTGACGCTTGACGAATGGGTTTGGCATCACCAGTGTTGATTGTGTGTTTCACCATCTTTGTTCTGCCTTCGTTTTTACCCTTTTCAGCAAATACTGACCAATGTCTTGCCAAAAGTTGGCTGGCAGTCCTCCTCTGCTCTGTGGATAAGTCTTTGCTCCATTCTTTCGTAAGATCGTCGAGTACCTTTTTATCAGCTGGTATCTTCATTTTTGTGTCTCGCGGCTGGCTTTCACAGTTTACAATTGCCGAAATTGCCCGGCAATTTCCAATTATCTGTCCTTTCTCTATGGTTTTAGCGGAATTTGCAAGATTGACCACTCTTACTGGCACTATTCTGTTCTGCTGTTCTTCTACGAGGGTTTTTCCAATGATGATGTCATCCAGTACAAATTTTTCATCCGTTTCCACAACCCACAACTTGTTCTTCTCCACATCTCCGTCCATTTTGGCCCATATGACTGCCTCTGACTTTGCTGGGATTTTTGTCCGCCGCGATACAATGGCTTGTCGGATACCTCCATACTTATCCTCACCAACGGATAACGGTATTTCGGTGTTCGCATACTTCAACGTTCGGCATTTCAAATCTAGGGTGAATCCATTCCGAATCATAAAATCCACACCTAAGATTAATTCGTCCACAATATCCGCAACTACAAACTCGTGCTTCACTGTTGTGGTACCGATAGTGATTTTCCGTGTAACTTTTCCAAGTACCGGTGCATCATCTCCAGTTGCCGTACGCAAACTTATTCCCTGAAGCGGCTCGATTCCCCGAACGAGATCCCTTCTAATTATGGAATGTGATGCACCCGTATCCAATGTTACCACGATTTTTCTTCCATTTACTACGCTGTCGACAGTTAGGCTGTTGATTTTCCATGCCATCTGAGAAACGAATATTCTGGGGCTACATGTTGTGGGAGTCAGATCAAGCCCCTCGAGACTGACTCCATCTAGTTTGTCGACGACTTTTCATCATTTTCTGATTCCCTATTTTGGAATCTGACTTGCTTTGGAGGTCTTACCGGTGAGCGTGATCTAGAACGTTTCCGTCTCGATTGGCAATTACGGGCCATGTGTCCGACCTCTCCGCAGGTGAAGCATTTGCCCGTGAAACTTTGGCCGCTTTCGACTTGTACCTGACGGGCTCTGTATACTGGCTGGCACACCAAGGCTGCTGTTTCTGAAGTTAAAGCGCTAGCTACTGTCTCCATATATGTAGCTTTCGGATTAGTTATTGCAGAACGCTTTATCTCCGCATCGCAAATGCCATATACAAAGGTGTCCATCATACACCTCTCAGTGATCTCTCCTGGGTAGGCAAGATGAGCCAACCGTTCCACTTCCGCCGCAAACTGTTGTAGAGACTCACCACTCTTCTGTACACGTGTTCGTAGCTCTACTTGGTACATCTGCTTCCGGTGTTCACTACCATACTTGCGCTGAACGGCATTCATTAAGCTTTCATAGCAGTCTCGCTCACTTTCTGAGATAGTTTGAAGCACATCAGCGGCAGCACCTTTCAATGAAACGGTTAATGCAGCCACTTTTTCGCGAGCACTCCAACCATTTGTGCTAGCGGTAGTCTCAAACTGCATTCTGAAGACACTAAATGTCGTGGTTCCATCATAGGTAGGAGGCTTCAGTTTTATTGAGGATAAAGCTGGCACAGGCAATGCACCTTCCTGTAGTAGGTGAATTCTTTGCTCTATTTGTTGCTTAAATTCGTTCTGCTTTTGCTCGTTCGCAATGAATTTTTGTTCTACAGATTTTTCGAACGATTCCTGCCGTGTCTCAATTTCGCAAACCTTCCTGTCAACCATCTCAGACATTTCTTTCATCTGCTGTGAGTTTTGTTCCGCTAATAGAGCAAGTCTTATTTCACTCTGCTGTAACTGTTCTTTGACATCCTCTCTGACAGCTTGGGCATTTTGTTGTAATCGCTCCTGTATCCTCTCATCGACTGCTTGCTTGAGGGAATCAGCACTCTTTTCAACGTCCTGTTTGACGGATGCGACACTCTTTTCGACGGTTTGAGCATTTTGCTGTAATTGCTTCTGCATCCTCTCTTCGGCTGCTTGAGAACTTTGTTGTAACTGCTGCTGCATCTTTTCATCTCGCTGCTGCATATCCTGTTTGAAGGATTGCATTACCCCGATGAGTACGCTCATGTCAAAGTTACCCGTGTTAGTTTCTGGGGGTGTTTCTTCGTGTCGAGATGTCGTTGGCTCTTCACATTGGAATTCATGCTCATCGACATCTATACCCTGCTCCTCTAAAGCACTTCTTAGTCTCACCTGCAGCTCCGCTTTAAGCCCTTGTGTGCAAATTTAAACGCTCAAGCTCCTTCTTGAGCTGCTCCAATCTCAGTTTTTCGAATTTAACCATTGTTGATTACAGATACACAATCCCACTTCTGACACCAATTGTTACGAAATTGCCCTCTTGACAATTTACTTTGTTACAAAATTGCCCTCCTGACAATTTCTCTAACTATCTGTACTCGGATTCGTACCACTGGATTGTGTAGTAATCAAACAATCGCTGGTTAAATTAAAATAATTAGCTTTATTTAATTATTGCTATTTACACATTTAATATTAGGCTTAAAGTTTACTTAGTTATTATTTGCACTTTATTTCACAAACCATTAGTCACTTTATTTACTAATGAATTTCATCACTTTACACAATTACAAATACTGCTGCTTTGATTATAATGCTAGATGCACACACTGTTACGGTCTCTGATCTACTGCCTGATGTATACACTTTTACGATCTCTACTGTCTTCCAGTTTGAACAGTCTTGTCGCTTTTATAGTTTTCGAATGGTTGGTGTAGAAACTTCTACGCTATTCTCGTAGTTTCTAGAAGCTTCTATCCTCTTCGACAGAAGTCGAGAATATTCTTTTTGATATTACCGGCAGATTGTTCTTGAATAAACTTTTATTCGAATAGTTCGCATCTTGACTCACAGGGGGCACTCATTCTCCAGATGGGATCCTAAAAGTATGCAATCCCTTTTCACTGAGCTATCACGTTTCACTGCCCTCCGCTTAAACTTGTTCGTCCCGAACAAGGATAGTACTACAACCTTTATAAGGAGATAACCTCTCTAAATGAACGACTTTCATTTTGCTCCTGGCATTTCTCGCCAACTGGATGCGGTATACTACATCGTTGAGCCGCTTTATCACCTTATAAGGGCCTTCCCAGTGTGTTTGCAGTTTTGGCGATAATCCCTTTTTCCTTTGCGGATTATGAAGCATAACTAGCTGCCCTTCCTGAAATCCCTTGGAGTTTGCTCGTAGATCATATCTGGCTTTCATTTTATCACTCATCAGTTGTGTGCGCTTTCTGATGGTTCCATGAATTTCATTCAGCTGTCTTCGTTTGTCAGCTACATAACTGCTACATGAAACTTCCGTAGATGAGTAGGCACCGAATTTCAGATCTGCAGGCAATCTTATGTCACAACCGAAAATAGCCTTAGCTGGTGTTGTAGATGTTGTATCGTGAGTTGCCGATCGGTATGCCATTAAGAAGAGGGGTATGTGTTGGTCCCAATTTTTCTGGTTTCTGTCCACGACTTTTCTTAGGTGTTCCTCAAGCGTACGATTAAATCTTTCAACCATTCCATCGGATTGTGGGTGCAAAGGGGTTGTACGAGTTTTGCGTATGCCCATCAATTCACTCATTTCCCTGAATATTGTTGACTCGAAATTTTTGCCTTGATCCGAGTGCAACTCGAGGGGAGCTCCGAATCTGCAGACCCAATTATTGATAAATGCATCTGCAACGGTCTTAGCTTCTTGATCGGGAATGGGGTATACTTCTGGCCATTTACTAAAATAGTCGATTACGACGAGAACATATTTGTTGCCGGAATCACTAATTGGAAACGGACCTGCTATGTCCATTGCAATACGCTCAAATGGCGCTCCCACGTTGTATAAATGCATCTTCCCCTGGCTGCGACGGCTCGGTCCCTTGGCAGCTGTACACTTTTCACAAGCACTAATCCAGTCAACTACCGATTGCTGGCAACCAACCCAATAAAATCGTGTTTTAATTTTCTCGACTGTTTTTGTTATTCCCAAATGCCCTCCGCTTGGCCCACTATGGTATTCCTTGAGAATTTCGCTTATTCTTGCCTTGGGTACCACAATCAAGTTATTCGTGGTTTTTCCATCTTCGCTCTCCCACAGGCGGCATAGGCATCCATCTTGCAGCTTTAAGCTATTCCATTGAGCCCAATATGCTTTAGTTATGGGGCTTTCAGTCGAGATTTCGTTCCAATCAGGCCGTTTTCCTTCATTCTTACTTGATACGATTTTTGCCAAATCTGGGTCATTTCGTTGTTCTTCTTTTATCTTTTCCGCTGTCCATTCATCGTCTGGTAAAACAGCCATTAAGCGCACATCGACTACTCCTTCTTTCCCTTCAGCTTTAGAACAGTGCTTACATTCCATACTGCAAGGACGTCGTGATAGTGCATCAGCATTCCCGTGGTTTCCGCCTCTGCGATGTTCTATTGTGAAATCGTAGCTTTGGAGTCTCTCAATCCATCTCGCAACCTGACCTTCGGGATTTTTGAACTGTAATAGCCAGCGCAGAGCAGCGTGATCCGTTCTCAACAAGAACTTTTGTCCATACAGGTACTTGTTAAAGTGCTTCACGCACTGCATAACCGCCAAAAGTTCTCTCCGTGTTACACAGTAATTTCGCTCTGGCTTTGATAAGATCTTACTGAAGTAGGCTATTACTCTTTCATGTCCGTCAATAACTTGCGACAGGACACCTCCAATCCCGAATCCACTTGCATCTGTATCCAAAATAAATTTTTCGCCAGGTATTGGATACGCAAGGATCGGAGCTGTACACAATAGCTCTTTCAATCTGTTGAATGCCTTCTCCTGTTCACTTTTCCACTCAAAAGGACAATTTTTCCTCGTTAATGCATGCAGACTACCAGCCACGTCCGCAAAGCCTGGAACAAAGCGTATGTAATAGGTGCAAAGACCCAAGAAGCTGCGTAGCTCATGCAAACTAGTTGGTCTTGGCCACTCCCTTACTGAGTCTATCTTATCTGGATCTGTGTGTACTCCTTCAGGTGTGACTTTATGTCCAAGGTACTTGACTTCTTTCTTGAAGAACGAGCATTTCTTTGCGCTCAGCTTCAACCCTGAAGCTCCTAATCGCATCAATACTTCTTCCAAATTCTTCAAGTGGTCCTCGAAGTCCTTTCCCATAACGATGATGTCATCTAAGTACACCAGACACGTTTTCCAGTGAAGACCCTTTAGCACATGTTCCATTAAGCGTTCAAATGTAGCTGGAGCATTACACAGTCCGAATGGCATCACCAAAAATTGCCATAGTCCATCACCGGCACTGAATGCTGTCTTTTCCTTGTCTTGTTCGTCTACTGCCACTTGCCAATATCCGCTTTGTAAATCCAGCGTTGAGAACCAATTTGAACCAGAAAGTGTGTCCAACGTATCGTCGATTCGAGGTAATGGATAACTATCTTTCTTCGTTACCTCATTTAGTTTACGATAATCTACACAGAAACGTGTGGAGCCATCCTTCTTCTTGACTAATACCACTGGAGAACTCCAGGGGCTCGCTGATGGCTCTATGACGTTGTTCTGATGCATTTCCTTCAGCAATACATTCACCTCTTCTCTCTTTGCCAGAGGTACTCTTCTTGACGCTTGACGAATGGGTTTGGCATCACCAGTGTTGATTGTGTGTTTCACCATCTTTGTTCTGCCTTCGTTTTTACCCTTTTCAGCAAATACTGACCAATGTCTTGCCAAAAGTTGGCTGGCAGTCCTCCTCTGCTCTGTGGATAAGTCTTTGCTCCATTCTTTCGTAAGATCGTCGAGTACCTTTTTATCAGCTGGTATCTTCATTTTTGTGTCTCGCGGCTGGCTTTCACAGTTTACAATTGCCGAAATTGCCCGGCAATTTCCAATTATCTGTCCTTTCTCTATGGTTTTAGCGGAATTTGCAAGATTGACCACTCTTACTGGCACTATTCTGTTCTGCTGTTCTTCTACGAGGGTTTTTCCAATGATGATGTCATCCAGTACAAATTTTTCATCCGTTTCCACAACCCACAACTTGTTCTTCTCCACATCTCCGTCCATTTTGGCCCATATGACTGCCTCTGACTTTGCTGGGATTTTTGTCCGCCGCGATACAATGGCTTGTCGGATACCTCCATACTTATCCTCACCAACGGATAACGGTATTTCGGTGTTCGCATACTTCAACGTTCGGCATTTCAAATCTAGGGTGAATCCATTCCGAATCATAAAATCCACACCTAAGATTAATTCGTCCACAATATCCGCAACTACAAACTCGTGCTTCACTGTTGTGGTACCGATAGTGATTTTCCGTGTAACTTTTCCAAGTACCGGTGCATCATCTCCAGTTGCCGTACGCAAACTTATTCCCTGAAGCGGCTCGATTCCCCGAACGAGATCCCTTCTAATTATGGAATGTGATGCACCCGTATCCAATGTTACCACGATTTTTCTTCCATTTACTACGCTGTCGACAGTTAGGCTGTTGATTTTCCATGCCATCTGAGAAACGAATATTCTGGGGCTACATGTTGTGGGAGTCAGATCAAGCCCCTCGAGACTGACTCCATCTAGTTTGTCGACGACTTTTCATCATTTTCTGATTCCCTATTTTGGAATCTGACTTGCTTTGGAGGTCTTACCGGTGAGCGTGATCTAGAACGTTTCCGTCTCGATTGGCAATTACGGGCCATGTGTCCGACCTCTCCGCAGGTGAAGCATTTGCCCGTGAAACTTTGGCCGCTTTCGACTTGTACCTGACGGGCTCTGTATACTGGCTGGCACACCAAGGCTGCTGTTTCTGAAGTTAAAGCGCTAGCTACTGTCTCCATATATGTAGCTTTCGGATTAGTTATTGCAGAACGCTTTATCTCCGCATCGCAAATGCCATATACAAAGGTGTCCATCATACACCTCTCAGTGATCTCTCCTGGGTAGGCAAGATGAGCCAACCGTTCCACTTCCGCCGCAAACTGTTGTAGAGACTCACCACTCTTCTGTACACGTGTTCGTAGCTCTACTTGGTACATCTGCTTCCGGTGTTCACTACCATACTTGCGCTGAACGGCATTCATTAAGCTTTCATAGCAGTCTCGCTCACTTTCTGAGATAGTTTGAAGCACATCAGCGGCAGCACCTTTCAATGAAACGGTTAATGCAGCCACTTTTTCGCGAGCACTCCAACCATTTGTGCTAGCGGTAGTCTCAAACTGCATTCTGAAGACACTAAATGTCGTGGTTCCATCATAGGTAGGAGGCTTCAGTTTTATTGAGGATAAAGCTGGCACAGGCAATGCACCTTCCTGTAGTAGGTGAATTCTTTGCTCTATTTGTTGCTTAAATTCGTTCTGCTTTTGCTCGTTCGCAATGAATTTTTGTTCTACAGATTTTTCGAACGATTCCTGCCGTGTCTCAATTTCGCAAACCTTCCTGTCAACCATCTCAGACATTTCTTTCATCTGCTGTGAGTTTTGTTCCGCTAATAGAGCAAGTCTTATTTCACTCTGCTGTAACTGTTCTTTGACATCCTCTCTGACAGCTTGGGCATTTTGTTGTAATCGCTCCTGTATCCTCTCATCGACTGCTTGCTTGAGGGAATCAGCACTCTTTTCAACGTCCTGTTTGACGGATGCGACACTCTTTTCGACGGTTTGAGCATTTTGCTGTAATTGCTTCTGCATCCTCTCTTCGGCTGCTTGAGAACTTTGTTGTAACTGCTGCTGCATCTTTTCATCTCGCTGCTGCATATCCTGTTTGAAGGATTGCATTACCCCGATGAGTACGCTCATGTCAAAGTTACCCGTGTTAGTTTCTGGGGGTGTTTCTTCGTGTCGAGATGTCGTTGGCTCTTCACATTGGAATTCATGCTCATCGACATCTATACCCTGCTCCTCTAAAGCACTTCTTAGTCTCACCTGCAGCTCCGCTTTAAGCCCTTGTGTGCAAATTTAAACGCTCAAGCTCCTTCTTGAGCTGCTCCAATCTCAGTTTTTCGAATTTAACCATTGTTGATTACAGATACACAATCCCACTTCTGACACCAATTGTTACGAAATTGCCCTCTTGACAATTTACTTTGTTACAAAATTGCCCTCCTGACAATTTCTCTAACTATCTGTACTCGGATTCGTACCACTGGATTGTGTAGTAATCAAACAATCGCTGGTTAAATTAAAATAATTAGCTTTATTTAACTATTGCTATTTACACATTTAATATTAGGCTTAAAGTTTACTTAGTTATTATTTGCACATATTTCACAAACCATTAGTCACTTTATTTACTAATGAATTTCACCACTTTACACAATTACAAATACTGCTGCTTTGATTATAATGCTAGATGCACACACTGTTACGGTCTCTGATCTACTGCCTGATGTATACACTTTTATGATCTCTGATCTACTGTCTTCCAGTTTGAACAGTCTTGTCGCTTTTATAGTTTTCGAATGGTTGGTGTAGAAACTTCTACGCTATTCTCGTAGTTTCTAGAAGCTTCTATCCTCTTCGACAGAAGTCGAGAATATTCTTTTTGATATTACCGGCAGATGGTTCTTGAATAAACTTTTATTCGAATAGTTCGCATCTTGACTCACAGGGGGCACTCATTCTCCAGATGGGATCCTAAAAGTATGCAATCCCTTTTCACTGAGCTATCACGTTTCAATATATATATATATATATATATATATATATATATATATATATATATATATATATATATATATATATATATATATATATATATATATATATATATATATATATATATATATATATATATATATATATATATATATATATATATATATATATATATATATATATATATATATATATATATATATATATATATATATATATATATATATATATATATATATATATATATATATATATATATATATATATATATATATATATATATATATATATATATATATATATATATATATATATATATATATATATATATATATATATATATATATATATATATATATATATATATATATATATATATATATATATATATATATATATATATATATATATATATATATATATATATATATATATATATATATATATATATATATATATATATATATATATATATATATATATATATATATATATATATATATATATATATATATATATATATATATATATATATATATATATATATATATATATATATATATATATATATATATATATATATATATATATATATATATATATATATATATATATATATATATATATATATATATATATATATATATATATATATATATATATATATATATATATATATATATATATATATATATATATATATATATATATATATATATATATATATATATATATATATATATATATATATATATATATATATATATATATATATATATATATATATATATATATATATATATATATATATATATATATATATATATATATATATATATATATATATATATATATATATATATATATATATATATATATATATATATATATATATATATATATATATATATATATATATATATATATATATATATATATATATATATATATATATATATATATATATATATATATATATATATATATATATATATATATATATATATATATATATATATATATATATATATATATATATATATATATATATATATATATATATATATATATATATATATATATATATATATATATATATATATATATATATATATATATATATATATATATATATATATATATATATATATATATATATATATATATATATATATATATATATATATATATATATATATATATATATATATATATATATATATATATATATATATATATATATATATATATATATATATATATATATATATATATATATATATATATATATATATATATATATATATATATATATATATATATATATATATATATATATATATATATATATATATATATATATATATATATATATATATATATATATATATATATATATATATATATATATATATATATATATATATATATATATATATATATATATATATATATATATATATATATATATATATATATATATATATATATATATATATATATATATATATATATATATATATATATATATATATATATATATATATATATATATATATATATATATATATATATATATATATATATATATATATATATATATATATATATATATATATATATATATATATATATATATATATATATATATATATATATATATATATATATATATATATATATATATATATATATATATATATATATATATATATATATATATATATATATATATATATATATATATATATATATATATATATATATATATATATATATATATATATATATATATATATATATATATATATATATATATATATATATATATATATATATATATATATATATATATATATATATATATATATATATATATATATATATATATATATATATATATATATATATATATATATATATATATATATATATATATATATATATATATATATATATATATATATATATATATATATATATATATAGTTGACACTTATTACATGTGTTTTGTTCCTAACTTTGATTCCTATACAGGCACTTTAACCTGGATAGGAGGTAGGAAAACTTGAACAACTTGCTGTAAGCTAGGTTATAATTCAAGATTTTGTTTGCCAGTTATAACAAAATAAAGTGATACGGTAAAAATGAATACACAACAAAATATTAAAAAATGCAAATGCAGCAAAGGAAGGCTATTGGCTTATGGGTAACGAACTGACGTTGACTCAAGGACAATGCACGTTATATTGTTGTCAATATGCTTGGGTGCATGATTATTTCTGCTGACTCGCCATAGCGAATGACGATATTGTTGTTTACTTACTTTGCGTACAACCTGGTAGTTTCATTTTTAAATTGGCACCTTTTTTAAATTAAATGTTATATTTTTCTGTTCTAGCAGGGCACTTTATTATAATAATAATAATAAAGTGAGGATGGTGACTACTATGGCTTAACAAGGAAGATCCTTTCTTTTTAAGCGTTTTGGATAGACTCGCATTAGTAGATTTCTTGCTAGCTGATTCGTATGTTTAATTAATCTCGTTTGACAGGGCAGACACAGTTTTTTTGCTGTTATCTTTCACTTGTTTACCATGTTGTTTTCGATGCTTAATTTCGATTTTCACCCTAGGATCCATTCAAGATTTGCAACCTTCAATTTCGTTTGGGTAATTTTCTTTTTAATATGTTTCGTCCAAGTAAGCCTTCTATTTAGCTATACACCCAGGTAGTTGGCAGTCTTTCTGTGGAATCGTTCTTTCATTTATTCGCAAAGGTATGCGTGGATGTAATTTTTTAGAGTGAAAGTTATTTGAGTGCATTTAGCCTCATTTACTTTAATCCTCCATCTACTTAACATTTCTATGTCTTTCAAATGCTGCTGCAATTTATATGAAGCCATTTTGGGATCAGGATCAGTACTCAGAATTGTGGTATCGTCGGCATATGCTGATGTATGCAAATTTTCACTGGTTGGCAAGCCTTTTTTGTATATTATTAAAGAATTGGCCAAAAAACACTTTGGAACGTCAGCAAATATATCATAGCTATTGGTAATATAGTTATTTTTCCAAACTCTGAATTAGCTAGTCAGCAGATAGATTTCTAGGTTAGCATGAGTGTTTTGTGGCAGAGTCATCTTTAGTTTATATACTAACTTCTCTAGCCACACTTTATCAAATGCCTGGGCAATATCTAAAAATGCAACTGTTTAAAAGCTTTCCTGATATGTGAAACAATTCTGCGCGTCTCTCTGAAAGGAAATTGGTGCTGCGGTACCGATTCATTATCTGCTAGGTTACGTTAAACTGGCTGGCCGTGAAGGCCATACATAGACCTGCGGTGCCAGATGGATATCCGTTTAAAAGCTGTAGTGTAAATCGTTAGAGAGACGCTCTTAGCAAATCTTAATAACGAAACTGTCCCTAAATGTGCACCTTTTTCTAGTCCTTCAAATCAAGAGGCTCCGAGAAGTGTTAGACTCGATTGCGATATTGCGGGGCATATGCATAGTAGATGTTCCAAAGTTTCCCTTTTGTCCTACTCCCCAAATTTATTGCATTCAACGTTGTTTGTGAGTCCCAGTCTTTTAGTGTGTACCGCCGTCAGACAATGATTTGTTAGTATTCCTACTACCGTTCTGCAATCGTTTTCTCGGAACTGCCAGAATCGATTTGGTCTGAGTGGGTTACGGTTGGCACTTGAGCTTTGAGATTTTACATGTGGTAGTACTGCACTTTTCTTTCACCTTTATCATCATGTCATCTTCACTACGGCATCAGTGTGTTACTTATTTGCTCGTTTGGTAGTAAGATTCCACTTTTAGCAATGGCATCCGCACTCTCATTTCCTTCTATGTTCTTATGCCCTGGCACCCTGTAGATATGTAGCTTCCGGTTGGTGGCCAGTCCATCCATTGCTGCTTTGCGTTGCAGAACATTTCTGGAAGATGCACAGCATGAAGTTATAGCTTTGATCACAGCCTGGCTATCTTGTAGAAGTTTATTGTGGAGTTCGTAGTTTTTGCTATGCAGGCGAGCTGTTTTCCATACTGAAAAAACTTTCGCTGGAAAAATACTGCAGTAGTTAGGTAGTCTGAAAGGCTGTCTGATATCAAGTTCGGGGCAGTAGACACCTCCCCCAACACCGCCCTCCATTTTCGACCGTGAACGTTGGAAAGCTTTGCATTTAGCATTCATGACTCTATAACATCCCTCCTTCTCAATAGTTGTTTTCGACTTAAGGAGCTATTACCGAAGGATCCGAGAAAGAGATGTATAGTGGCCGCAGATTTTACCGCAAGGCTTTCCCCAAAGAGGTCGATTGGGGTAAATTGAAAGTAATGTTAAGGGCAGCCGTTAGCGTTTACCTTAAGGCCCCCATAACACACAGTGCTGCAAGTCTTTGGATTTTTCCCATAGGTCTGCAGTAAGATTTCATCCCAACAGCATTCCACCACACTAAAATACCGTAGAGTAAAATAGGTCTTACTACGGCTGTGAAGCACCAATACATCAGAGAAGGCCCCAAGCGCATCCAACAATTTTTTTGCAAGCGCATAGAGCGTTGGTGCCTTTCTTTACCCTTTCCTCCACATTGAGCTTCCATGAAAGATTACTGTCTACTATTTGGAGTAGCCTTTTAGAGTCAGAACCCTGTTGTACAATTTTGGTAATCTCCACGGCGGGATCTTATATCTTCTGCTGAAAGGCCCGCTTGTGTCGCCCAACTGTATATGATTTTGATAGTGTCGGTCATAGTTGGCTATGTCATCAGCATATACCACCAGCTTCGGAGCTTTGCCGTCAGAGTTTTCCAGAATTTTGTTGACTACGAGTTACGAAATGGAGTGGAGGTTAAACCTCTCCTTGTGGAGTCCCTTTGCACGGCTCCTTTATCAATTCGGCGCAGTTCCACTCTGCCCTTATCCTTCTACCGCTCAATAGCCTTCGAATCCATAGATAAGCCGCAACACTAATCTTTGTATTGCTGATGCCTCCTAAGATGGCCTCAGTTGAGACGTTGTTGAAAGCACCAGCTATATCGAGAAATATTCCTGGGGTATGTTTTTTATATTCTAGTACCATTTCAACATTTGCAGTTAGTGAGTGAAGTGCTGTCTCTGTGGTTCCTTTGGTATATGTATATTGTGCCTTTGATATATCATCTGGACTTTTTTCTAGGAGAAATTACGTTAAACTAATTGGTCGGTAGTCTTTTGACTAGAGATAGTTGCTTTTACTTGCATTCGGTATAAACACAAATCTCGCTTTTCTCCAGCTTACCGGAACAAAGTTATACATCAAGCATCCTTTGTATATTTGTCGAAACCAAGGTGTTGCCAGGTGCAGAGCCTTTTGCAGCATGGCTGGGAATGTCCCGTCAAGCTCTGGTGATTTGTAAGGGGTAAATGTGGTACGCTTTCCACCTCGATTTTTGGGGGTTCGAGATTACTTCCATCTCTGCAGCCAGGAAAGTGCGCATTAACGAGCTCCTCAAGCAATTCCTGATAACTAGATGTCCATTCGCTCTTATCTTTACGGGATAAGACTTCGCATTTTTGTGGGATGATTTGCTGGCATCTTCCTTAGTGTAGCCGTCTCATCCGTCCTTTCGATATTGCCACAATATTCCTTCAGGGGCTTCTTTTAGCTTTTCGTCCTTCTTTCTTGTATAGCCGTAACGTATCTTTGTATTCACACCAACTAACCTGGCTATATTGCATATCTCACCAAACTCTTTGTTCCACCAGAGTGGTTTGAGTCTGCGCCTTATACGCACTGGTGTGCAAGAGATCGTGCTAGGACTGACCAGCTTTCCTTTTAGTATTTTGTTATACAAATCCCAGATTGTGTTACTGCGGTTTCTTAGAGTTCTTCTCAGCATTTTGGGGTGGAAAGTTACTTCACCCTTACTTGGGGTTTGAAGCATCAGGATGCAAATATGCGATTATACTTCTAGGAACAGTAGCCTCTATCCCATCTAGACCGATAGTGCATGGCGAAGAGTCACATCCTGCCCGAGGTAACCGTGCTATTTATAACAGAACACTACGGATCTAGATTGAGGAGTCAATAAACTCCTCCCCGGATACTGGGTGTGGAGGAGCAAACTTCTATAAAAAACCTCTGGATTGGAGAAAGATGTCATACGAGCCGTGTCGATGCTCAGCCTGGCTGTGGACCCAGGTCAAAAACTAGCCCAGTCTCTAACGGAGTGCTCCGGTTCTATCTAGCCTCACCCGCGCACACAGACCTCTGCGCGAGTGGACCTCTCTTGTCCGATACTCGTGGGACCACATATGTTCAAGCAAAATTTAAAAATTCTAAAATTAAAGGAGGACGGTGCTCCCAAAAAACCGGCAGAGACGATACTGTCTACCGCTAATACAAGGATGGTAGACAGATCGATAGCAGCAGGAGTCAGAGGGGTCCTAGGCGTTAGGGCTGGTCTCAGCACGAATGCTGGTAGCAGGGGACGGTGAGGCTTGGGTAAACCGGTCTTTCGCTTTGTTCAGAGTTCTGAAGGGAGAAACCTGGGGAGGTGATGAAAACCCAAACGCTGACTGCGTTCAGGGGGCGGAGGGCTGCTCCGGGGATCAATCGGCAGCAGACTGTAGAGGGGCCCAGCAGCTCATAGAAGCTTGCAGGGGTGGGTCAATTGGGGTAGGAAAAACATGTCCATCCGTCTAAGCAGCCCTTTTATGATAAAAAGGCGGCCATGAGGGTAATGGCGAAATATTAGGCTCTACCCACTGACCAGCTCACTAAGGAGCAGGCCAAATCGGTAGAGTGGGCAAGGGGTATGCTATCCGGCTTGGTAAACCGGCGGGTACATCCCCAAAGAGACAACGATCGGCTGAAGAGACGGGTGAGATCTCCAAAAGACAAAAAGTCGGCGGCCAGAAATACCCGTCCTACAGCGAAGTTGTCAAAGTTGGGGGCGCGATGCTGGTCATCATAGATCGGAAGGAGGAGGAAGGGGTCATACCCAAAGAGAAGAGGAGGTGGGTGAAGCAAGCGATTGCCGAAGTCCACCTCCAGGTCTTAGAGGAAACCCCTTTCTGTCACGAGGCGGGCTGGTATCAGGGCAGGGCCAAGCTCATCGCATGCGATGAGAGCAGGTCAGCCAGACTCTACAAGATTGCGGTAAGCAAGGTTGGCGAGATTTTGCCGGGAGCCAGGCTTGGGTCTGGATCCCGGCTAAGCAAAAATAGAGGAGATCTTCAGATCTTGTAACAGGGACCTGCCAACCCATAACTGGACGGTGGGGAAACTTAAGGAGCCAGTAGAGAATCCCTTGCTCCACTGGCAGAGAGAAAATGGTAGTCAAGTTCGGGTCGGGACAGGAAGGGATTTGATATATTTATTCAGATATAAAAGAAGAGACATGGATTATTATATGTTTAGTATAATATCTGCAATTAACACTTGACAATGGTGATAGCTATAAAAAGCTGAATAGGAAAATAATTGAAAAAGTTTTAAAATATTGTATAAAGAACAGAAGCGTATTAAAAAAAGCGTATTAAAAAAAAAATTCAAGAGAATTAGGTTAAAAGAAGATGCAAACCTTTTAGAAGCTACATATAAACCTATTAACAAATCACTGAATGAATTAATTGAGAAGTCCAAAGCAACTGATGCGAATAAAATAACAATCAATGGAAATTAATATGATTTTAAGTTTGAGAGGAAGACAACAAGCACTCCAATCAAAAGAAATCAATCCCATTTGTTGAGTAAAATCAAAATTAAAGATATTACTGACAATAATGTAGATGATACTTTTTTCAGTCAAGGCAGCAACACAAACCATAATCAGTCAATATTAGAACCAAATTTAAAACATTTGGAAAAAATTGGTTAACTAAATAAATTAAATGGAATACATAAAGATTTAGGTGGTGCATGGAGATTTAGTGATTGTGTTTAGAAAATTTATAATGATAAAATAAAAATATCAGGCCAAAATTGGGCGCGAACACCCGGTTTCTTTGGATTTTTAGTCTATAAATGCTCATAAATGAAATTTTGATATAAATGAACAAAGCAAAGGCACTAGATCAGGGGTGTCCAGAAAAATTGTTCTTGTGAGCTCAAACACCAAACACAAGATTTAAATTCGAGTCTGCTAACCGGAAAAAGGTCTCTCGCGCCGGCAAAGGCAGTTGATTCTAAAGAACCCCTCCCCCCACTTTTTCGTATGCATCAATCTGCCCTTTCGGCTGGTTTAACTCGATCCACTAAACACAAGAGTTTGTGCAGCGCCTCATGACGACTGCATTAAAGGTACACTAACTTTTATTTTTGAATGTAGTAAATAGCAATAAAATGTGCAATAATTTAAATCAGCTGCATTAACCAAAAAATTATTCATAAGTTGCTGATGCCAACTCTTTAAAATCAACTGCTTCAGATGATGAAGCTATCTTTATTAAATTGAGAAGATTATTATCCGCTAGCCTACTACTATATTCATTTTTTATATGTGAGAAAGCGGATTCACAGACATACGTGCTAACTTCAGCATAACCTTCTTCAATTTCGGATACTTCTCAGTTAAGACTTGCTTCCCAAATTGCATGCCAGTGTCTGTGAGAGTCAATAATTTCAAGCAAACATGATGTTCACAAAGTTCAAAGTGAAAAATTGTATATTGGTCTGGAATGTTGACCCTAGTTGGTTTTAAGAACAAATCAGATTTTTCAGTCCGCACTAAATAATAAAAAATCCAAATTAGAAATAACTCAATGTTTTCTTTCAGTGTACGCAGAAATAAAAATTTCTGAGTCCGCACAAAATAAAAATAAAACAAAAACTACTCAAATAACCAAACATTGTATTTGATTTTGTTTTCGGACCGAGAAAATTTAAAGCATCGCCTGGCCTAGCTGGTGCACTATGCATTTGTTTTTGTTTTCAAAAGACCTGAATTCTTGTAATTCTAATGGGGTTTGATCTCCGGGAGCGTATTGAGTAATGGGTTGGAGACCCCTGCACTAGATTATACAAATGTAAACAAATAATAAAGAAATTATTTACTGAAAAAATATCTGGTCTAGGTTCTAGTCTTATAAGATTAAATACACAGAATCCTAGTTACACATATTGGGACGATCCAAACGAATTGGTTGATCGGTTGCGGTGGTTAATGTCATCGCAATGCTGGTCACAACAATCATAATAATGAAATCATTTCAATTGTTGAAGAATTAATATAAATTGTTGAAGAAATAATATAAATAGCAATTGTTGAAGAAATAATATAAATATATATTGTAAACTAAAAATAAATTTTTCAATCTGAGAATGGCCGTTGATAAGTTTGGAAACTATTCCAAGCAAAAGCATAATATATATGATTTGAAAAGAAAATATATTTAATTTGGTTTTAGTTTGGATATAGGTAATAACTTGAACCTTGATTGGAAACGTATTAGACATGTTGGACAGCCGATGCAAGAAGAGGCTGCCGCAACAAAATCATTTGCACAACTCAAAGTCCTTCAACCATCTCAAAATTTACTTACAACTGTAAAAAAATCAAACAAGGATATATTAAATAAAGTTCCTGCTAAATATGAATTCATTGAAGATATGAATGTTAAAACTTCTCTGAAATTATATATGGATATTGTTTTAGATTCTCAAAGACAATATATGGAAAATAGTCTTTGTAGAATTGAGAATTATATTTTTGACCACATAACAGATATTGAAAAAATTCCAATTAAAATAGTTCCAAAAATAAAAGGATTAGTTAATGACGATGAGTAAGAAAAGTTTAGGAGATTAACTTCAGAAGCAGGCAGAGTAATAACAAATGATATAGAAGATCTATGGTAAGCGGATTTAGTGGAAATGGGTTCTCATTCCAAATACAATAGAGGCTATCCATCCCTCCTTACAATTATAGATACATTTTCAAAATTTGCCTGGGCTGTACCTCTTAAAACGAAAAATGCTGCTGATGTCACTGAGGCTATGCGAAGTATATTAGTTTTGAGAAGAATACCAACAAATTTACAGACAGACGACAGTAAAAAATTCTTCAACAGTAAATTTAACAAATAAAAGAATATCTCATTAATCATTACTCAACATTTAGCATTTTAAAGGCATCAATCGTTGAACATTTTAATATAACTCTCAAGGGAATGATGTGGAAAGCATTTAGTTATCAAGGAACATATCAATAGATTCATAATTATAAAAATTTAATTAATGAATTTATATTCAATGAATTTATGTTAAGAGTCATACAACCATAAAAATGTTACCCAATAACGTTAATTCCTCTAATCAAAAGTTAATATTGAAAAATTCTTATAATAATCTAAAAATGTTTTATAAACCAAAGTTTCATGTTGGAGAAAATGTGAGAATTAGTAAATATAAACATATTTTTGAGAGAGGTTATACACCAAACTGGACAACAGAAATTTTCAAAATTAAAACCATACAAAATCCAAATTCAACTACATATATTTTGGAGGATTATATGGATAATACGAGGGGTACTATTTATATTTCGGGAATAGCAAATAATAACAAAACATTTTTAAATGAAAATGGCTTTATTGTTTTTCAAAATATTCCCCTTGATGATCAATACACTTTTGCATTCGTTCAAACTATTTGTCATAGCAGTTTTTCCATTCCTCTTGAGACACCTCCAAAACATGGTTTTTTAACGCTTCAATTGATTCTTCGTGCTCGTAAATCGTTGACCACGCAGTTTACCTTTGATATTCGGGAACAAGAAGAAGTCATTGGTTGCCAAATCAGGACTATACGGATGATAAGTCATCAACAACGATGTTTTGACTGCTCAAAAATTCACCTGTTTGACGAGATAAGTGAGAGCTCACATTGTCATGATGGAGACCGATTCGTCTTTGGCGGTTGGTTTTACCAATTTCTCCGAAGACTTCCGGCAAACAAATGTTGGTGGACCACTCAGAATTTACCGTCCTACATTGCTCAAGCGGAACAGTGGCCACATGACCCATTCGGCCGAAGAAACAGGCGGCCATTTGCTTCGCTGTGCTTCTTCCACGAACAACTTTTGTTGGCTTTAGATCGTCTTGGAATATCCACATGGTCGATTGTTGTTTTGTTTCCGGCTCATACGCATATATCCATTATTCGTCACCCGTCAAGATTTTATACACGTCTTTTGAAGCACCACTGTCGAACTTTGACCAATTGACACGAGCCTTTTTTGAGCGATTGTCAAATAATGTGGGATCCAACGCGAACAAATCTTTTTTACCGCCAAATGTTCATGCAATAATGAATGTATGGAAGTGAAAGTAATACCCAAGGTGTCCTCTATCTCACGATATGCCACATGACGATCTTGCATTATCAGTTCACGCACTGCATCGATGTTTTTTGCACAACAACCGATTTTGGACGATCTTCATGGTTCGTCGGCGACCAAACAATTGAATTCACTATACCAGCGATATAATGGGGGTTTAATCAAATTTCATTTAAAAAGGAGAGGAGCTCAAAGAGATCTATCAACAAGTGGATGCACATGATATATGTTATATCATAAAATTGTATGATTACATATACATACATTTTTATTCTCGTACATATGTATTTACATTTTATTCTTTCAATAATTTGATGCGTCGGGGCACAGAAAAAAATCGTCCAATACTGCATTTACATGAACGTCAACGTCCCGATGAATGTTTAGTGCAGCCAATTCGTTTAGTCGATTTTCGTTCATGGTAGAACGCAAGTAATTTTTCAACCGGCGCAAAGTTGAAAAAGAGCGTTCATTCGTTGATGTCGTTACTGGTAACGCAGCCATTACAAGCAAGATTTGGTGAACATTAGGAAAACATTTACATTACATATATCCAGAGCTTCGATAGAACTGTAGATGTTTTGATCGAAAATCCGTGTTCGCCAAAGTGTCACTTCATTGATCCACACTTCAGAAGAATCATCATGCAAAATCGTAGAGTATTTTTCAAATAATTGGTTGCAGGCTTCTTCATCTAGAGTTTAAGTTTTAGATGGAAAAAGACATATAAAATTATATAGAATTCCACGGTGCTTAAGAGATCGGTCTTCGAGACGAGTGACGAATAAATCCAGGTATGGTATATAAGTTGAAATTCGATAATAATATTCAATAGCCTTAGTCTAGATATTACATCGATGAGTCTGACGCGAAACTAGTCTCGGTTGCTTCACTTCAATGTTGTGTTCTTCGCAGATCTTGCTGACCTTTTGGAAAATCTTACTAAAATGTAGTTCTGCTTTGTCTCTTCTGTCCATTAATTCCTTTTTTGTAGCATCTGCCAACTTTATGGCTTCATCGAGATCATTGTTTTCAGATTGAAGAACACGACTCAACGATAAAGCCAAGCTATGAATAGAATCAAGCACAGGTAATGAAACCTGAAAATCTAAAGTTCTTATGGCTGCTAGCAGCTGAAAAGCAGCAGAGGTTGTTTTCGGATCAGACCAGGTGCTCGAGATGTCTTCCAAGGCGTCGATAACTGCTGGTTGTAAGTGGAGATAAATTCCGATTGACTCATGTCGTTCCACCCATATCGTTGCACAGGACAGTTTTAATTTTGTCTTCTTATCATGACGAAGGTTTTCGTTTCTAGAAATTGCGTCTTGTAGTGTGAGCAGGCGTTTAGGATAATTAAAAAATTTGTGGACACACTGGATTGTGCCTAGACAATTTCTTATATTAACAACTTTGGACGCGTCGCTAACGACCAAATTGAAACAGTGAGCTGCACAATGCGACCGATAACATTGACCGATAAAATAAGTGCAGTCGATGCCCGAAGATTCCACAAAATTTAAAATTACATCTGACAATCCTTTTCCAGTCAACTGCGCAGTTGGAACGAAACTAAGAAAATCTTCGTAAATTGTATGTGTACCATTTTTTTTCATTAATGTACCGGATACAAATTGAATTTTGTTCAACGCCTGAAATGTCCGCTAACTCATCCGCTAAGATTGTGAATGCCTTGGAATTGTTGACCTTATCGATAAGCTGTTTTAGGATCAAATTGTGGCAAATGACTATGAGTTCATTCTGAATACGATTGCTGATGTACATCGCGTTTTTGGGGAATTCTCCAAGTGCTTCCTTAGCTCCGTATCAGTTAATGCTCGATATCTCAGAAGAGCTCGAAAATTTCCATCATTATGGTCGGGTTTATCTGGGTAGATTGTACCAGTATCGTTCTTTCCGCGAAGTGCTAAACCTTGTCGACCACAAAGAATCACTGAACTATTGCATAAACAAACACAAAACATGCATAATATTAAGTGAAAGTTAAAAAACAAAAAATCCAACACAACAAAAAAGTAAGAATTTGAATTCTTATTAAAATTCTCTTTTTTATTTTATATATTATGAATAGTTTTATAATATTTTTAATGTGGTTTTTTGTGAAAGTCTTAGCATAAAAAAATTATTTATATATTTTTTTTTTAAAATGGGACTTTTCATATATCTCCTGCACATTAATTAAAAAAAATATTATATTAAAGAATTATTCAAGAAAAATATATAAGAAAAAAAATATTTTGATATTATTATCAATTATGAAAATACAGACCAAAAAAAAAGAGATTATTGGATTTTATGAAAAATTTATATTTAATTTATATATATAAATTGGGGGGTCTATATATATATATATATATATATATATATATATATATATATATATATATATATATATTTTATACAACCTCAACTCATATGGGCTTAGAGGTTAAGCTATGGCTTCCAAATGCTTCCTACTTTCATTCAAAAAATTTAGTTTTTGTTTCGATAATTGTAAATCGATAGATAGCTTAGCTTGCTTTTCAATGTCAGCTCTATTTTCTGCTTTCATCATAGACGTTTTGTGATATTCGAGTAACGAATGATTGGTGAAGGTTTCTATAGCTTTCTTCCAATTAGTGAAAGGTTTTATTACCAAGTTGCCTAATGCTTGGCTGTGAACTCCTGCTTCCCTGGCACCAAACAAAATACAGCATTTGCAAAAGGCTCCGTCCATTTCCGCCGAGTAAGCTAACCATTTATGCTTAATTAGCCAAGATCTTTGAAACTTTAAATTTCTCGGCCCTGATGCTGGAAATTGATAAGTTTCTTGCGGAGTCCAAATTTGTTCTTGAAGTTGGCTTGTATAATTAATAGTTTCCGCTGCAGGCTTTTTAACAAAAAGTCCAATATCGTATGGGTTTGCTGACTTCGCTCTAGTCGGAGCGATGATAAGGAAATTTCTTTTTGGATATGAACTGTTGCAGTGTCTACCTGAATTGAGATTGAATAAATAAGGAGATTTTAACAATGAACTCCAAAATAGCCCCATTTTTTATTTTAATTTCGATAAACAGTGTTATTATATATTTTATATATTGCATATTATATTATGCATATACTTACATAGTCGAGTCGAGTTCTTTTACTAAGAAATTTGCGACTATCCATTTTAACAATCACAATTTAAATATAATTTTAAGTTTATGTTAACTATGCTGTCTTTTTACAACTAAACATTATTTTCATGCCCCCGGCCTTTTATATCTTTCTATTCTATCGCTTCACAGTTTCACAACTGCCCATGAATTATGCCCACATTGAATTAAAAGGAATTGTTTTTACATATTGCACAACTTCCTATGAAATATATTCCAACAAATTCAATGTAATTGCTTTTGCGTATTTAATATATATACATAACTCGGGCGACGACGTCGAGAAGGAACGAAATCGATTTCGGTGGGGCCCCCCCGGGGCTAAACAGCTGATTAGATACGAACAATGGATCCACTGCGCATTGCAGTTGGAGTTAAATTCAGGCAAGCCAGAATACCTCACAGTACCGAATTACGCACCCTACGTTGGCATCATCAGCGTCGGCGTCATCATCGCCACCATGTAATAGTTCCTTAAGATGCCTTAAGATGAACCATAATGAAACATCCTACCACCGATGAGGTAGCAACAAGCAATTTCTGAAAGTGCAATAGTGCTTTCACATATCAAATGATAAAGCACTAATGATTCAAAATTTTAGTAATCAGGAAGTTCAGAAGATTTTCAAAATTGTAACTAAAAACCCTTCTGGGGGGGGGGTGTCGAACTCACACAAAAAAAAGTATGACGTTTCTATGGTAGCTAAATATGGTCACTAAAGCCATCTATGAGCAAACAGCGGATTTAAGGACCTGCTACACCAAAAGAAAATAGCGAAAAAAAACACTCCATACATGCCAATATCACCGACTTCAATAGTTAACACCCATTCTTCTTCTGCCAACAACAAAAATAATAACCATCAACACACTGAGCAAATTTGCTCTAGCAACAACAATGCCAGCATTAACATCACCAACAACAACACTAACCACAACAATTCTACCACATCTATTTCCCCTCTTGTTAAAAAAACAAAATATTGAAACTTCCTCTTTACTACCTTACTCCAAAGAACTAGAACATTCTCGTACCAACATAGATCTCTCCACACAGTTTAGGAAGAAAGAAGAGTAAAGGAGCGCAAAACTAATTTCAGTTATTTTTCGACAGACGATACTCAGCCATGCTGACTACTCATTCTGGTTGTAAGCGCTCTCCTTTCTCTTTCTTTAGTTTACCAACCCATCAGTCTTCCACTTACAGTTTTTAACAAATATTTTTCTGATATAGTAACAATACTGCATTGGAATATAAATTGCTTATTAAACAATTACAATGGTATTCAATTATTATCAATCTCTCTCTTTCACAACCTACAGTTTATTAACTCCAATAAACAAGGTAATGCCATATTAATCAAAAGCCACTTTCCATATAAAATAATCTATTTATTTATTTATATCTATTTCTTAAAAAGCTACAAAGAACAGATTATTAATCGTAAATTCAATGGAGCTTAATATTCTACAGTGGAATATGAAAGGCTACCACAACAATTATATAGATTTAGAAATACTGTCAAATACATACAAACCACACATCCTATGCCTTCAAGAAATCCACATTCAGTTAAATGGTACTGCACTTCCTTCCAAACAATATCAAAGTTATTTTTACAATCTTCCATGTAATAGCACTTCAAAACAAGGTGCTGGTAGTCTCGTGCATCATAGCATTCCTCACAAACTTATTTAAATTCAATCCAACCTAATTTTTGTGGCTATTGAAATAAATATAAATTTCCCAATTAATGTTTTTTCTTTATATATTCCCCCTTGTCAATCCATTAATTGTAGCGACCTTATCCAACTTATATCGAACATTAATACCCCTATTCTACTTCTAGGCGATCTAAACGGTTGGAGTCCACTTTGGGGCTCCCCTAGTCACAATTTAAGAGGACAAATCATAGAAGATTTTGTCCTATCATGTCCGACTTGGTCATTCTCAATGATGGATCTCCTACACATGGCAGTCTCACAAATGTGGACCCAACTTTATGTTCTACCCAGTTAATGCTGCTCGCTAACTGGATGATATTGAACGACCTCCGTAATAGTGACCATTTTCCGATTTTAACATCATTTAAATTCTCTAACCACAGTCACCCAATAACTTCCTCACCGGTCAAATTAAACTGTAACCGAGCAAACTGGGACAAATTTCATAATGAAATACTATTTCTTGAACCCAAATGTAAACAGAGAGGCCGCCTTAATACAAAAATTAATTCGTTCTGCAGCAAATAATTCAATCCCCCTTTGTAAATCAAGGAAAGCCCGACAAAGTGTTTCTTGGTGGTCTGCCGAACTAAATTTGCTTCGAAAGGAGAAGCAAACAGCTTGGTATAAATTCCGAAAATCAAATTCAGTTACTCATCTCATAGAATACAGAAAAAAGAAAGCATTGTTTAACAAAGAAAACAGAAAATCAAAAAGAAACTCAAACAGGAATCATTGACTGGTAAACTCACTTCATTCTCCATAAAATCAATTCAACACAACTTTTCAACTATTTCGGACCCTCTGCTAATTTCTTCCAAATTTGCCGAATATTATTCTCAATGTTCACAAAACTCCGAATTTCCAACTCAATTCAGACAACAAAAACGTGTTGTCCTTGCAGCAGAAACCCCCACGTGCGGCAGTAACAAAGCGAAATTTCTTGATGTAGATTTGCAATAACATTAATATCTCTTTTAATAACAATTCATTTAAAAATGTAAATTACCTTACGATTCTAGGTTTAATTTTTGATAATAAAAATAGTTTTAAATACCATTGTATAAGTTTAAGAAACAACTTAGCTGCTAGAGTAAATATTGTTAAATATCTAGCCTCTAATAAAAGCCATGTACACACTAACACTTTATTAAACATAACTAAATTAACCATATTATCTAAAATTGACAACGGATTGCAAATATACGGAAAATGCGCCAAATCGCATATGGATAAGTTAAAAGCTCCATACCACGCAGCCATACGTTCCAGTCTTAGAGCATTCAAAACAACTTCAACTAGGAATCTACTTGCTGAAAGCGGATTTTTCTCAATGGAAGATAGATATCAGTATCTTAGTTGTCGCCTTATCCCTAAGATTTGCTGCAATCCTCTTGAAATTCTTTTCAAAGAAATTCACTTGTGGCACGGAAACGCCCACTGTTAATGGCATCTGCTATAGCAAATATTTTAAATAATTCGAATGAACTCGGGCTTCAAATAAAACCAGTGCTACCTCCGAAACTCAAATTCCCACCATGGTTACTGGCCAACAAATCTTTTATCAACCAAATGACCAAATTTAGAAAGGAAAATACTTCAAGCAATGTTTATCGGCAAATATTTCTACATATCATCGAACTTTTTAAACAAAAAAACTGGAAATTTCTTTTCACCGATGGATCCAAAATTGAAAACGCCGTTAACTTTGCAGTTGTTGATTCAGATAGCAATACGCTATCTAATGGTCTGCTTCCTCCACTCGTTTCAATTTTCTATGCAAAGTTGCAATGTTTACATATTGTAAAAAGTAAAAAAGGAAAGTTTATTATATGTACAGACAGCCTATCAATCTTTACGGCATCAAAAAACTTTAATAATAAGATTAACTTAATAAATTTACTACAGCAATCTCTGATCAATAAAGTGAAGCTAATGTGGGTTCCTGGTCACGTGGGAACTCTCGGGAACGAACAAACTGACGCCTCTGCGAAGTTTGCAGCTAAGTCACCTTTGCACACTTATAAGGCACTCTCCAATAAATCCGCGAGCAAAATGGCCTGCTCCCAAATTCTTCGTAATATTATGCAAGATTGGGAAAATTACAGCCACCCATACAAAACCGTCAACCCCCACTGGAACAACATAAACCTTCCCGCTACATCTACAACTAGTATGTGTAACTGCTTCATCCAATTGAGGCTAGGACATACTAAAATTACACATCTGCATATTATAACTAAAGAGCTGCAACCATTATGTCACTTTTGCAATAGCTATCCACTAACTATTTCCCACATCCTTACTCAATGTTCATCACTATCATCAATCCGGCACTCCATTTTTCATGATAATAATCCAACTGAGTTTCTTGCTATTCCGTCAGAATCCAACGTCAAAATAATTTTCCAATATTTTTCTCTAATTAACCTAATCAGTAAAATATAAATGTTAACATAAGCCGATAGCCCTGTAATTAATTGTAATTAGATTATTAATAAATAAATAATACATCACATTGCTGTTGCTTCCTATTAAAATTAATTTAAAAAATGAAACTAGTAAATTTCTGCTGATTCAGCCCGCTGACTGGTTTGAAACTGAATATAAAACCGTAAATTCTGTTTTCAGAAGAACTCTGATCTGTTTCAACGCCCAAACCGAATCGATTCGGACTGGCCTGCCCACCATTTCTTACCTCACCACTGCGTTTTTAAGCCACACAGCACCACCACAACTGCTGCTACTACCAGGTCCAAAACTTAAAGAAGAATTATTTGCAGTTATGTTGAGATTTCGAGTACGCAGATATATTTTCACAGCAGAAAAATATACCGACAAATCATCGTGAACGAAGCTGACCGAAAGCATCAAGTAATCTTGTGGAGGAACACGCCAAGCGAACGTCGTCGGCACCATATTAGGCGATGAAATGTCTACGCATATTAGCCTAGGAACATAGCACACAATATCCGCACTGCTCCAGATGTTACAACGAAGATTTTTATGTGGATGACGTCATCAATAGAGCCGATACGTAGCAGAAGCCTTGCTGGTACAAGAGGAATTGAACTCCCTCACCAAGTCAGCAGGCTTTAAGTTAAGGAAATGGTGTGCAAGTAACAAAACACTGTTAACCAACATCAAAGCAGAGCAATTCAGTTGAATTTTGACAACGATAATTTTACCATCACAACGCGATTAGTTCCTAATAAAGACCAAATGGAGCGCATCGGCCAAAAATAACGAAACACCAAGTACTGTCGGACATCGCGCATATATTCGACCCATTGGGTTTTTTGTCACCAGTTGTCTCATGTGCAAAAATATTCATGAAACCAATGTGGCGTCGAAAATTAAGCTGGGACGAAACAGTACCTATGGACTTGCATAACTTCTGGAGCCAGTTTAGAGGAAACATCCAGGAACTTGAGAGCTTGCAAATTCCCCGCTACGTATTTCAAACCACAAGGGACAATGTGCATCACAGAGGGAACTACACGATTTTTCCGATGCATCGGAGGAGGCATATGGAGCTGCTATTTATGCAAGGTCGATAAGAATAGATTGATATGTGAGCGTTCAGCTTTTATGTTCTAGATCAAAGACTACACCACCAAAACAACAAACACTACCAGCCCAGTTATTGGACAGGGTAAATCATATTCTACAATGGACAGGCGAATGCTTTCTGTATCGTTGCCAGTTCGTCTTCCTATCACACCTTTGTGGCGAATCGAGTGACAGCTATATAAGAAGTAACGATGAAGAAACAACGCCGTCACGTACCTATAAACAAAAATCCGGCAGACATGATCTCACGAGGCATCAATCTGGGTCAATTCAAACATCAAGGCATGTGGTTTTATGGAATATAAACTACTTAAGCATAACAAACCAGTTGGAAGAGGGATGGATAAAGACGGCATTATGCGGGTAGGAGAACGACTAGCAAATTCAAATAAACCTTTCACTCACGCTGGAGTCGATTTTTGTAGGCCATTCAAATTTCACTATAATCAACGGAGAAAGACGCCACAAAAGTGTTATGTGGAGATAATTTATTGCTTCGCGACGAAGGCCGTACACATTGAAGTGGTAAGTATCCTTACGACCAATGACTTTATCGGAGCCCTGATGAGGTTTGTGAGTCGAATAGGGAACTGCCGGCATCTTCATTGTGACAACGCGACGAATTTCGTAGGAGCACGAAATCAATTGAGATAGATTGCGGATACAACATAGATACCAAATCACAACTGATGAAATTCTGCGCACACAAGGGAATCGAGTTACATTTCGCAACCTGCTAGATCGACACATTTTGACGGCTTATTGGAAGCAGTGGTTAAATCGGCAAATAATTTATTTTACAAAAGTTTATCCAATGCCCGATTAACAGCCGTAGAGTTAGAGATAGTTGTGGTTGAAAGAGAAGCCATTCTTATTCGAACAAAGCATCGTCAACGGCGAGACGTTCCATTGGCAATTGTTGGAAGCTTGTCTAATACGTTGTTTGGAATTTTGGACTCCAACTATGCTAAAGAACCCAGACTGTAAATTTACCGCGCATGTATCTCAATTACCCGTTATGGGCAATCAGATGCCACCGGTTTGTGACCCGATATTCACGGACGAAAAAATCAAACACTCTATAAACTGTTTCTCGCCTTACAAATCGCCGGGCTTGGATGGGATTTTCCCAATCATGCTGCAAAGGTTACAGGTTGTGGTGATCCCATGGCTGAAGGGGATATATAAGGCATGTATACGCTTCAACTACATCCCCCTCAGTTGGAGGAAGGTAAAGGTAGTTTTCATCCCAAAAGCGGGGAAGATTGGGCATGAGTCGGCAAAAGATTTTAGACCCATTAGTCTTACGTCGTTTCTTCTTAAAACAATGGAGAGGGGTCTGGAAATCCACCTTAGGCATACAGTGGATCAGTTTCCCCTCTCGAAGTCGCAACACGCATATCTCAGGGGTAAATCTACGGAAACAGCTTTACATGAGGTAATTCGATCAGTAGAAAAGACAATCCACCATAAGCAGTACACGTTGGCGGCCTTTCTGGACATAGAGGGGGCTTTTAACAACGTTAGCAATTCTGGACTCTCTCACCAGGGTAGGGGTTGAGGAAGTTCTTAGGGAGTGGATAGTTACAATGCTTAGGAATAGGGTCATGCAGTCTGAGCTGGGTAACACGGTTCTCGTCAAACACGTCAGTAGAGGAACACCACAAGGTGGAGTGATTTCACCCTTATTGTGGCTATTGGTAATTGACAACATTCTCGGCATACTAGATTCAATGGGGGTTAAGACGGTAGCATACGCGGACGATGTAGTGATAGCTGTATCAGGCATGTTCCCCTGTGTAATAAGTGATATTATGGAAAAGGGGCTGGACAAACTGAATTCCTGGGCCACAGGATGTGGACTAGGTGTGAATCCAGAAAAGACAGAACTGATACTTTTCACTAACAAGACCAAGATTCCGATCTTTAAGCTTCCGACACTTAACGGACAACAGCTAAAGCTAGCGGAGAAAGCGAAATACTTAGGAGTTATCCTGGACCCCTAGCTAAATTGGAGAACCAATATAGAGTTACGGGTCAGGAAAGCCCAGGTAGCTTTCTACACATGCAAGAAAATGTTTGGGAAAAAATGGGGACTACGCCCCCATATCACTCACTGGATGTACGAAGCAATCGTGCGTCCAATACTAACTTACGGTTCAATAGTCTGGTGGCCAGCTCTAGACAAGGGCTATAACGTTCAGAGACTTAGTAGAGTTCAAAGAACAGCTGCCGCTGGCATTGTAGGGAGCCTGAGAACATGTCCAGCGGAGGCACTCAACGTATTGCTACACATCCTCCCTATCGACCTGTACATTAAGAACGTATCCTGCAACAGTGCGCTAAGGTTAAAAGCGACAAACTGCTGGTCTGAGCGAACGTAAGGTCATGGTAAGGTGCTATACACAGTGCCGAGGGAATTAACACAAATGACGACAGATTACATAGTACCACAACTGGACTCAAAAAGGACTTCAAGGTTAGATTTCCCTCAAGAAAATTGTGATCGAAGAGGAAACTCCAAATGGAGTACGATATACCCACTTATACGGACGGGTCAAAAATGGACCTGGGCGTGGGGGCGGAGGTCTTTTCTCCGCACGCTAACATTAACTACTGTACACGCCTACCCGATACAGCTACAGTTTTTCAGGCGGAAGTACTCGCGATCAGAGAGGCATGTCGACAGATCACCCACCACATTAGAGAAGGGCAGAGGAGCTCGGTTGCTATTTTAGTCGACAGCCAGGCTGCCATAAAAGCCCTACAATCAAACACCATCAACTCCAGACTGGTCAGACAGTGGAGGGAGGAGCTTGGGCGCTAGGTCACCATGCTGACATCACAATCATCTGGGTCCCCGGACACAGGAATATAGATGAAAATGAGAAGGCTGATGAATTGGCGAGCAGAGGAGCCTCTCTCGATCTAACCCATGTGGAACTAGTACCTGTTTCCATGGGTGCGGTTAAGAGAGGCATCTACATGCACTGTCTTACCTTAGCGGGCAATAGATGGAGGACACTTACAACATGTAATACATCCCGGGCGACCTGGCCAGTCTTTAACACAGCGAGATCTAGGGATCTCATAAACAGGGACCGCACGGACACCAGCCGCCTCACGGCGGCCTTTACGGGTCACTGGCTCGTGGGTACTCATGCAGAGAAATTGCAGAGACCGTACAATACCCATTGTAGAAGTTGTGGAAATTCAGAAGAGAAGGAAACCTTAATCCATTTTCTTTGCGAATGTCCGGCTCTGGCGGCCCCAAGAAATAGAACACTAGGAAACTATTTCCTAGCGAGTTTATCCGATCTCCCGGGTGTAAAACCGAAAGATCTTTTAAGATACCTAAACTCCACAAAGTGGATTTAGTGAACAATCCATCGTTTTCTGCGGCGTTAGGAGAGGTTGTGGTATCAAAACGTCGCTAAGGCGATAATTGTGATCCATGTGTGGACCGACTTGGATCAGCCACTGACACCAACCAACCAACCATGCTAAAGAAATGTCTGCAACGATAAACGGCATATCCCGTAACGAAGAACATATTCTGAACCTAATTCGAAACCAAACATCGGTAATTGACTCCACTAACAAAATTTTAAAGAAATCCGACGATCAAATTCAACAACTACACACGCAAATCAAATATTTATATAACCAGCAGTGACAACTTCACAAGGTCAGAATCCCAACTTGCATTAGCAGAAATGTTTAATGCGATGTGCGCTCGAGTACTTATGGCTACACAGGACTACAAACGAAATCAAAAGCTCCTTTTAGACATACTGACGGACACACATCACGAGCAGCTCAATCCTCTTCTGCTGTATCCATCTAAGCTGCAACAACAACTGACAGCAAAGACCATCTCCCACCAACGTTACAAGTTCCCAGCAAGAATACCATTGAAATAGTAAAACTCATCTCTGTGGAGGCACGCATCACGTGTGCGTTTTTAGTTACCATTGACTAATAAATAACCATTCGAATTATTACATGTCACTCGCCTACCTGTTTTGGAAGACACTGAAAATTTCATCTTGGAAGGGACAATCGAGTATATAGTCACTAATCTGCATCGAGACAAATATTATTCATTATTTGCAGGAGAATTGTCAACATGCACTGCATTCAATTCTAATATGCATGTATGCAAGCAATTACATCCAACACATCGCATTACATCAACCAATCGACTATATGAGATGGAGATATTATCCCAATAGCTGCAAGTTTCATCAACACACGACTCACCTCAATGGATTCCATTACTTAAAGAAAACTCATGGACCTACATCGCACAGCCAGCCCGTACAATCAGCGTCATCTGCGGCTCAGATAGCCTTACAGAATTACTGGAGAGAATAGGAACCTTAACTTTGAGACAAGGATGCACCATAAGAGATGAGCATACAACCATAATGGCATTTCGGACATACGGTTCAAAGGTCACCAACACGATCATATCGAAAGTGAATCTGAGTTGATCGCAGATTATATGAAGGCTCCAACACACTCATTACAACAACAGTTTAACTTGACGGACGATATTCAAGTGCTACATGAACATCTGCAACAATTGCAAAACAATGTGCTAATGGATCTACCGCTTAAGAGCCGATAAGTCCATCAGTTTAGAATCGGATATGTCAGTTTGCTCATCACCTTGATCTTTCTTATCTGGATCTCTTACCAATTCATAAAAGTGCTTTAAAATTAAAAGTTTATAACTACAATACTCAACGAGCTTTTGACTATTAACTGTGCTTATTCTTTTTTTCAAGAATTATTCCTGACGGTCAGTTTTAGACGGCGGTAACACACACTGCGTCCTAATAAATAATTTTCTGTTTACGGACCCTGAACACTGCTGAGGATATCCCAGCGTAAGTAACTTCGATACAATATTTAATCTAAGAGTGTGAGAAGAGTGTAAAAAGATTTTCCAAATTAAAAATATAGAGGCTTAAATGGTACTGGAATAACAATAACAAGATTCACTTAATAGTTACTTAATAAAACTGGTTATAGTGTTATTTACTATTTTAAATAAAAACAAAAAAATAATAATTTAACACTACAGAAACCGAAACTCAAAACAATATAAAAAAATTGAATATATAGGAAAATATTACTATTACTTATTCCTTCCATCTATTAGATGCTTAATTAATTATGGTGTTATATAGAATATATTATTAATATTTAAATCTTTATTATAATTTAAACTATATAAAAATTATATAACATCACTAGCAGCCGGGGTTTATCTGAGAGTATAATATTATATGATCTAATTTAATTATATTTATGAGGAAAATAATAAGTTGAAAACTTTGATAATTAATATTATTATAATTTTTCAATTAATGTAATGGACGAATGCTAATATATTAATACAGAGCAACACCCCACAAGTGCGTATCAATCGGAAGAAAGGAAGAGAATTATATAATGCCAGAAAATAGCGCAACTATGGACAACTTCACTATCTGCTGCTGGAACCGTGATTATCAAACGATAAATACATGGTTGGAACAGAAAATGCAAAGAAAGACACAAATTCACTATTTGCTTATGTGGGGGATTTGAGTATTGAGTGGTGGGTCAGTCGGAAATTCTATGGTATAGGATGTCTTGCTAAATTGACAAATGGTTGGTGGTGCCTTAAATATTAGGTATAGGTATAGGTGAGTAAGTTTCGTTTGTCCCAATCGATAGCGAACGAACGTTGCTGTTTCGGTTTGTTTTTTATTTGGTTTGTTGTAGTTGGTAATATGCGGCTTTCCTATTTGGGTTCACGTTTTTGTACATATGTGCACAGGTTGCCCATGTGCTCCCAAAGCGCAAATTTTATAAGGTATTTTCTGTTCTGAGGAATAAAACCTTTTACAAGGTGTAATGGGACATTTTTTGCCGCTTTGTCTGATATTTCTTTACCACTGATACCATTGTGACTAGGCATCCACATTAGTTTTTCCTTTGCAATCGGTAAGTTTAGTGACTGTTGAACAATATAATGTCTTCATTTCTGCTGTAAATTACCTTTTTTTATTTTATAAATAGGTTTTTGGTAGTGGTAATAAACCTACAGGAAGCCTGATAAGATGTGGCTTTGGTCTAACAACCGTGGTTATCCTCGAGAAGTATTTGCACTAAAGGGGAGGAACTTTTTTACATGTTTCCCAAGAATGACAAGTAAGGTGAATACAGCCATAGTGAGAAAGCGTATATACTGTTGCTTTTTTTCTGATCTCTCTATAGATAACCTGAAAGTTATGCTAATAGAGGGCGGTGGGATCAACCCTTACTCCTTGTGTCCTGCAATATGGCCCACAAGGAATATCTGCCGCCACAGGAGCTTCTAAGACTGGAAACCGATAGCAACAAAGGAAGACATCCATTCATCGTACGATCGGATGTGAACGCACACCACTTAGTGTGGGGTATTGATGGCATCAACGACAGAGGTGAGTATCGTTCCCACCCCGAGAAACGTGACAATCTCTTCTCTCCATATTGAAAGAATCTTGATCGAGCAGCACCAACTTTGCAATGCGGCTAGACCCAATATAATGACATCGCACGAGAATCTCGAGAAAAATGTCTTGACGGAAACACTTAGGAAAGTTTATATCTTGTGCAATCCAAACCGTACAAAGCGCAGCCATGGCCACCTTGGTGAAACAAGGAACTTGGTGCACAGTATTGTTGCTCATAGTAGACGATCGAGAGACGGTTCTTTTCGTGAACAACATTGTTATGTTCATTGCTATTGAGAGGATCGGTGGTAATGAAGTGAGTATGTATTATTTTTTTCTTAATTTTTTGATTTTTGTGGGGTGGCAGCTGTGTATAGAATTGTTTGGGAAGATATGTAGAAGGAGTTGTTTAGAATTTGGTTTGATACGCAAAATGTGCATTTATATTCTATTTTGATTTTTGGGAGTTTTTTGTTGTTGCAGAAAGTTCAGATACAGCTTTGCTAATGTAAATGGGTGTATTGTTACATCGAATTTTGGAATGGACGCGTAATTGATAGTTTTTACACGTAATTCCATTTGGGTTTTATTGTCGTAACTTCACGTTGTACCATGAGACTCGAAGCTTTCAGGTAGGCGGTAAAGATCAAATGTGACCACTATTACTCCACTGGGTTCGGTTTTGTTTTTACAATTTATAAATTCCCAGATCTCCTATGGTCTTTTAAGTTTTTCGACAATTTAGTAAGAATGGGTAAAGTAAAAGTTGTTGTGAATCATTAATGTAAACTTGCAAATGAGTTTCTTAGTGTCAATGAATGCTCTGGCGGTTTGGGATCGCAACAAAGCGTAAATAATTCATATCATTTACATATCGAATAAATAAAATATAATGTATTACTACAAATCTATCAAAAATTTCTTAGGTTAGACAAAGTTACCTTAAACTTTCATAACAGTCTAAACAAACAACGGCATATTCTCCATTCTCTAATAGCAGACCATCATCATTTTTACGATTCTTCACGAATGGAAACTCATTAACAGGCAGAGCTCGTACACGTTTCCGGTAAGTTGTAATTCCGCATAAGTGACAAATGTAATCGTGCCAATTATATTTTCGGTCCACTGGATTCAGACTGGAATTTTGGGTTTCGTACCTTTAAATTTTATGAGAATAAATTAAAACTTTTGAAGTAAATAATCAGCATAATTTTAAACTCAGATACTTACTTTCGCCATTGGTTTAGAAGGGAGTGATAGCAAAACGTACATACAAGCGATGAAAAATCCTTACGAAGTTGTTCAGCGTTCGGCAAAGAATTATGTTTCAACAAATGAGGAAAATATGGTCTGGACCCCTGATAAAAAGAAGAAAATACTACTAAACTGAAGGGTTTAATTAAATTACGAATAAAGGATTTTCTTTTAATATTATAAAAAAATTGTTGAAATGATTTAAATTTAGATCTAAATTCAAAATTTTGCAAGTTTCAACTTAAAAAAAAAAACATTGTGTTTAATTTACATGTAACATGGTCGGCAAAAATCCTCTTGGCAAATCACTCCACGCGGATGTCGACCGGGCAATGGGCATCACTGTTTGCGGGGCAGCTTCTGGGGACAAACCGACTTCAAGCTGTGCAGACAGGTAGTGCGTAGCCAAGATTGAATTGATGGGCAGATGCAAAACTCGCACAACCCCTTTACACCCGCAATCCGATGGAATGGTGGAAAGATTTAATCGCATGTTTGAGGAACACCTAAGGGAAGTCGTGGACAGGAATCAGAAAGGTTGGAACCAACAAATACCCTTATTCCTAATGGCGTACCGATTTCCAACTCACTATCTACAACACAACCCGAGGTTATTTTCGGTTGTGATATAAGATCACCTGCAGATCTGAGATTTGTTGCCTACTCATCTACAGACTTGCATGTAGCAGTTATGTAGCTGAAAGACAGTTGAATGAAATTCATGGAAACATCAGAAATCTCTCACAACTGATGAGTGATTTTATGCAGCTAGTTATGCTTCATAATCCGCCAAGGAAAAAGGGACTATCCCCAAAACTGCAAACAGACTGGGAAGGTCCGCATAAGGATGTAGTATACCGCATCCAGTTAGCGAAAAATTTCAGGAACAAAATGAAAGTCGTTCATCTGGAGAGGGTAACTCCTTAGAAAGGTGGCAGTACTATCCTTGTTCGAGACGAACAAGATTAAGCGGAGGGCAGTGAAACCCAAATGATTGAGTACTTTTAGGATAGTCTCTATTCGTTGTAGTTCACCACACGATAGCCACCACAGTGGGCGTAAAAGTATACTCTAGAATCTTTTCGAAACTTCTTTCGAAGTCTAGAGAATTTTCTAAAATGTTCAAGTTCAACACACGAGAGGTATAAGCAACCATAGTATACGGGAAAGCATACTCTAGAATCAGCTCGAAACTCCTTTCGAAGTGTAGAAAATATTCTCGAATGTTCTAGCTCAACACACGAGAGGTATATAATCCACCAGACAATTAAAATTGACACAGTTAAACAGTGATCGTACATCGTCTGCATCGTGAATTTGAATAGTATTAAGAAGTAATAAAGTGATTAAATTAATAGTTAATAAAGTGCAAAATTGTATTAAAGTAAACTTTTTTTTCCATATGTTTATCTTACAACAATAGACTAACAATAAGTAGGCAAATCTTACAAACTAATTAATTACCAATAATACACCTTGCCAGTGCTTAGTGCATCTATGTATATTAGTTACTAAAATAAATGAAATCCATTGAATTTGTACTAGTACATAAGTATATATTTAGACAGTAAATGATTGTAGTGCTGGTGTTTCAGTCTGCTTTAGGCGACTAGGAACACTATTGTATACCAGGATTCTAGCTAGGTTTGGATAACTTTTAATCTTTTGCGTATATTTCCGGTAGAAATCATTGATTTCTTTTTTCACGAGTGGTATATTCAGGTCGTTGTGAATGTTAATGTTTTTAATGAACCAAGGTGCGCCAGTAATGCTTCTGAGAATTTTAATTCTATATTAGAGTTGATTGCGCCACCCCACGACTGGCTTCCGTAAGTCCTAAAATTGGTTTTATAATAGCTTTGTACAAAAGTACTTTGCATTTATTGTGCATAAGCCAATATAGGCTAGTAGTTTTCAGTATCATATGCTTCTTCTTGGCTTCGATGTGAGGCTTCCAGGTCAATCGTCTGTCAAGATGAATTCCTAGATATTTCACTTTTTTTTGCTTGCGGAACAGGAACATTATTTATAATTGGACATTCACCTTTTTTAGAGTAAGTGTGATCTGCGTACATTTTAATTCATTGACATTAATTCGCCAGTCTGCCAACCAATTTTCTACTAATACCAGATGGTCTTCTAGATCACGAGATGCTATTTTGGGGTTTGGGTGAGTGCTAAGGATAGTAGTGTCATCGGCGAAAGTTGCTGTGGTTAAATTGTTTGTCGGTAGGCAGATCCGAATTTCATATTAAGTACATCACGGGACCTAGTACGCTTCCTTGTGGTACGCCGGCTTTGATGTCATAGTTTTTATAGTAAGCATTATTATTTCGCACTTTGAATTTCCTGCGCTTAAGATACGATTCCAGTACTTGGTTTGCAGTTTTTAATATGAAGATAGACCCCTCGTGCCATATTTGTCAAACGCCTGGGTAACGTCTAAAAAGATAACAGAACAGTATTGTTTTTTATTAAATGCATTTTTTATTTCGTTAACTATTTGATGAACCTGCTCTATTGGTATATGGTGTTCGCGGAACCCAAATTGGTGAGTGGGAATATTGCGTTTTTCGTTTATATGCGGCATTAGTTTTGCAAGAAAAAGCCTTTCTAAGAGTTTTTAAATGATAGGTAGTAGGCTAATCGGTCTATAGGATGCCGATTGGGACAGATCCTTTCCTGGTTTCGGAATCATTCATTTTATTGACATTTTCCAGGCATTGGGAAAGTATCCTAGTCGAAACAATCCATTAAATAATGAGGTTAACATGATGATCGCTATTTGTGCCACCTCCTTGATCGTTTTCCCAGTAATGAGGTCGTTTACTGGGGCTTTGTTGGGAGCAAGGTTTCTAATTGCGTTACTTATTTCTTTTTGTTTTAATTTAATAGGCGACCATGTGTAGTTTGACGATGAGACTAATAAGTTCTTGTTATTGCGAAGTAAGTTCGGGGTAAGACATCCCTTAAATGTTTTGCGAAACAGCAGACTTTTCTTCATCACCTCTTGCCCATTTTCCGTTTTTTGTTTGAATGGGTGGATCATTTTCCTGACAGCTATCTATAGGGAGTATTTGGTAACGTCAGTTGGAGAAAGATTTTGAATATACAGGGCCAAACTGCGCTCTGATTCTTAACGCAAGGCGTTTCTTAAGTTTTCGGTGGCAACGGCTAACTTCCGTTTTAGGAAAGGACATCAGAATTTTTACCATTCTCGACGTGCCCTCCTTTTTTCAGTTAGAAGAAGATAAATTTGAGTTGAAGTTTTTGGGTGTCTAAAACTGTCACAGTTATTGTCGGTTTTGAACGAGGCGTGAATCACAACTAGTCTTAGAGTAGATGTAAATAGCTACAGAACTGTTCCTAATTCCTTATTATTTTTGCGACTTAGATTAAGAATGAGATGACAGCTAACGTATTTTCTCTATTTTATCCAATTGGTTCTAAGGGGTGTGAAATCGAATGTAGGGCGTAATTTTTTGTTGAGGTATATTATTATAGGGTAGTGATCTGAAGAGAGGTTGAAAAGGGTTTCCAATTTTAATTGCTCTTGTTTTAGGTTTCTAGTAGTTCCAAAATCTATAAGGTCAGGGAACTTGCGTGGGTCCGTTGGCCAGTACCATGGTTATACTGAAGAGATGATATCTATCTTGGTGTCAGAAAGCATGAACTTACACAGTTCTTTTCCATTTGGTGTTGATAGCCGTGAGCCCTAGTGGGTGTGTTTAGCATTGTAGTCGCAAGAAACTAGGAAACTTATTCCCAGTGTAGAGAAAAAATCTGAAAACTGATTTGTTGATATTCTCAATTTTGGAGGACATATTATATTATCATCCCATCCCAACAAACAAATTGATGTTGCTTGAAGGTACTATTTGTTATATTCTTCCATAGCAAAATGTTTTATTCTATTTTTGATTAAAATTCCAGTGCCACCATGTGCTTTACCAGTGGGATGCTTTGTGTCATAAAATTTATAACCTGGTATACAAAAATTGTGCTTTTCGGTTAGATGTGTTTCCGATATGAGAAATATATTGATTTCTCCGAGAGTAAAAAGTTATTGACTTCTAACTTATGCTGGCTTACACCGTTTGCATTCCATTGACAGATTTTTAACACGTTCATTTCTGAGATAGCAGAAGCTGCATGAGCTGATTTTGGTTTCTCATAATTTCTTGGATAATAGTGTGTATTGAAGTCATGCACTGAGTCATAGATTGGATCGGTCAGAATATGCAACCGACTTGGTACCAAGTCCAATCTGACAGAAGAGGAGGTGAATTGGTCGGTGGGCTAACCAAGAAGTTGAAAAAGGCCGAGCCCATTTTTCTAATAACTATAGGCGTAAGTCATCGGGCACAAAGTACGCGAATAGAATAGAGGAGCAAATTTAAAAAAAAGGCAGCGATAGTCCAGGAGCCATGGATAGCCGCGGGAAACGTGGAAGGTATATACTCTGACATTGATTCCCATTTCCCCACAGAAGATCTGACCACTGAAGCATTAAAGGACGTGAAGGAAAGGAAGCTATTACTCATTGTGTCCTGCTACATGTCACATGGCCACGAGGTGCCACCAAGGGAAGTTCAGAGATTGGTGGCAGCAACCCAAAGAAGGAAGTAGGCTCTGGTATTTGGCTCCGATGCAAACGCGCATCACAAGGTATGAGGAAGCGCTGATATAAACAACAGATTTGAATCACTACTCAACTTTATTCTTCAAAGTAGTCTAGAAGCAGCAAACCAGGGGACGAATATATATATATTGGACCCACTTCGAGGAACGTTCTAAATGCAACTCTGTTTTCGAATAAATATATCATGGTAAAAGACTGGAGTGTGCTTCGTGCACCATCATTTTCTGATAAAAAGTACATTATATTCAATGTTACATTCTCTCCAAAACAAAAAAGTATGATCCTAAGTAATCCTAGGAACACAAACTGGGATTTGTATAGGAAGATACTAGTGCACAAAGGAATAAGACCTGGGAAGTATAGCTCATGGGTTAAACTAAGAGAAAATGTGAAGTCGCTCACAACTGCCCTTAATAGAGTATATTACACTACGTGCCCACCATTATCCACAAAGCGAAGATCGAAACCTCCTTGGTGGAACAAGGAGATTGGAGCGCATAAGCGAAAGGTTAAGGAATTCTCTAAGTTGGCCAAAGTAACTGACAACGAATTCTGTTGGGGCGATTATAAAGAGCTGTTAAAACACGGCCATTATAGTCGTGGAAAGATTTTTGGCAATATAGACAAAACCAACGAGGTGACTAGGATTAGAAGACTGTTATCTAAGCATCCGACTATGCAAAGTTAATATGTGAAAATAACGAAGATTGGACTGACAGCTGTGAGGGATCGTTAGAAGAACTTGTCAGTACACATTTTCCTGACTGTAAGGATATTGTAAATCTCGAACCTACAATAAATAGTATAAGGAAATACAGCCCGTCGAAATTTATTACCACCAACAAAGTAGAATGGGCAATAAATTCCTTTTACCCGTTTAAGTCTCCTGCAATGTATGGAATGTTTCCAGCCATGCTCCAAAAATTTACTGATCTAGTGATACCTTGGCTAAAAGCGATATATACAGGATTGTTGAGGTTTGATTACGTGCCTGTCTTTTGGAGAGACGCGAGAGTTATGTTTATACCGAAAGCAGTTAAAAGCAACCCTCTATGCTAGAAGGATCATAGGCCCATTAGCTTGACTTCGTTCCTTCTGAAAACATTAGAGAAAATTCTGAACGCTAATGTCAGGGATACTATGACGCCAGGTAATATTTCCAATTCGCAGCACGTTTACGCTATGGGCACATTCACAGAGACTGCACTTCACTCATTAGTGCTAAATACAGAGAAAGCCCCTGGAATATAAGGAATATGCCCTCGGACTATTTTTAAATTTTCGCTGAGCATTCAACAACGTGTCCAAAGAAGCTATTTTGACGAGCCTGGAATCAATCAGCTAATGTAGAAATCGTAATCTCTCTGTGGATAAAAAGCCTAAGGGTAAGGGGGGATGTTGGTGCTGTGCCTGTTTGGCTTCTTTCATGTTTGGGTCCAATTCTTTTATAAGATGATATAAAAAAAATAGTGAGCAAGACCATTGTGCGCTGAATACAAAAACGGCTGCGCAACTTTCGAAAAATTAGTGCGCGACCGCGTACCCGCGCAGCTTAGAAGTAACTTTGCCTAGATACCATCAGTAAGACAATACGCTTACAGTGATACATCAATGGGCAAATAAAGTAAGTCTTGGGGTAAACGCTGCCAAAACTGACATGATACTCTTCACAAGGAAGTATAAAGTCCTTTCATGGAACCACTCGAAGCTGAATTGCAATGAACTGATTATACAGGAAAACACTGATTTTGCGGCATGGTATTTTTTAGGCAATTTTAGGTACTTTTGGTCTGCTGAATACAAAAATATTAATATTTTTGTTGTATTGACTTTACTTTTGGACTTTCTTTCTGTTTATACTGAAAATTAAATAAAAAAGAGAATATTTTTTAAAACGTTTATTTTAAAATTATCAAATGATTTGAAACAAAGTGCTATAAATGATACAAAGAATAATAAAATGAACCATAAAAAATAAACATATCAATAAGAGTTAAGAAAAACCTTTTGTGTGAGATTTTCTATGGTGTTTTTGGTACAGGCAGTCTCTTTCAAGTTCCAGGAGTAGTCTGCCATCATATGGCGATCCCAACGGCCTTGATATCTTTCGTCCATAATCTTGATGTCCCGGTGGAAGCGTTCCGCCTGTCCTTCGCTAATATCACCCAGGTTGTCAGGAAATTTATCTTAACGACTGTGCAAATAATAAAATTTAACACTCATATTAGGTCCTAGTTTTTGAAAATTATGGAGCATTTTGTCTACTATTTTGGAATATTCTTTGGCTTTGTAACTCCCCAAAAAATATTTGACAACTGTGCAAAGCTTGCTTACAATTCAATTTGAGTCATGTGGTTTTGCCTTCATCGTTTTTTATAAGAGTTTTTTACTGCTCTTAGCTTTTGTATACTGAGACCAGGCAATGATTGGCTTTGCTGACCCAATACAAAATTTACCATTTTGAACTCTACACACTCTGACCACTGATGTTGATAAAATAAAATTTTGTTCTAAAAGAAGTTTTTATTATTTTTTTGCCCCATTTTTAATTACATTCTGTTCGTGAACAATAAGTAACTTTTAAATGCTGCTATGGACCTTAATATGTTCTTTAGTCATTACAACAGAACATAATTTAATTTAATTATATATAATTAATTTATATACGAAAAGTGCCGTTTAAAATATTCTATGTGGAAGTTCTGTGGGTCCAATTCGTTTGAGTCTTCTTTTGTTTTTTCCATTGCCGGCAATTGGCGCACGTTTCGGTTTTGATGAATTTTTAGGCGCTCTGTGTATTTGTTGCTACATTTTTTAATAGTGTCTTCCACCAAGTCAATGTTGAGATCGTGGTGTATGTCTTCATTTCTTATATACCAGTCGGCTTTTGTTATTGTCCGCAGTATTTTGCATTGTGTTCTTTGAACCAGTTGTATATTCGTTTTGCTTGCTGTCCCCCATACTTCGATCCCATATTTCCAGATGGGTGTTATCATTGATGTATATATCATTCTTTTATTATACAGTGATAACTTTGAACTAAGTCCTAGTAACCAGTTTAATTGTTTGAATCTACTTTTTATTTCATTTCGTTTATTTAATATATGTTGTCTCCATGTAAGTTTTGCGTCGATTGCTATGCCAAGGTATTTTGCGCTGGGGCAAATTTTTATAATTTCGTCTTTTATTGTGAGTGGGTGTTTAGCAGAGTTTCTATTCGTATATACTACTTGGACAGTTTTCTCTTTGTTAAGTTCTATTCCCCATTTCTCGAACCACAAGACCATATTTTTAATTATTTATTGAAGTATGTCTGTCGCCGATTTTTCGTCTTGATTGGATGCTAAGAGGACCGTGTCATCCGCGAATGTTTCTATCATTGTTCCTTGTGTCTTTGGGGTTGGAATGTCTGCAGTGTATATTATGTATAGGAGTGGACCCAGCACACTGCCTTGAGGCACTCCCGCTGTCATTGTGAGGATCTCAGAGCATTCATCGTCATATTTAATGTAAAAGTATCTGTTGGTGATATAACTGCTTAGCAAGTAATAATAGTTTAAAGGTAGAATATTATTTAGTTTATTCAGAAGTCCTTTGTGCCACACTCTGTCAAACGCTTTCGCAATGTCCAGGAATACAGCCACGCAGTACTTCTTTTTGTCAATATCATCAATGATTTTGTTCACAACTCTATGAACTTGTTGCACAGTTGAGTGGTTTCGTCTAAAGCCGAATTGATGGCTTGGCAAAGCTTTTTGTTGTATCAAGATAGGCTCAATTCTGTCAAATAATATTTTTTCAAATATCTTTGAAAGAGTTGGCAAGAGACTGATAGGTCGATATGAATTGGTTCTTGTTGCGTCCTTATTTGGCTTTGGGATAGCTGTTATTTGTGCTACGTTCCACAAGATTGGAAAATAGTTAAGCCTTATTATAGCATTAAATACATTTCTAATATAGACTATTGTTATGTCAGGTAGTTCTTTCAGTATTTTTCCGTTAATAAGATCACATCCAGGTGCCTTTTTGTTTTTTAAATTCTTGATTTGATTCTTGATTTCTGATATCGTTGTCATTTTTATTGCAGTGTTTCGGGTACTTTCGGTATTGGTAAGCTCGGTAATTTGATTGTCCATGTCGTTTCTGAATACCGTTTCAAAATGTTTTGCAAGAGTATTTGCTTTGTGTTTATTCGTTTTTGCCCAAGTATTATCTAGTGTTTTTATGGGGGGTTTATGTGGTATTGCATTGTTTAGTTTTTTGGTTGCCCTCCATAATGAGTAGTTCGTTGATGTTGTCGTTCCTAAGCTCTTTACGTAACTTTCAAATTTTTTCTCCTCCAATTGTTTCAATATTATCTTCAGTTCATTTGCCGCTTTGTTGAATTTGGCTTTGTTGTCTGGGTGTCTAGTGCTTTGCCATCTTTTCCTGAGTTTCCTTTTTGTCTTTTTTTATGCTTAATGTGAGCTGGGACAGTAGTAATTTGGGATGGGCTTAGAATTGGGGTTGATTGAGTTGCTGCTTTGACGATGTTGTCATTTAGGTATGCTATTGCTGTGTCAAGTTCCTTATCAGATTTCAATGAAATGTTTGTTGTCATTTCATTTTCCATTAATTGGCGAAAGTTGTTCCAGTCGGTTTTGTAGTTATATAAGCCAGCAGCTATTTTTATATCCGGTGTGCTTTGAAGGGTCAATAGAATTGGAGAATGGTCTGATGATAAATCTAGACATGTTTTTATTGTTAAGTGGTCGTGCAATATGTTTTTTGTAACACATAAATCAATTAAATCAGATAATTTTTTGTTGTCTGTTGGCCAATAAGTTGGTTCTCCCGTGCTAATAAAGCGACTATTATTCTCTTTTATAGCGTCTAGTAGTTGGCGGCATTTCACGTTTGTCAGTCTTGAGCCCCATATGGAGTTTTTAGCATTATAGTCTCCTCCAGCTATGTAACGACTACCCAATGATTTTAAATAGTCTATGTATTGAGCCTTTGTGTTGTTATGTTTGGGTGGACAGTATACAGCTGGCACAGTAATTGGCCCTCTCAACTCACTTATCTCTATTGAGGTTGCTTGGATATGATGTGATTTATATCCTTCTAGATAATTGCTGTCCCTCCGTGGGCTCGATTGTCAGGATGATGTGTATAATAAATGTTATAGTTTGGTATGTCATTATAGCTTCTATCAGTAGTATGCGTTTCAGATATTAGCATAATATCGATTGAATTTTCGTACAAAAACGTTTTAAGTTCTAGTAAGTGGCGTGATAGGCCATTGCACTGTAGGTCAATTGATCAATTTTGCCGTGCGAAATTAATTGAAGCAATAATATTGCATTAATAGAATTCAAAAGCACAGGAAACCCAATATAATATGTAAGTCAAACACAACAAAAAGAGAAATTAACCCATTAACGGCCATTAACCCTTCTACGGTCTAAAAAAAACAAAATTTAGTTAAAAACAAAAAAATTTATTTACAGTCAATCGTAGAATCATTTCAAAGAATATGTTTAGTTCAATTCGTTATCTAAACATAAATTCTGCAAAAGGGTTGCAAATTCTTCAGGTAAAAGCATAGTTTCTTCGATTTCACTGTCTACATCAATGTCCTCGATCGTGAATTCAGAGCTCAATAGTTCTATTGCTTCAACTGGAAATTGTGTAAGTTTTCGTTGCTGAATACGCCTCTGTAGATGTTTCGAAGATATAAGTGGATCGGATGTATCCAGAGCTCTATTAAAAACATCTGCAAGATTGTTACTGCGGCTGTTTTTCCGAGCATGGTGCAATCTGTCTGCTTTGTAGACTTTATGACGTGATTCTGCAGCAGTTTCTCCGAAGCAACCGACTGGAAGGGCTGTATTTTCGATTATGTCCTTTGAATGTATCAGAAGCTTATGTAGCGTAGCAGTCATTGGCAACCAAGGATATAATTTTTGAAAAATTGCTCCTGTTTCAAAACAATATGCCTGGAATTTGTTTGAGTTTATTGCAAACTGACATGACAAACATATCAGTATAATTTTTAAGCGAAATACTAAATTTTCGTCAACGCCTGTAATTTCAGCAAAGATAGCATGGTCAGTAAAGGACCGACGAGCAGTGTTTCCGTCATTGGTGCTCCCAAAACCACCAACTTTGGGCATATCTACTCGGAGACCAAGTTCTTTCCAGAAAGCATCTTGAATGCTAATTTTCCTTTCCGAAACAGCAAGCTTATCGTCTTCAGTTCGTATTTGCCATTTTTGAACAATGCACTTGTAGCCTAAATGTAAAATAAATTCAAAGAACCGGATCCAGCAATGTAGAGGGCTTATTCCGTATTTGAAATTTGATTCCTTTCCACGAAATTTTTCAGAAGAGTAGTCATGAGTATTCAGGAACTCTTTGGGTGTAGCGCCACAAATCGGGCAAGCTTGATTCGATTTAGTTCCAGTCAAAATACTAAGCACCTTTCCGTCCATAAGAGTTAAACAAAGCTTAAATGATATCTCAACTGTTTTACCCTCTCCAATTTCAATGACTAAATTTTCCAAAGCATCGATTTTATGTTTTAAATTCAAATCTTCTTTTAAAACCGAATCTTTTGTTTCCTTAACAAATTCTAATTTAATAGGCCGACAAAATCTTATAGATTGGGGTGTACGATTGTTCCAAACAATCTTTCCAGACGACAGCACAAGTCTCAACGGCATCATTGTAGTCGCCAAAAGCGAAGAATCGGAATTTTGCGATGTACTAGGCTCTTGGAATGATTGTTTGAATTGCGCTTGTCCAGTGCTACTGTCAAAACCGTAACTCAGTATCAGCTCCGACGTCAAATAATTAGTCTTTTTTGTGTCCATAACAGATTCAAAAACCTCCTTTTGCATATGCACAATTCTTCGAGCTGTGTGTGATAGAACCGATTTCAAAGAAACCTTCGCTACTGTTTCAGTTATGCTTACACCATCTGGTCGACATTTCAATTTTGCGGCTGCAACTTCGTTGTAGTGAGGATAAATGTCACAGTTTCTCAATTTACTTTCACGACGGATAGCGTTATATTGATCTTTGGTAAAACTATTTTCAAGAATGAAAGCTAATGCTTCATCCGCAGAAAGTAAGAGAGGTGTTTTCTGCTTTACTGTGCACAATTTTCTCATCTTATTATTATTATTTTCTAGGTTATGTAAAAAAGCCCGACTTTTTACTTGCAAAACACAAATATTTTTCCGTTTTTCGTATGAAATCAGTAATACTCACTTATTTTGCTGTTTTCCATTGTTTACTTTCTTTTAATTTTTCGCTTCATGTACACAATTAACAATTTAATCAAAGCCAACTGCGCGAACAAGTATTAGGCAAGTTGCAACAAAGTGACTTTGGTAGAGTGTTGCCAGTCGAAATTTATAATTCCAAACAAAAACAAACTCAGATCATAATGGTTTGGAGTATTGCCAACGTGATGGCAGCAACAAAAAATTCAAAAGCTTACTTTTAAAATGTGGGTTAAGCACGGCAATACTGGTTATTTGACCTATTGTGCATTGGCGTAAAAGAAGTTTAATATTTTGATATTCCTCCTTGAGAGTAGATGCTAGTTTATTTCACCCATTAAATTTGAAAGGAATGAAATGAATACGTTAACGAGGGTAGAATAGTAAAAAACTAATATATTTTATAGAACGGGTTATCGTAAGGAACAGATTTAATTAAATTGTTTGTGTTCCCCTGTGCCAATACATAATACCTTAGAGTGATTTTAAACAACAAACTGCCGTGGAAGCGCAATGTTGAAGAAAGTGCGAAAAAAGCTAGTAATGCAATATATGCATGTAAACAGATTCTGGCGTTACTTGGGTATATCTCCTAAACTCTGGAAAAGATCCAGAGTTTCGGTCCGCTGTGCATAACGGCTGCTCTGGAAATAATAGACCTGCTACCAATCAATATGGCTGCGGAAAGCTTAGCAGCGAAATCTGCGGGGAGGTTGGCCGCGACAGTAAAATTTTCTCTCAGAACTTTCGGACATAGCTCAATAGGTTGGAGAAGCGTGGCTAATACGGACTACATGGCACTGCGTTTTAATTGGGAGAGAAGGTTTCGGACTATAATCGAAGAAAGAGGGTGGCGTAGAGGTACGAAACCTAGCTAAGGCACCTTTAACATCTACACAGACGGCTTAAAAATTACGGACGGAGTAGGAGCAGTCTGATCACTGCAATATTTTCTAAGCGGAAGCTTTTACTGTGAGGAAAGCCGCGGAGCTACTGCCACTAAAACAAACTCCAAGGAAAACATCTATGTAGATAGCCAGGCAGCAATAAAAGCAATTATCTCATACCATCTTACTTCTAAAAATGTTCTAAAGAGCAGCGAAGCCATAGAAAGAGTACCCACTAATACACGGCTACATATATATTGGGTACCGGGCCATAGAGCCATTGAAGAAAACGAAATAGTAGATGAGATTGCAAAAAAGCTATTCAGATAGCAAGAACAAGGCAATCAACTGCGAGGAGGTGTGCCGAGGCTGTGAGGATGGGTTCTCTAAGGAGTTTCTGGAGAGATGCGTTGCCGAGATCAGCAATGCACGGGGTGGTTTCACATTGAGAGGCATCAGAAGACATCAGAGAGACCAAACTAAAAATCTTTCCCGCCGCTGTAGCTCCGGACGACAACCTGGAGGAGGTGGCGGAGCAAACAAGCTACTGGGGGGCCTTAAGCTATCAGAGATGCCTATAGCAGGCGAATCAGCACCCAAAACAGAGCTTACTGAAGGTAAGCTACCCCCGGCGGCAAGAAGGATGCTGAGGGTAGCTCAGATTAACCTCCAGCACTCCAAACCTACAACCTTTTTGTCCTTCTCAGAAAGGAGGACACCGAGATCTACTTGATCCAAGAACCATGGGTCAGGCAGTCCCAAGTTATGGGTTTGAGGGACGGACTATAATTCCTGTGCATGTATTTTAGCGAAAAATACGCTAAATGTTTTCCTCTTACCAAATTACTCGTTAGATGTCACAGTGGTCAAGGTAGAACCGCTGGGCGGCCAATGACTTCTAGTCGCCTTGACATATATGGCACATGATAGCCAGGCGCCCCCTGAGAAGTTGCGGCGACTTATTGCATCAACAATCATAAGAAAGGAAGCTGTTCTTGTAGGCTGCGACTCCAACGCGAGATACACGTTGTGGGGTAGCAGCGAGACAGATGAACGAGGTGAGTTTATTTTCGATTTTATTATAAATACAAACCTGAGTGTATGCAACAAGGGCTACTCTCCCACTTTTATTTTCCACGGCTCAGAAATTTCAAGTGGGTGGGAAGAAATTCTTGTTATCACTCTGGTAACAAATTCTCCCGATCTTTGGGTGGATAACTGGGTGGTATCTCAGAGAAACTCTCTGTCAGATCACCGAGCTATCCTTTTCAACATTGAGTAGCTTCTCTTTCGTTATTAAAAGCCCCTTCCCCATAAAATAAAGACAATAATTTAATATCATATTTAACATAGCACTCACCATAAAATATTTACTTCAGCCCAAGGTAAATTTACTATTCTTATACTAAATTATCTTACGAACCAGCTGCTGTTTAATGCTGCTACTATGTTTCTTTTACACAATTAATCAATCAGCGTGGCAATATATATAATTTGTTTATAATTATGCTAAATACTAAATTATTAATTTAAAGTAATAGCAAGTCGAGAATGGCAGATAATGTGGATGAAAATCCGCCTGTAGAAAGGCACAATTCAGTTACGTCTTTATACATCCAAATACCAAATATCACAAGAAATAACACCAACAAATTCAACGATTGAACCAACAACATCAATAGCCACAAAAATGCAACAACAATTAACATGGAAAGAACAATGTTCGACTCCAAACATTAACACATTTGCAAACATATTTGCTCTTACAAACCGCACATCAATAACAACAACGTCTACTATAACAGCAACAACTATAACAATAACTACATCAAGCAAAGCACAAATTATTTCGACATATTCAAGTTCAAACATCAATAACAACTTAAAAAACATAACAACTTAAACCAAAATATACCGTTATCTAATAAAAAATTTGCTTTCAAAACAAAAATAATGATAATCCAATTCCTAAAAAAAATATAAAATCCCCTTTAAACAAAGAAATGAGTAGAGTGAAAAAACAAAAAAATTAACCAACATTAAATAAATATTGTTTGGGCAATACTAAAAGCATTTATAGTAAAAGTAGTGAATATTCAAATATATATGAAGTATTAAGTGTAGAAAGCGATCATGAGTTAAATAATAATGTTCAAAATGTTCAAAACGTAAACCCCTCATCGAATCTTTTAATTACTTCCGAGTTTCAACCGATAATGCAGTCAAAATTTTGCCTGCTGAATCCATACTGCGATAATAAAAATTTTAAAAGAAAGAAAAACTGAGTTGCACACATATAAACCCAAAGAAGAAAGAGGTTTCAAAGTATTCCTTCGGGGAATGCATTACTCAATCAACACAGAAGACATACAAAAAGAACCCTTAGTAATAGGACATGTAGCTCTACATATCAGAAATTTTCAGCAGTTAAATACCAAAAAGACACTACCGTTGTTCTCTATAGAGTTGACGCAAAACTATTGTAAGGTCAGTTTCGAACCACCTTTTCGCAAAAGACGCATTGCGCAATGCTCAAATTACCAAAAATATGGTCATACCAAAAAATTCTGCACGAAAGCCCCAGTTTGCGTAAAATGCGCAGGTAACCACAAAACATGCGACTGACAAATTAAACAGAAGACTGATAACCTTTGCTGTACTCACTGTGGCGCGAACCATACGGCAAACTACAAGGGGTGCCATGAATACAAAGCCCTTGCAGTGAAAAGTTTCCCAGCTCTAAGACAAAGAGAAGCCCCGGTACCAGTTGAATAACTAAACAATGCATACGCACAGGCGCTGGCAGCGAACAAGGAAAATTTCGCTCCAAACTCACAATATTCAAATCGATCAACCCAAAAAAATACAATTCCAGATGTAAGAGACTCTAAGACAGCTCCTCTAACTACTGCTCCAACTACTACATCGCTATTGGAAGTAAGCACAACATTAAACAATAACGACCTTACTGACATAAAGAAAATGATGAAACTGCCCCTCAGCCAAATATCCGCCATGATGGGGGTATTAACGACGCTCATTACAAAACGTAATGATGGATGTCAATAATTTGAAAATTGTAGTCTGGAATCCAAATGGGCGCGAAAACATATTCTGGAGCTCAAAAAATTCCTTTATCAAAACTTAGTCGATGGACTGCTGGTGTCCGAGACACATTTTACTGAAAAATCGTATTTTCGCATTGCCAACTACGTTGGATTTTATACCAATCATCCTGATAATAAGGCTCATGGTGGAACTCCAATACTTATAAAACAGAGCATAAAATGTTATGAAAATATGCGAAAGAGCATGTGCACATCACATCCATTTCCGTTAATGACAAATCTGGCAGTTTTGCTTTAATATACTGCCGTCCCAAGTACAGTAACACTAAAAATGATTACTTAAACATTTTGAAAACCAAAGGTGACCGCTTTATATTGTTAGCTGACTTTAATGCAAAAAATGTTGTTTGGAGATCTCGATTCACTAATGCAAAAGGTAAACTTTTGCTTGAGGCGATATTACAAAACAAATCTAGGGTTATAAGAACATGAGAGCCAACATATTGGCCAACAGATATAGGAAAAACTCCTGATGTCATTGATTTCTTCATAACGAAAAACATTAATCATCAGTTACTCTCTATACACTCATGCTTTGAACTATCTTGTGACCACTCACCTATGATGCTATACTACAACACAACACCTGTCCCTCCTACATCGAAAAATTACATATTTAACCTGCTGGCACTCATATCGCGAGCTGGTAGATAAAAATTTGAACACCCAAATTTCTCTGTAAACTCATAGTGAAATTGACAGCGCGATAGCCTTTTTGAAAGACACAATTGGAATATTGCAGCGGTAGATGCGACTCCAGTAATAAAAACCAAATCTAAAGATAATAAAAAAGAAGATAAAAGAAAAGAGGCAAGCAAATAGATGTCCTGAATTAAAAGCAAAACTCAATAAAGCATCCAGAGAACTTAAAGAACTTAAAAGCTGCCAAAAAACAAAAGGTCCCATTGCACCTATCAAGTATGAATCACCGCAAGGCTACCAACTATAACCTTTGGAAAGCCACAAAAGAATCCAGTAATTCAGTTTTGCAACAACCTGCCATTAAAGCCCCGAGTAATAAATGGGCAAGAACACCCCTTGAGAAAGATAATGTACTGGCTCAGAGCTTCGCAACAACTTTTACAAACCCGAAAATAACCACCAATCCTACTCTAGTTGAGAATCATCTTCAAAATAACGTTACCATCAGCAAAGTGACTCTCAGAGAAATAAGAAACTGTATCCAAACCCAAATTACCACCAAAAAGTCACCTGGATACCGCGGCATAACGAGAAAATTATTAAAAGAGATACCAGATAAAGCACTTATATATATGAGAAATCTATTCAACTCGATCATAGCTATTAAATATTTTCCAATTGTATGGAAGGTAGCCGAAATAATCGCCTTACCGAAACCTGCCAAAGATCCAATCCTGCCAAATTCGTATAGACCAGTACTCTCAAAGCTATTTGAAAAACTATTATTTAACCGCCTAGAGCCTTTAATTGAGGACAAAAAACTAATCCCATCATATCAATTTGGTTTTCGGGACAAGCACTCTACAATACAACAAATTGAATACTTATAGACAAACACAATACAAAATTTTGTGTAAGCATATATCTTGATGTCGCCAAGGCATTTGACAGCGTTTGGCATATTGGCCTCACCCATAAGCTTCAAGAAATGTTTCCTAAAGACTATTTTTTGTCGTTAAAAAGCTACATAACTGACAGGCTGTTCTTTGTCAAAAATATAAAATTTCTAATATGATGCGAGTGGAAGCAGGCGTACCCCAAGGTAATGTACTGGGCCCCATTCTATATCTCCTGTACACAGCTGAGATACCACCCTCCCCCTACAGAAGATGGATTGTTAGCAACCTTTGCTGATGATACAGTCCCTCTATAGTCAGACAAGAACATTACTTGAGCAAACAAAGTCACCTTAATAATGTTCTGAACTGGTTCAATAAAATTTCGAACATGATGCGAGTGGAAGCGGGCGTACCCCAAGGTAATGTACTGGGCCCCATTCTATATCTCCTTTACACAGCTGAGATACCACCCTCCCCCTACAGAAGATGGATTGTTGGTAACCTTTGCTGATGATACAGTCCTACTATAGTCAGACAAGAACATTACTTGAGCACCTCACAAACTACAAAGCCACCTTAATAATGTTCTGAACTGGTTCGATGACTGGGGTTTTCAAATTAATGCAGACAAGACGGTACAGGTTATATACACAAACAGAAAATACCAAGAAGAACACTTAACCATTAGCAATAACCCTATAACAAAGCAAAATATCTTGGAATGACAATTGATTCTAAGATAACCTGGAAAGCACATGTAATTCATAAACATAATGTAGCGAAATTCAGATTTTCCCAACTCTTTCGGCTACTTGGCAAAAACTCGTCACTCTCTATTGAAAAGAGGCTCTTAATTTTCCATTTGGAGTTATGGAATCGAAATATGGGGTACAGCCAGTAAATCAAAAATTAAAGTAATACAACGTCAACTATCAAAAGTCCTCGTACTGAATGGTATGTTGCTAATGAAGGCATACATCGGGATCTGAAAATCGACACCATAAATGACAAAATTAAAAAGAGCGGTATCAACCACACCAACCAGTTGCAAACACACTCGTCTTCCGAAATACAAGTTTTGCCAGCAGTTGAATTATCAATACAGAAGAGACTTAAGAATCTGCTTCTATCTGAGTTAATCTACAGATAGTTTTTATCTTAATTTAAATATAAAGTAGATATACTCGTATAAACAATGTTATTTCAATACGTAATTTTAAGTAATGATATAAAATTACGATTTTGCTCCACTGTACTATTACTTAGTGTCTTTATTGTATACAGGTGTAGTAAACTTTGGAAACAAAAAAAGCCCCTTCGATGTCGCAAAGTAAATTGGTTTAAGTAAAGGAATCTTTCTACCATTCGCACCACTTCATGTAGTGCAGTATCCGTATATCTCCCCCTTAAACATGCATGCTGTGCCTTTGACAATGGATGCTCCTCAAAGAGATCTCGAATGTGTCGATCGACGACTCTCTCAATGACTTTCAGAAAGAAGGGAGTAAGATTAATCAGTCTGAAATCTTTGGACAATTCATGCCCCCTTTTTCCTACCTTCGGAATGAAAACCACCCGGGTTTTCCTCCACCTATTTGGTATATAATTGTATCGAATCGACAATGAAACTATGGCAATACTTACTGCAATCCGACTTAAATAAAAACACAATTGTTTTAAGTGGAAAAGCATACGAAAAACCACTTTTTATTGCTCTTATAATTATGAACATACATATGTAGCTCAACAATAAGTCGGCATGTATGGGATGCATGTGTACAAAATATAATTGGAAACAAAACATTACTAGCACATACAGATATACATGTATATAAATATATAGAAAGACATATATTCAGCGAATGTATGTTTACAGAAATTGGCTCTAGGAATACCTGTGGCACCGCTCATACTTGCTCTTGTTTATATATATATATATATATATATATATATATATATATAGGCTCCTGCTCTGCACCGCTCTCCTGGCTCAGCTCCCTGCACATGGATTCCGGCCCATATGCACTTAAAATATAAGTATGTATATTATACATATGTGTGCACTGCACATCACCACCGCACTGCTCCTTGCGATCTCTCGCACTGCTCCATTGGCACAACAGCACAGTTCCATCGTCAGAAACGAACTAAACTTTCAAATACTCGCTGAACCTATTTTCGCTATGTGCGGAAACTCAAACGCATGGTTGCATTTGATACAGTCCCCGCGAGCAAGAGAAGGACCTCTTGTCTCTGCTTTCATAAAGCCGCCCTCTATTCGCTCGGGTCAATTGGAAGCACACGTATCTTCGGAACAGGCCTTGTCAGACGGTTTGTGGCCGTCTGCACAATGACTGAACATATACCATTTCGGCTCCTTATTAGCTCACTAAGCCCAAAACCCATTGCGCTGGTGGAAAAAGTTCACTCTTGATCAGCACTAATTGATCCAGGCTCATTGGCTCTCGTTCTCTGCGCAATTTTTTACGCTCTTGCAGCGCCGTCAAATATTCCTCTCTCCATCTCTTCCAGAAATGCTCAATTATTTTCTGACGTGCTCTCCATAAACTTGCTCCTTTCATGTTTGACTGCTGCTCGCTCACGAATGGTACGGGAATGATCAATGGCTCCCCTATCAAAAAATGCCCTGGCGTCAAGGCCTGAATATCTTCCGCATCATCACTCAAGGTGTCAAAGACCTTGAGTTCAAAATTGCTTCGATCTCTACTAGGAGGGTAGATAACTACTCTTGTGTTCAAATCTTTTGCTCAGCAATGCGCGTGAGGTGGTACTTCATTGACTTCACAGTAGCTTCATATATTCCGCCATAATGCGGTGCTGCTGGCGTCATGAATACCCATTCTGTCCCCTTGTTGCTCATATGCTCAAAAACATATCTTACTTGGCAGCTCTCTCGTGCTCTTCTCAGCTCCCTTGCCGCCCCTACAAATGATGTACCATTGTCACTTTATGTTCGCTCACATCTCCCTCTTCTGCAAATAATGCGCTCATAACAAGCAATAAAGTCTATAGAGGTTAAATCAAAAACAATGTCAATATGAATGGCCTTTGTTTTTAGGCAAACAAATATAGCCACCCAGCACTTACGCTCCCTCTTTCGCTCTCCTGCTCTTTGCACTCCCTTTGCTCTAAAAGGACCTGCGCAATCAATACCTGTATATAGAAAAGGCTTGCCCACTTGCACCCTGTCGCCTGGCAATTCAGACATCAGCTGTTGCTCAAGTCTGCGATTATAGCGCGCGCACACCACGCACTTGTGGAGAAAAGCTCTTAATTGGCTCCGTAGTTTTGGAATCCAAAACTTTTGTCTGCTGAATTGCATCATCACTTGCACAGCACCATGCTTAGTCATACGATGAGCGTGGTCCATTATCAGCCATGCTGTTCGAGAACCATCCTTCACTATCACCGGAAGCATCATTTCATAGGCTTCTTCTGATCTCCCCAATCGCCCGCCCGCTCTCAATAGGCCCTTGCTGTCCATTATTGGATTCAACGCACTAATTTTGCTCCCTTCTTGCACCTACCCAATCTCTCTTAGTTTGTCTATCTCTTGTCTGTAATCGCTCTCCTGCGCCTGCTTAAGCAGGAAGTCCGTTGCTTCACATTTCTCTTCCACTGTTGGCGCTTGCACTACTCGGTTGTTGTGCCGAGTTCTGCGCCTCCTCTTTCTGTGCCTTGCTCTTCGCACAAACCTGATGATGTAGCTCAATATGTTGATGCTCTTCTCTAGACTTCGCGCATAGTCAATCAGCGCCATGCTCTTGCCCCTGCTCGGTATAAATATTTGCAAAAACTCGCGTGAGTATTTCACGTGATACGCTCCCAGCTCGTTAAGCCCTTTCGTTGGTTTTTCCGGCTCAAAAATGTTGGCTGGCCAAATGATTTCTGATTTACGTAACCACTCCGGTCCATATAACCAGAGCTTATTACAAACTAGCTCTCTCGCAATGCAGGAGTCTTCATCACAAGGGTGAATTTTTGTCTTCTTCTATCAGCCATTTCAGCCCTAGCACTGACATCTCGTCTTCTCTCGGGAATAACATCTCTTCTTCTCTCTCCGCTCTCATTGCCCTGATTAGTCTTTTTGGCACAGCCGCCGCCTTTTAAGACAGTGTCTGTCTCTTTCGCGAGCACAATTGCTTCTTGCTCAGATAGTGCGCCTGTAGCACAGTCATATAGAAGTCACTCTCTATGATGTCCGCTGCTCTTGGGTATTCATCTATCGCCTCCCTAGCACATTGTATTAAAGCTCGCACAGCATTATAAGCGGGGGACATTCCCTACGTTACAACCGTTAAACCCTATTGTCGTAATGGCTCACCACTATGCTCTCGCCAAAAGATTCTTTGCAAATTTCATTCCCTTTCGGCAACACGCACTTGCCGGAACATCTTCTTGATGTCTGCACATATCGCAATCTTATGACGCCTAAATCTCATGACAATTTCGTAAAGATCCTTTTGTAACTTATCGCCTAAACATTGCACTTGATTCAGAGATATGCCATGATTCGTTTGGCAGCTAGCGTCAAAAACCACCAGAAATTTTTTGGTAACACAGTGATGTGGGATATAATAAACTGGCTCGTCCACTCTTGGTGGTTGTATAGCGCACTTCATATGCCCTAATCTCTCATACTCTCTCATGAATTCTACGTATTGCTCTCTCAGCTCTGAGTCTTTCTCTAATTTCCGCTCCAAGTACATAAACCTGCGCAATGCTATTGCCTTTGAAGTGCCTAAACCTTGCACCGTCTCTTTCACTGGAATTGTCACAATAAAACGCCCTGTTTCATCTCTAATATAAGTCTCCATAAAATTTTGCTCCACTTCCTGCTCCTCATCTCTCTCACAGGGTTGTGCCCAGAAAATGACTAGCCCAAACATGCTCTCATGTATGGCAATGCCTTGCACCTCATTTGGCATTATCGCCTTAATTTGCTCCTAACAGTAGCTCGACTGGTCTCGCCTTCCAATACTCAGGATCCGCCCATAAACCCTCATTCTTAAAATGCATGGGTATCTCCACTAAATCTCTTGCTGGCAAAACTGGGCACCAGTACATTCTCTTGGTAGCCCCCAAAACTCTGTCTCTAAATAATCATTCTCGCTCTTTTTTTTAATGCTCTACTATGTTTTTTTTTTTTTTAATTTAAAGTTTAAAAAGCTCTTAAAGCTGGCACTTCGCCCCGGCTCTGCTACCCTTGCGCGCTTTACAAGGTTGCTGTACCGTCAATCGCTCTTAGCCTTCAGCATTGTTGCTGCGGCGGCTCCCCGCTCTGGCTGCTGTGCCACCAACACCTGCTGCTGTGGCTCCCTTTTTGCATATAGCACGCTATTGTGCTTCTGCGCCTCTGGGCACCGTAAAAATGGCCCCGCAAAACACTCCGACGCCTTATGCCCCTTCTTCAGGCAGTTGTGGCACAGGTTGCGTTTGCCAACTAGCTCCTGCCTAGCTCTCAAATTGAGTGACACGAATTCTGGACACTGCGTGATCTGCGCTGCATATCTCGCACAGCTTGTCTTGGCTTGCTCGTATCGGTGCTGCTCCCGTTGCACTCACACCGTGACCCATTCTCTCCCTGCTCTTGGGTACTGCGCCCGTTGCTCGATCGCGCCCGTGCTCCAATTGATGCGCTCGCCTCGCTTCCCGTGCTGGTAGAGCAGAGGCCTGCTCCTCCAGGAAGGCATACCGGGTACTTGCGGTCATATATTTGGTTGAGCCGCTCCCACGTTTCATTGTACCCGTTGTCAGTGAGCTCCCAATCACCCAACGTGCGCGCTGCCTTATGGGTGAGTGACTTCTTCAAATATGAGAATTTGTAAGAGGCCGCTATTTGCTCATTGCTATGCGCCGCAGCGGCGAACCAATCGCGAAAACCGTGCCACTTGGTCACGCTGCCGTCAAATTCCCCCTAAGTGTTCTGGAGGTCATGCTGTTGGAATGACATGGTCAGCTGCAGTGAGATCCGCAGCTTTGCACTCTGCTCTGCGCTCCTTGCTGTGCCCACTTGCTCAGTTTTACCCTTCAGAGCACCGCTCGCTTCGAAGTACCGCCGCTCTGCTCGCTCCATCGATCTGTCTAGATCGGCGCTCTCATCGCGCTTCGCTCGGGATGCTAACTCCTCATGCAGCTGATTAAAACGCTCCCACTGTTGCTCCAAACGAATCAAACGCACCTTGGCTTCATCAAACCCTAGTCGCCCAAACTCGTCAGCTATGACGTACTCTGCTGCTCTTCGGATGGCTTTGTAGGCAGACTGGTGTTGCCCGTAGCTCATCTTGTCGTTGCTCTGTTATTTTTCTCTGTTAGTGTTGCTCTGTTATTGTTGCTCTGTTGTTGTAGAAAAGAAGAAAAATTAACTAATTTTGAAAGAAGAAAAAACTGTTTCCTCCTTGTTCCTTCTGCAGCCGTGCCAACACTGCATTTTTGTGCTTTAAAATTTTTGAGTCGAATAACCGCACTGGTTTATTAACCCACTTAGCTCACAAGCTCAGCACTAAAGCACGCTCTTATTTAATTTCCTGAGCCGCATAACCACATTGGTTTATTCGCTCACTAGCAAACAATTATTTGCACCAATTCTCGCTCTTACATAATTTTTGAGCCGCATAACCACATTGGTTTATTCGCTCACTAGCACGCAATTAATTGCAACAAAGCTCGCTATTATATAATTTTTTGAGCCGAATAACCACATTGGTTAATTCGCTCATTAGCACGAAATTATTTGCACCAATGCTCGCTCTTATATAATTTTTTGAGCCGAATAACCACATTGGTTAATTCGCTCATTAGCACGAAATTATTTGCACCAATGCTCGCTCTTATATAATTTTTTGAGCCGAATAACCACATTGGTTAATTCGCTCATTAGCACGAAATTATTTGCACCAATGCTCGCTCTTATATAATTTTTTGGGCCGAATAACCACATTGGTTAATTCGCTCATTAGCACGAAATTATTTGCACCAATGCTCGCTCTTATATAATTTTTTGAGCCGAATAACCACATTGGTTAATTCGCTCACTAGCACGAAATTATTTGCACCAATGCTCCCTCAAATTTTAAATTTTTAGACGAATAACCGCACTGGTTTATTCGCTCATTTGCACATAATTTTCGCTCGCTCATAACTAAATTTTGAGACGAATAACCGCACTGGTTCATTCGCTCATTTGCACATAATATTCAGCACCAAGCACGCGCACACGCAGCCATGCCACCTCACTGTCGGCCGCCAGCAAGGCGGCAGCCATAGCGCAGCATACTGCGCATCTCTATGACTGCGTCGCATAGTGCTTGCCTGCGCATATTGTACCCACCCCTAAATTCTTTTAGCTTTCTTGAAGCCCAATGCCCAATGCCTGTACCAATTTGTCGTATGTGCTTTGAGCACATACGCCCTTGGTCTATTATTTTTAAGCATTGCAGTGTTGGCTCTCCTCCTATAACTCCGTGGACTGTATTTTATCTTATTGTTCTATAATTTATTTGTTTCTTGAAATTTAGTCTATTTCTTTCTGTACCTGCCTGTGCTCTCATCGCTCTGCTCACATACCATATTATAAGTTCCGAATGCGTATTGCGCATTCAGCAATTGATGCTCCTCTAGCGCTTTGCACTTGCTCTCTTTTTCCTTCCCGCAGGCACAACGGATCAAAGGAATTCAAAGGAAAGAAATAGCTATTACCTACCCTGCCAGTACACAATCGCACATACATGCATACATGCATGCATATACGATCTGCGTTTACATAGAGTCTGGTGTGATTTCATAGGAACGCTTAAAATAAAGGCGCAATTAAGTTTTGCACTTAATTTATGTATATACATAGCTACTTAATACTACAAACATACGCATGTATATGCGATCTTCTTTTACATGGCTCTGACGTCATCTCAAATGAATGCCTAAATTAAAGACGCAATTTCATTTCGCACATATTTACTTATAGCTCTACTTAATATATGTACATATTCACATGCATCGCACCATACTTGCTGTATTGCATAGATCACTGGTACGATCCGGCTCGACATGGACCAATGTATCGAATCGACAATGAAACTATGGCAATACTTACTGCAATCCGACTTAAATAAAAACACAATTGTTTTAAGTGGAAAAGCATACGAAAAACCACTTTTTATTGCTCTTATAATTATGAACATACATATGTAGCTCAACAATAAGTCGGCATGTATGGGATGCATGTGTACAAAATATAATTGGAAACAAAACATTACTAGCACATACAGATATACATGTATATAAATATATAGAAAGACATATATTCAGCGAATGTATGTTTACAGAAATTGGCTCTAGGAATACCTGTGGCACCGCTCATACTTGCTCTTGTTTATATATATATATATATATATATATATATATATATATAGGCTCCTGCTCTGCACCGCTCTCCTGGCTCAGCTCCCTGCACATGGATTCCGGCCCATATGCACTTAAAATATAAGTATGTATATTATACATATGTGTGCACTGCACATCACCACCGCACTGCTCCTTGCGATCTCTCGCACTGCTCCATTGGCACAACAGCACAGTTCCATCGTCAGAAACGAACTAAACTTTCAAATACTCGCTGAACCTATTTTCGCTATGTGCGGAAACTCAAACGCATGGTTGCATTTGATACAATAATTTAGAGAAATATAAGCAGTGAAAATTTCTCGTAGCTCTGATATTATGGATCTCTGTGTCTTTTGTATCATTAAAGGCATGATACCGTCCGAACCTGGTGAAAAACTGTTGAATGCCCAGACGACCTTGTCCACAGACAGACTTTTCCCAAGCAACAGCTGGTACTGTTTCTCGACAAGCAGATGTGCTACTTTGCTCTGAATCATCAGCGCAGTCTGGAAAATGAGTATCCACAAGAATCGTCTATGCTTCCGTCGCCTATTCTCCAAAGACCAAAAATTGTACTCTGGATGTATAATATGGTGATGCGGCCGATCTTAACATATGGCTCTGTGGTTTGGTGGGAAGCTCTCAAGAAGGGTTACAATCTCACGAAATTACAAGGAATCCAGCGCAGCGCGTGCATTGGCATTACAGGAGCCTGCCGCACTTGTCCCGGGGTTGCTTTAGACGGAATTCTAAACCTCAGCCCTCTTGATCTTCATACTTATTGTATATCTGCATAGAGCGAACTAAGACTCAAGGAATCCGGTAATTGGAGGGACACCCTGTATGGTCATAGTAGCATTTTAAAACAGCTGCCATCAGATAAAGTATCGTCGAGAACCGACTTCTTCGATTGCAATCTAGATTTGCAGGCTGTGTACACACAATTCCACCAAGGAGGAATGACTGGAAGAAGGAAAAGGTGCTCGTGAAATGTGCTCGTCAATTTTTACCGATGGTTCCACGATGGGATCTGGGGTGGGTGCAGATATATTTTCCGAAGCTCTCAATTTTCTACTATCCTTCAAATTGCCAACTACATCAAGTGTCTTTCAGGAAGAGGTTGTTGCAATTTGGCAGGCATGTCGGGCGCTTAGGGGCGCAAGCTGACTAAAACCATATCAATTCACACCGACAGCCAAGCAACATTAAAGGCGCTAGCGTCACCTTTAATTTAACTCATTAAAGAAAATAGTATAGTATCCCACGTCTGGGTTTCGGGACACATGAATATTGAAGGCAACGAGAGAGGCAATGTGGGTGTCCCCCTAACTTTTGTTAAGAGAAATATTTATAATCAGTTCCTCCACAAGTCTCGCGTGAGGTGGAAAAAGACTATGGCATGTGACATTCCAGAATGATGTGGCCTGATTACAGTGCAAAAAATACTAACCAGCTTCTCAATAAACCAAGAGAGACAATTAGCAAAATTATAGCTGTCTGCACAGTCATTGGACCATCGGCACACACGCGGAAAAAATGTGTATTCTGTTGCAAGAGATATAAAAATCCACAAGAGCAAGAAACACTCGTACACTTTAGCCAGCCCTCGCTCGCTTGAGACTAAAATATTCCGGATGTTATTTTCTAGAGAGTCTAGGTCATTACTCTAGTTTAGTACTTTCAGACCTATCCAAATTTGTTACCAACTCATTTGGCAGGCATGTCGATAGTAAATGTTTCAAAAATATGTTACCATTTTTGAGGCTCGCGAGGACATGGCAACAAAACGACACAATTGCTAATTGAAGCGACCCGAGGTCGGCAGCCATTTTACCTATCTACCTAAGATTACAAATTCATTGCTCCATGAAAAGTTACATCAAGTAGGGTAAAATAAACGAATTCCTTTAATTGTTTTTTATTGGATAACTTGGCTCAACCGAGCGCTTGAGCTTGTAAATCAGAATTAAACTTAAATAAATTTATTCCATGCCGCATAGCCTGTGGCCCGCGGCAGATCCAGCGCATAATCCAAAATGCTGACTCGGCGCCTCGTGACCGTCCGTACGACGATCACTCAGTACTGGCATGCGGGTGTCTGGTTTCACCTCCACTTTTGTCGTGTCTGCGACAGGTAGTGCCTGGTCAGCATACTTTGTTCTGCGCGTGTTAACTCCTCCCGGCGTTAAGTGGAAGCCGTCCTCGGTTTCCCGTAAGGGTGCCGTATGTTCGATTCGGCGTTTACGAGTTAGATATCGACGGACTGCACAGATGCTACCATAGCAGAGTAGGGGTCTTGATGTTAGTTCAGTTTGTAGATTGCCAATATGTTGAAGATTTTTCAGGCTGAGGTCGTGGAGGAAGGGTAGACTTAGATGGTCCCGATGGCTGGTCACATTGATTTGAGACGAGGCGGAGACGGCGGGTTTTTTCTTCAGAACGCCACGATGATTAACATATAATGTGCCGTTCAAGTAGATGCGGTCGTCGTAGGTCGCCAAATACGTTCCGGTGACCAGCTGACTGATGCCATTGCTATCTTCAACTTTGATAGTTGCGTCGTTGATGATAAGAAGGCCTTCGTCAACCAGAGCTACCGGTTCTAGATATCCAGGGCGAGTGACGCAATGTGCGACGGTTCCAGATACCAGTTGTTGAGCGCAAGTTGGAGTTTGCAGTCTCTTGCAGAAGGTGGTGCTTAGAGCGGCGTCACATTCAGAAACGGCGAAGGTTTGCGCACCACAATCGGCCACCGTGCTACTGTTTCCTAGATCTAAAATTACCCTTCTGTGCTGTACTGGATAAATGTTAATTTTTTTACACACTAATTTAGGTATAGGATATTTGATTAAGAAATGTAACATATCGGAATTTTGAAAAGCTTTTATGCTGGATACTTCCAAAATGTCTGCTATACTGATATTTGTGAGGTGTTCATTTGCCAATTGCTTGATATCTACGCTGTCCAGAATAAGAAGGCTGATTAAGTTTATCTTTGCCAAAGTTATGGAGAAAATAAAGTCTTCTAAATTATTAATAATTATTCTGTTTTTTGCTAAAATTATTTCATATAAATGCTCATCCGTTTTTCGAATCATATTTAAGGACCTTGTAATTTCGTTAAGCCGTGTTTGGAACTTGGTGTTTATTTCAACTTGCCTGTTTTCTGATTCTACTAACTGTCCTTGTCGAAACTTAATCTGTTCCCAGTCGTCAAAATCCGGAGTGCCGGCAATTACTTTTAGTGCGGATCCCAGCAGGTTTATGCTGCGGGCATGTCTGTGATGAACTTTCAATGTGTCTATTATTTCTTCTGAGCGCAAAGGTGATAGTTTATTTCCTAATCTTTTGTTTGATTTAAGCAAAACTTTTTCCCCTACTTGGTATGTCTAATTAACCCTGTCTCTGTTTGTTTTTGCAAGTTTTTTTTTCTGTGCCGACGTGATTCTGTTCTTAATTTGATTTGTAAGTTCCATGGGCGTCGAATGAATGGTTTCTATTGGCTTTTTATCTGTCACAGAGTGTATCGATCTATTGTATCTTATGGTTGCGAGGAGAACAGTGTCAACGGTATCGGTTAATTGTTTATCCATTCTTAAGCAACCACCTATATCTCCGAGGGTACTATGAAATCGGTCAACTTGTCCGTTAGAAGTACTATGCAGAGGTGGTGCATTTGAAATCTAAATATCGAAATTATTTTTCAGTATTGATCTAATGGTTTCCGAATTTAAGGATTTTTCGTTGTCACAGTAAATAATGTTTGTCTTGGGAAACAAGTTTATGAGCTGCAGGATGGGCGCTTTGATGTCTACGATTGCGCGTGAACGAATAGCTGGAACAGATGCAAACTTAGAGAATTTGTCGATACAAGTCAGAAAATATTTCTGATCACTGGAATAAATATCGACATGTAATATTTCCCCTGCGTAAGACGGTATTGGAGTTTTTCCCATTGATTGTTTTACAGGGTGTCGATTATATTTACCCATGGCACATATTTTACAATTTGCGGCTATTTCTGTTGCTAACCGGCTCATTTTGGGGAAAAAATAGTCGCGAAGTATTTGTTTCACATTTTCTTGGGCTGCGCGATGAGCTCGGTTATGCTCTGCCGTGGCGATTTCTCTCTGTTCTGTCAGTTATATCTGTTACAATACTTTTAGTATATCTGAATGTAGTTGAGGGAAATGCTTCAACTAACTGGTGTTGGATAAAGGCTAAGATGGGCAATTCGCAATGTATCGCGTTAACCACGTCCACCTTTACCACATCATGTAAGGATTGTAAGAGAGTGTTTCGGTCAGTGAACTGAATAACGTGTCTGGTTTTTTCTTTAAAAAAATGAACGCTTTTACTAAAAGGGTGTTACCTTCCTCGATTACTATTTGGTTTCTGAAGCAGTTAACCGGTTTTTCTGTGGTCTCTATAGAGTACGTGAGAGATTCTTCGCTGTGCACAATGGCAACGTCTGAATCTGCAGAGTCTAGGGAGTTAACCTTCTGGCGGGACAAGGCGTCTGCCACGAAATTCTCTTTGCCAGGTTTTTTAAATAATGTTGGCATTGTGCTCATCGATAAAAGCTTTCCAACGTTTTATTTTTGCGTTCGGATTTTTATCCGACACTGCAAATGTCAGGGGTTGGTGGTCTGTGAAAATGTTCAAATTTTCTACTCCGTATAAATAATTTCGGAGATTTTTTAGAGCCCATACAATAGCGAGAAGTTCTCGCTCGTTTGTAGCGAAGTTTAATTCATTATCGCGTAATGTTCGTGAAATCATGGTAATAGGGCGTCCGCCCTGAGACAACACAGCTCCAAGGCCATGACCCGACGCATCTGTCGTTAGATCAAATGGTTTTTTGTAGTCAGGATACTTTAGTATCACGTCTTCGGATGCTAGTGTTTCTTTCAACTTGTTAAAGGCTTCAAGTTGGTTTGGGGTCAATTCAAGTTTTATTTTTCTTGAATGATTGGCGCTTATTTTGCCGTTTTCACCTTTTAGGACGTCCGTTAGGGGTTTCGCGATAGCGGCAAATCCTACTATAAAACACCTATAATAACTTGCTAGCCCCAAAAATGATCTGAGACCGAACAAAGTTTTTGGAGGCTGAAAATCCTTTATGGCCTTTACTTTTGCAGGTGATGTTTGGATTCCGCCTCTGCTCACAGTGAATCCCAAATACTCTACGCTCTTTTTGAAGAACTTGGACTTTTCTTGGGAGACCCTCATGCCTACATCTCGAAGGCTTTTCAAGACCCACTCGATATGTTTGACGTGGTCTTCTTTGTTCAATGAGAAAATTATTACATCATCCACATATACGTAACATGTTTTCCCGATTTGATCCCTGAGGACATCATCTATTGCCCTCTGAAATATACTTGGGGCGTTTTTCAGCCCAAAGGGAAGTCTGCAAAATTCGTACTTCCCGTTGTTGACAGAGAATGCAGTCTTTTCTCTGTCTTTTTCAGCCAATTCAATTTGGTGGAAACCTGATTTGAGGTCCAATGTTGTAAAATATTGTGCCTCGCCCATATTTGACAGTATTGTCGAAATTGTTGGGATCGGGTATTTGTCGTCCGTTGTTTTTGGTTTAGCTTACGAAAATCGATCACTAAACGCTTTAATTTATGGCCTATTTCGTCGACACCCTTTTTGTCGACAACCCACAGTGGATTGTTATAAGGCGATTTGGACGGTCTTATAATGCCATTCGCTAGAAGTTGTTTAACTTCTGCGTTGACAAATTCAGACACTCCCATTGGGTATGGGTACAACTTGGAGTACATTGGTTCACCGTCTGTCCGTATGGTGGCAACAGTGTTTATGTTGTATGGGAGGGACTCGTTAACGTCCGCAAATGCTTTGACCGTTTGATCAATCATTTTATTAAATGAATTTCTGACGGCGATGGGAACATCGTCGTCAATAATTTTAATAAAATTCACGTTTTGACATTTCATGAATTTGATCGGCTCTAAACCGTTATCGTGCTTAATGCAATTTTTCGTAAAGTCAATTTTGGCGTTTACTTGTTTTAATAAATCTAGGCCAATTATGCCGTCGAATTCGTTAAGATTTTTCAAAATAAAAAAATATGATTTTACGTTAAATAAAAAAATGGGGCACTTTTGTTCAATTTTTGTGTGCCCATGTATTGATCTTACTTGGAATGTCTTGTTGACGGGCACGAAGTGTGCCAATCCGGAAAGTGGTTTTATATAATTTTTAGATGCTCCTGTATCAATAAGGAGCCTAATGGTTTGTCCCGCTACTGTACGTGTGATGTACGGAAGCAGGGAGTTACCCCTAAAAAATTACAACTTTCAGCTTCGGATAACTCATCATCAAAAGCTGTTGCTTCCGACTGTGACTGTGCTTCATAGTTGTCGTCGCTTTGCTCTTGAGGCAGATGATTTACCTTTTGGCGACTCCGCATTGATTGGTCCCCATAGTTTTGATTTTTTTTTTAAGTTTTGAGCCTGGGTTGGCTGTCTAAAGCGCGATGATGAATCTACATCCATCGGCTCGGCACCTTGCCACTGTGGTTTTTGAAAGCGTTGCTTTGAACTTCCCGGTTGTCTCTGATTTCCTTTTTGAAAGAATGGACTTTTTTGTTGGAAATTCCCTTCACTTTCTTGTTGTCTGTTTTGACGCCAACCCTGAGACCGTTGACCCCCGGATTTTTGATTTTGAAATTTTTCCTCAGTGTGCTTGGCAGAATTTGCCATGAAAATACCTCTATCATTACTTGATTCTGCCACCTGCGCTTGTGCCAAGGCGGTTGGCAAATCGCGCGGCTGAGTTGGGAAAACAGCCCACTTTAACGATTTTTTTAATCCGGAGACGAATGTGTGCAGCGCGTCGGTTCTATATTTTTCATTAAGAACTGCCGCTGCGGCCGAGTCATAGGTCATTAGTGTCAGTAAAAATCCTAGCTGTTTCGTCAAGCTGCGTGTTTTAAATTAAAAAATTAAATTTTCAAGTCTTTGAATTTCTTATTAATTTTTAAATAATGGTAGACATTAAAAAGCGTGATTCTGCTCGTAATGCCATTAAAAGATACTTGTCAAAAACCACAAAATCTAACGAGTTGGATTGGGACGACATAAACATCCAAATACAACTCCTGACCGAACAATGGAACCGTTTCCATATAACTCAGGCGGCAGTAGAAGTTTCATGCGGCCCGGAAAATGTTCAAATTGAGGAAAGTACATGTGAACAGGTTGAGCAGTGGTATTCCAAGGCCTCGGCCAACTTCAAGCGGGCACTCATAACCTGTACACCACCAGAAAACCAGACGAGCAAGAAGCGAGGAGACACATACGTACGACTACCAAAAATGGATTTACCTATGTTTTCTGGAGAGCCGACTGAGTGGATTGGTTTCCACGACGTTTTTGTATCTCTAATAGATCTAAATAACAACCTAGCTAGTGGACAAAAGATGCATTACTTGCGCAGCTGCCTTAAAGGAGAAGCCTTGCAGATAATATATGATTTAAAAATTTCTGATGCTAATTATAGTGAAGCCTGGAATATGCTTAAATCACGGTACAAGGTGATAAGAGTCATCGTGGAACACCATTTTTGCGCTATATTTTCGCTATAGAAAGCGCTATATTTTCGCTAGCGATTCAGCAAGGGTTATAAAAAGGGTTCTCGATGTAGTTTTGCAACACACGAGAGCACTACAAGCTTTAAGTCATCCTGTAGAGTTCTGGGACTGGGCGATTGGCTGGTATATTTAGGTGTTTCTAAATTACCTTTGGAGACCAGAAAACAATGGGAATTATCGTTGTTTGAGGATTTACCAACATTCGAGCAATTACAAATATTTTTAGAGACTCGAAGCCGTTCTCTCGAGATTTTGGAAGTCGTTGAAAATTGTTCGTCTTTTAGCAATAAATTCACTAATAAAACTTCATTCCAGAGAAAAGAACCAGCCAATGCCCTACACGCGATAAACAAGACAGAGTACCGACCTCAAAAGCCATATGTTACGGATGGCGGTATTGAATCGTGCCTTTACTGCAATGGCGTGCACAAAATATATGGATATCACGACTTTATTAAACTCGAAGCCACAATGAAATTCAATCTCATCAAAAAAAATAAATGCTTGCTTAAACTGTCTGAGTCGCGGGCACCATAAAGACAAATGTAGCAGCATATCTTCTTGCCGATTTTGTCGCCAACGTCACAACTCGATGTTACACGATGCTCCTAGCATCAAAAATCGTACTACTACTCCTAATAAGAACAAAAATCATTATCTCAACTCTGACAATGATTTTTGTACAGACACTACAACGCGTGCTTTCGCCACTCCTACAGAGTTTGAAATCGAAAGGGCTATTTTGTTAGCCACGGCTGTCGTCAAAATACAAGACTCTTCTGGACGATGGCAAAACGCGCGAATATTATTCGACAATGGATTGCACGCCTCTTTCGTAACGGAGTCCTGCAATCAACGATTACGCTTGCCAACACGTGCAATTGTCATTACGGGCATCGGATCCTCTCAATGTGGAACGGTCACGTTATCCCCTCGTCTAAAGGATCAATTGTTTCACGTAGATCTATTGATTCTCCCTAAAATCACTAATGACTTGCCAAATGCTCCTGTACAGATTACAAATTGGCCTCATATCGAAGATCTACCCCTCGCTGACCCACAGTTTGCTAAACCAGGTCCCATCGACAAACTAGTAGGTGCCGAAAAGATGGGTAAGTTTCTACTGGCCGATATGCGTAAGGGTCCACAAGGAACTCCGCTGTTACAAAGCACAGTTTTTGGATGGGTGTTGTTTGGACCTGTTGTTCAACAGCAACAGTGAACAAGCCTCGTTCAGGCATTACATACTGATCTACATTTGGAAGCATTAGTCCGAAGATTTTGGGAGTTGGAAGAGCTACCCGCACGAAAATTGGGAACTGCCGAAGAAGAGGAATGCGAAGACCATTTTGAAACGCGCAAACTTGAATTGCCCAGCTAGAACCAAAGCGTACGCCCTGGCCAAAATTATGACCATAGAAAACCTATCACGCTTTGAAACGAAAATTAAATACCCTCACCTTTTCAACAGGTTCGCCTCGCTTCAAGATGATACCTACGAATCTAACTTCCCTCAGCTAAACTCAAATAATACAAATCATAAAGTTGTAAATAATAACGACTTTTTCTGCATCAATAACGACTTTTTCTGCATTAACGACGGTTCTCCAACATATAAAACTCGGGATATTAGCTCAGTACTTGATCTTACATTTGTTAACAAACAACCAACTAACTTCAAATGGGCTTGCCAAAAAAGTAGCATCACCAACAGCAATCATCTTCCGATAATAATAAGCATTAAAAAAGTCCAAAAGGATGCACCACAGCACTCAAAACTAATCTTTTCTAAACTCCTACAGGATCTACCCAACATTGAATTTTCAGATAACATTTCTGATATTTCAAATTTAATTAGAAACACAATTAAGAAAAACACTATAAAACTAAAAGATAACAAATATATACCAAAAAGGTGGTGGAATTCCGAAACAGAAAGACTTATCAGGATTCGCAATGCTACCCGACTTAAATATTATACCACCAAAAAATTCGAAGACTGCATCCAACTTAATGAAGCACAGGAAGCTCTAACCAGGCATTTAGTGAAAATTAAAAGGACAAATTTCCAAACGTTAATAGAAGACCTGTCCAACCCTCCTTCAATACAGGATTGGTGGGGTATGATCAACAGAGTGAAAAAGTATGAACAGGAGAAGAAAGATGGCAATTCCTTCACAAAGGAGCAGAACTATGAATTCTTCCAACAAATCTCTATCCAATCACCAAGCACCACACCCCTAACAAACCAGCTTTCAACCTTGAACATTCCTTCAACAACTCCGCTAGCCACATTCCAACAGTTCGAAACATTTTTAAATTTAAGAAATCCACATTCAGCCCCTGGATGGGACGGAATCTCCTACAACATCCTTCAGCATCTAACAATGGATCAAAAGCTTAATATCTTCAATGTAATTCTAAAAATATGGGAAAAAGGCGACATACCAGAAGAATGGAGAATAATTAAAATCATCCCTATACTCAAGAAGAACTCGAACCCTGCAGATATTAAAAATTATAGACCAATAAGTCTCCTACCAACTTTTCTAAAAATTACCGAAGGGCTAATGAAACTTAAAATTGACAGTCATATTGATGAAAATAACCTACTCCCAGCTAGATCTTACGCATTTAGAAAATTTCACTTTACTTCTATGTGCATTAATGATCTCATAAACAATGTGAAGCATTTAAAATCTCGAAAAATGCAAGTACTGGGTATATGCTTAGATATTAGCAAAGCTTTCGATTGCGTTAATATTTATAAACTTCACAACATCCTCAATAATATGAACTTTGATAACAAAATAATCAACTGGATCTGCGATTTTCTTTTAAATAGAACGCTAACCCTGGGAACTGCCGCATTAAACACAAATCAAGGTGTATGCCAAGGCAGTGGGCTCAGTCCCATTCTCTTCAACCTTTATACAGCCTCTCTCCATCAAATTACTGATGACAACTGCAATATATTCCAATTTGCAGATGATTTCTTCACTGTACACCACAAAAATGTGGATAATGCTATACACATTATAAAGGAGAAAATCCAAACCTTCGCCCAACTATGTAAAAATCTTGATCTTTCTTTCAACTTTCAAAAATCCAACATCATCCACTTCAACAATAGGAGTAAAAACATAGCCATTCAACTCAATAATATTACCATCAAACAAGTACAGAAAATCAAATACTTAGGAAGATACATTACATCAAATAATGCAGCAACGGAACACGTAAATCAAATAGTTTCAGCCACAAACCAAAAATACAACTTTCTGAACATACTCAGCGGTTGTAAATTTGGCATCCAACCAATTAAAGCCTTATATCTTTACAAAGCTTTTGCTCGTGCTAAACTAGAATATGCGACATCTACTTTTGCAAACATTAATAATCAGCATTGAAAAAACTCCAAACTTGTTGTAACGCGAACCTCAGAAGGTGTATGGGACTCATCTGTTCAACCCCCATTCACATCTTATATCATATGGCAGCCGTACTACCGATAAAATTCAGATTAAAACTGAACACTGCGAAGGAGTTAGCGAAATGCTTTGCACTAAATCTTCCAATCACCAATATTTTATTTCTCAATGACCGATTAAAATCAAGCTATGGTTGCATATTCAAAGAATTTAAAACAATTTTCACAGACATTGGTATCTCCAGCATCTACTTCCTTCTACAAAGAAATTAAATTGTGATCTTGACTTCTTCAAAGGGACTCAAAAGAACAAAAATTAAGGGAACGAGACCGTCATCAATGCCTTATTCAAAGAAAAAATGAACTTTCTCTACTCAAATAATTTTGAAATATTTTTTACTGATGGCTCCGTCAAAGATGATCTCTCAGGGGCTGCTTTTCTGCATGTAAACTCCAACTCAACGAAAAGTTTCTATATTAAAAAGAAACTATCATCAAGCGTGTCGATAAAGAAGCCAAAAATGCAGGTCATGAAGGTGAGGAAGTTGACTTCCCATGGCCACTCCAAGATGCAATAAACAAGATACAGCATGAAATCCAACAACAATGGAAAAGGGAATATGTCAATCTAATTTCTGAAAAAGGCACGAAGTATGGAGAACTGCTTCCCGATATTCTGAAAAATCCTTGGTTTAAAAAAAATAAGAACTTGAATCCTAAAGAAGTCAAGCAAATTAACCGCATCCTATCAGGACACGCTTTCTGTAACAAGACGCTGAAGAAACTAAGAGTAATTGAAGATGGAAACTGTGAAGTTTGCCAATGCCCTGAAGACCCAGAACACATCATCTTTCATTGTACTAAATATAATTTGCCAAGAAATTCTTTCCCAGCACTTATACAATTCAACTCTCTAAGAACCCTAATCCAGGCTAAAGAAGACCACGCCTTCAAAATAATCACCGACTTTTTAAAGGATATTGATATCTATATATAAAACTTAAGTTTCAAATTTTATGGTGGTGGCGTTATAACTACCCAAGTTTGGCCAAATAATTCTTCATCGCTGAAGTAACTTAAATAAATTTTTAATAGCAATCAATTTGGTTTTAGATCTGGTATGTACACTGAAGATGCTCTCTTAAATTTTTGTTCCAATATTTATTCAAGTTTAAATCACAAAAAGATTTCAGCAGCTCTATTTATTGATATGACAAAGGCTTTTGATATGGTGGATCACAAAATTCTGCTAAATAAATTGTATAGATGCGGTTTTAGAAGCAATACTTATGAATGGGTTTCTTCATATCTGTCAAGCAGAGCGCAAAGAGTGAAAATATGCAATCATCTCAGTTCCTATAGAGACGTTAACATTGGTGTTCCTCAAGGTTCAGTACTTGGTCCGATTTTGTTTTTGATATTTATTAATTCACTCTTCTCGCAAAAATTCTCTAGTGAGACGATCGCATTTGCAGATGATATGGCTTGTACATATTCCTGTGATACAGTGTTTAACTTTAATGTTGCATTAAATAGCGATCTGGAAATCTTAATGCATTGGTTCACAACTCACAAGTTGGTTCTTAGTGACAAAACTAAAATCATGCTTTTTCATGTTGGTGGAAAAGAACTTGAACTTGACAATTTCATGTTTCACTGCGCAAACTGTAAAAAGTACTCTGTTTGTAAAGATATTTGTGGTTCACAAAATAACATCCACACTTATGTTGAATCCGGTTCTTGTTCCTCAAATTGCTTTCGTATTGACTGTGTTAAAAGTTTTAAATATCTTGGGTTAATAATTGATTGGAAAATGAATTGGACTGATCACACAACTGCTCTGAAGAAATATTTAATCACAGCAACCAGGCAGATGTATCATTTAAAAAATTGTTGTTCCGAAAAATTGCTGACTAGTATTTACTATGGCATTTTCCATTCAAATTTAGAATACGGTCTGGCATGTTGGGGAGGTACGCATAATAATAAAGTTAATCCCCTACTAACTGCTCAAAAACATGTCATTCGCATTATATGTAAAAGAAATCGGATTGAAGGTAGTCTACCACTATTTCAACAACTCAATATATTGCCTGTGAAGCATTTGTATTTTTATAAAGTTCTGAAAATATTTTTTATTGGGTCCGGCTATCTGACAAATAGATGTTACTCAAATTATAACTTAAGAATAAATCACCTTAATATGGTTCAAGTTCCGCCACATAGCGTGCAACACTTTTTATTGTTTTATACGTCTATAGCCCCCAGGCTGTTCAACTGCCTTCCAAACAACATAAGGTGCCTTCGGAATAAATTTGCTTTTTTAAAACAGATGAAGTCGTGGCTTTTTGATTTGTCCTATCAAGATGTCTATTGTCTACTTAATATAACTATCTAATAACTAAATACATAGGGTTCTATTGTCAACTTTAAATTAAAATTTCCTACTCGTATAATAAAATTTGTATCTTAATTTATCTTGAATGACCCCATGTAGATTATATACTTGGTTTAAAAAACTGCATTCGCTTCTAGTTCCTTGAGAATTACAGAATGCAGGCTTAACATTATTATTAAATTACTTATGATATAATTGTTATTGTAATATTGTATTGTAATAAATAAATAATAATAAATAATAATAATAAATAAATAACAAATAAATAAATAAATAACAAACAAAAAAAAAGTTAAATAATCAAAGAAATTCGCTTCTTTTACTTACCACAATCCATACAAAATTTGTTCAAATCAATTACTATACAGCACTACTAAACCTGCTAAAAGTTATGGAAAAAATTCTAGATCAATATATCAGGGAAATTTATCTATAAGATTCGCCTCTTCATATTGAACAATATGCTTCCCAATCAGGCAAATCGACTGAGACAGCCATACATAGCTTAACGAGCAAAATTGAAAAGCCGTTTCAAGGTAAACATTTCGGGGGCTTTTGACAATGCTACTTTCAGATCAATTGAGGAGGGGATGAACAGGAAAGGTATACAAAGACTGATCATAACATGGATTCTCAATATGCTGAAAAACAGAACAACAATCTTTGAAACAGGGACAGCAAAGCTAATTGTCAGGTCAACCAAAGGATGTCGCCAGGGGGGCGTCCTATCGCCACTCCTACGATTATTGGTTATCGACGAGCTCTTACAAACTCTCAATGACCTCGGATACGAAGTTCAGAGCTTTGCGGATGCTTTGGTAATTATGGTCAGAGGCAAGTTTGACTCTACCATAACAGATCGCATGCAACTAGCTCTTGACATCGCTGGTTGAAAATTGGCTTTTGAACTGGCGCATCGCAGCCAGTCTTAACTGACTTTTAAATTCAAACTCAAAACTAAGCCTTGACTACAAAGTACTCTTATACAAAGCCATAATAGTACCCATCTGGACATATGGAATTCAGCTGTGGGGAGAAGCAAAAACATCAAACAACGAACTGTTGCAAAGGACCCAGTCTAAAATACTACGCACGATTACTGGTGCACCGTGGTTCATGAAAAACCTAAACATTCACCGAGATCTAGGTGTGCCTCTAATAGGTCAGAGGCATTCAGATGTCAAAAAGAAGTACCAACTAAAATTATCGAACCACCCCAATATACTAGCTAGGAATTTACTACAAACAAGCCCACGACCCGCTTGAAGAGAGCAGACTTATCACCATTGTAAACTATTATTTAATAAGCCATCATTACTAATTTCTATAATTATTTTTATTTTTATTGTTTTTCTAAAATAATAAGTGTTCACTAATATCTTCTCCATACAGTGGTAAGGAGCAGTGATACATTGTTGTCTACTTTTAAGATATATTTACTTATTGTTAGTCTCCATATGAGTTGGTACAATAAATATGAATTGCTTAATAAAAAATAAAAAAAACTCAAAACAGGTGTCAGGAGAAAGGACTATCGATAAATCCGAACAAAACAAACGTGGTACCCTTCACCAAAAGAAGGAAACTGAATCTGGGGACCTTAAGATTAGGGACCACGAACTTAACAAATTTCCAACGAAATGAAATATCTGGGAGTAATCCTAGACAAAACTCTAACTGGAAAAAACCACTTATCATACATAACTAGTAAAGCCTTAAGAGCAACCTACGCTTGCCAGAGGTTGTACGGTAAAACATGGGGACTAATGGAAGATGGCAGTGCAGGAGCTGGAATTGTAGGGCCAAATTTCCAAAAAGCAATTGCAATTGGAAAAACAGCTTCCATTTTTCAGGCGGAGGTCCACGCTTTTGAGTGATGTGCTAGAGAATGTCTACGCAGGGGTACACGTAACACCAAAATATGCATACTCTCAGATAGCCAGGCAGCTCTGAAATCATTAATAAACTTCTTATTCCAATAAAAGCTGGTCTGGGAATACTCTAAACTCTAGCAGCGAGAAACTCTGTTACGCTAATGTGGGTACCGGGGCATGAGGGCAACGAAAAGGCAGACTCTTTGGCAAAAAGAGGACCAGACACTGCCTTCATAGGTCTAGAACCCTACTGTGGGGTAAACAGTAGCTTCACAAATAACTTGTTGTGCGAACAGGAAAAACGAGGTCTACTAAACTACTGGAGAGCCCAAAAAGGCATGCGGCAGTCGAGACTACTCGTTGATCCTGAACACATCAGGGTAGATGCTTCTTTAAACCTCAGCAGAAATGACATCAAACTCTATACTCAACTTTCAACAAAATAACATCAGAAAAAAATAGGCGTGGTAGGCGACGATTCGTGTCGACTCTGCCAAGAGGAGCAAGAAACAGCAGAACATATTCTATGCACTCGCCCAGCGGTGGCAAGACGCAGACATAATTACCTAGGCAGTGGGTTCGTATCTCCAAATTAGCTAGTTAAAATTATCCCCACTGCAGTTACGAGATTTATAAATAGTCTAGGACTGTTTTAGTTGGGTACGAGGCTGCACAATAGATCTCTTAGGTCGCGGTGTTCTTTTAGTTTGTTAATAATAATAATATTTCATTGTAATTTATGCAAGGACTGGATGGAGTATGTAAGCGGGACTTGAAAGGCGTTCGCAATATATTGAGTTATATCGTAGGATCTCTTCACTTATATTTAGTTTGGCTAGTTCTCGATTTAAAGAGTGGTTTCGTCGAAGAACCTTAGATTAGTGGCAAAACAGCAATATTAGATTTTGACGCAGATCCCTATTGCTTTCATTCTCCACTTTTATAGTCATATTTATATATGGTAGAGTCTTAATTGTAGGTCAGCCAATGCTACAAAATGGTTAAAATAAGTTACCATAATCATCAGCAAAGGTAGCAGATGTTATATTTGCAGTTGTTGGCAATCAGCTGTAAATAGTGTGTAGAGTACAGGACACAGAACGCCTTATTTAATTGGATATAATTTTGTGCCTTCGTCCAGGGTGCCAGATTTATCAAAAGCCTGGAAGTTGTCGAGAATTGCGGTAAAACAATACTTGTTACTTTTAAAAGCTTCTCTAATAGCCTTGTATACTCGATGTGGTGGCGTGATGTTACCCAAACTGATGGTTAGGTATTAGGAGTTTTCATCAAGAATGAGGATTAGTTCATTGAGGAAGATTTTCCGAGCACTTTGGAGACGAGAGGCAGCAACCAAATAGGTATGTAGGATCTTACTTCCTCCTTAGGTTTCCCAGATTCTGATATAACTATTTTTGCAACTTTCCACTGGAGAGGAACATATCCATGAGTTAAAACACTATTATACAGTCAGGTACTGTAATCCAGGTAATTCTTTAAGTATTTTGCCGGTGATGTAGTCGTGGAAATGGCTCGAATACATGTGAAGAATGTTCTGCCTTATATTCCTCACACTTGACCAAACCATTCTTCGTTCTTATTGGGGAACCTATACGGTTGGTCGCTTTAGTGATTGAGTTGCTTCTGAGGATGAAAGGTGTTCCAGAAAGCTCTAAAGCTTATTCTTTGTGTCGTATATTAACTGGTTTAGTGCATTTGCTGCCTTGTTAAAATTATGGTTTTGTCACTTAGATACCTTGTAGTTTCCTATGTGTTTCGAAGTTTTCGTTTCTCAACCAACTTTTTCTTTCTGGGTCTGAGGCAGTAATTGACAACGACGTTAGTGAACTGTAATATAAGTTTTTATTACTTTGTATCGTTGGATGAGCTCTCGTAGCTGCGCCGATATGTTAAATAATAGACAAACCTTTCTATCCAGTTGATAGTACGAGACTGACTTTATTGACTTACGCAAGTATTTGATACGTTTTAAAATGTTGTGTTGTCTCTTTTTTTCTTTCGCTCTTGTTGTTTTGGGTTAATCGTTTCCTCCTCTTTTATACTATATACTTCCGTTGTTTTGTTACAATAAAGAAACTGTCGAGTTGACAAGTGTATTTTATTTCTCTTCATATCAGAGTAAATTCAAAGCTTTATTAAGTTCTAGCCGCGTATCCTAAATCTACAAATAGACATAGAAACAATTCAACATATTTTGGTCATTCGAGCCGGATCGTTAGAAAAATAAAACAAATATTAGTGAAAACGTTACGTTGCGGAAACCGCTGCCGCCGTCGCTATTTCCGAACATTTCCGATTAACATTGCGTCTTGCTTTATTTAATTTTTATTGTAACCTTCAAGTCTTTAGTGTAAATCTATGTATGTTTAACGCCGCGATTAGATTTTTTTTTTGGTAAATAGTACCAGGTGGGGCTCCACTAATATAACCTCAAAGTGTTTCACAACCCACGCTAGTTTTTTTTGTAAGTGACAAACAAGCTGCACTATCAATTACTCTTTGGTGTTTCGTCAAGCCGCGTGTTTTAAATTAAAAAATTAAATTTTCAAGTCTTTGAATTTCTTATTAATTTTTAAACAATGGTAGACATTAAAAAGCGTGATTCTGCTCGTAATGCCATTAAAAGATACTTGTCAAAAACCACAAAACCTAACGAGTTGGATTGTGACGACATAAACATCCAAATACAACTCCTGACCGAACAATGGAACCGTTTCCATATAACTCAGGCGGCAGTGGAAGTTTCATGCGGCCCGGAAAATGTTCAAATTGAGGAAAGTACATGTGAACAGGTTGAGCAGTGGTACTCCAAGGCCTCGGCCAACTTCAAGCGGGCACTCATAACCTGTACACCACCAGAAAACCAGACGAGCATGAAGCGAGGAGACACATACGTACGACTACCAAAAATGGATTTACCTATGTTTTCTGGAGAGCCGACTGAGTGGATTGGTTTCCACGACGTTTTTGTATCTCTAATAGATCTAAATAACAACCTAGCTAGTGGACAAAAGATGCATTACTTGCGCAGCTGCCTTAAAGGAGAAGCCTTGCAGGTAAAAACTGATTTAAAAATTTCTGATGCTAATTACAGTGAAGCCTGGAATATGCTTAAATCACGGTACAAGGTGATAAGAGTCATCGTGGAACACCATTTTTGCGCTATATTTTCGCTAGAGAAAGCGAATAGCGTTTCAGCAAGGGATATAAAAAGGGTTCTAGATGTAGTTTTGCAGCACACGAGAGCACTACAAGCTTTAGGTCGTCCTGTAGAGTTCTGGGATGATTGGCTGGTATATTTAGTGGTTTCTAAATTACCTTTGGAGACCAGAAAACAATGGGAATTATCGTTGTTTGAGGATTTACCAACATTCGAACAATTACAAATATTTTTAGAGACTCGAAGCCGTTCTCTCGAGATGTTGGAAGTCGTTGAAAATTGTTCGTCTTTTAGTAATAAATTCACTAATAAAACTTCATTCCAGAGAAAAGAACCAGCCAATGCCCTACACGCGATAAACAAGACGGAGTACCGACCTCAAAAGCCATCTGTTACGGATGGCGGTATTGAATCGTGCCTTTACTGCTATGGCGTGCACAAAATATATGGATACCACGACTTTATTAAACTCGAAGCCATAATGAGATTCAATCTCATCAAACAAAGAAGCAAGCATAAACTGTCTGTTCTTGCCGATTTTGTCGCCAATGTCAGCATTCGATGTTACACGATGCTCCTAGCTTCAAAAATCGTACTACTACTCCTAATAAAAATATTTACAACACTCCAAATTCAGGCAATGTTCCTCTCTCCGACCATGGTGTAAATACCATATCTTCGAATCCAGATTCCTGTTCTGCTTTAACCGCTGCGTTCTCCGATCTCAACTCTGAGCGTTCTTTCGCCACTCCTACAGAGCATGAAATCGAAAGGGCTATTTTGTTAGCCACTGCTAACTATTTTGTAATCAAAATACAAGACTCTTCTGGACGATGGCAAAACGCGCGAATATTATTCGACAATGGATTGCACGCCTCTTTCGTAACGGAGTCCTGCATTAAACGATTACGCTTGCCAATACGTGCAACCGCGGTTGTCATTACGGGCATCGGATCCTCTCAATGTGCAAAATCCCGAGGGCAATGTACGGTCACGTTATCCTCTCGTCTAAAGGATCAATTGTTTCACGTAGATCTATTGATTCTCCCTAAAATCACTAATGACTTGCCAAATGCTCCTGTACAGATTACAAATTGGCCTCATATCGAAGATCTACCCCTCGCTGACCCACAGTTTGCTAAACCAGGTCCCATCGACAAACTAGTAGGTGCCGAAAAGATGGGTAAGTTTCTACTGGCCGATATGCGTAAGGGTCCACAAGGAACTCCGCTGTTACAAAGCACAGTTTTTGGATGGGTGTTGTTTGGACCTGTTGTTCAACAGCAACAGTCAACAAGCCTCGTACAGGCATTACATAGTGATCTACGTTTGGAAGCATTAGTCCGAAGATTTTGGGAGTTGGAAGAGCTACCCGCACGAAAATTGATAACAGCCGAAGAAGAGGAATGCGAAGACCATTTTGAAACGCGCTGCTGACGGGCGAGTTAGGGGAAACACGCAGCATCGCAGTCAAAAGTTTAATGCGAATGGAGCGAAGACTTGAGCTAAATGAGGAATTGCGATTGGGATACACTCAGTTCATGCAAGAGTTACTTCAAATGGGCCATATGGAGCAGGTCCACGATGTGCCTCCTAGTTGCTACTACATGCCGCACCACGCCGTCATCAAAACGACCAGCTCCACGACGAAGTTAAGAGTAGTTTTCAATTCATCGAATCTTCTACAGGATACTGTCTGAACGACTTATTGACGATCGGCCCTCAACTGCAGCAGGAATTGTTCTCAGTCCTTCTTCGTTTTATATCGCATGGCTATGCAATGAATGCCGATGTAGACAAGATGTACCGGCAAGTCATAATTGTGGAGGAACATCGTGACTACCAACGAAAATTATGGCTTTCGAGTTCTTCCGAACCAATACGGGACTATCGTATGACTCGTGTTACATATGGTGTAACTGCAGCTTCTCACTTGGCAGTGAAGACCATGCAACGGACGGCTACTGAAACCATCGAAGACAACAGAGCAGCAGCAACTGCGATTTTGCGTGATTTTTATATGGACGACTTACTAACTGGCGCCTCTTCTATCGATACGCTCCTCGAGTTGCAAAGGGGTGTATATGGAATGCTGGCTAGCGCAGGTTTTGAGCTGAGAAAGTGGGCCACGAACTGTGAGGAGCGAGGAGGTTCGCGCATTAGGGCTAATTTGGAAAACTACGTAAGACTGCTAACTTTCACATTGCATTTCAAGGAACCCCTACTATTCTAACGAAAAGAGCACATCTTTCTGATGCTACCTCATTGTTTGATCCCCTTGGACTTATATTATAAGAGTGAAAATCTGGTTTCAAACGATTTGTCGTATGCATATTGATTGGGACGATCCCGCGCCATCAAGCATAGCTCAGCAGTGGCTGATTCATCGTGATGATCTTCGTAAGTTAACTTCTCTCAAGTTAAATCGTTGGCGTGGTACGACCTACCAGACGACATCGCTTCTGAGAAAGCATACCCTGCTGTTTTATATGCTCGAACCGTAGATAAAGAATCACAGATAACTATCGAACTAGTAGCTGCCCGTAAGGTAGCGCCTCTGAAACCAACCACATTACCACGCCTAGAGCTGTGTGCTGCGCATCTCGCTGCTGAACTCACACGTCATGTTTTGTCTAGTTTGGATCACGGAACTTATCATCTGCATGCTTGGACTGACTCCAAAGTTACACTCGCATGGCTGCGTAACGACGCTTGTCGATGGTCCACATTCGTTGCAAACCGTGTAGCTGATCTACTACAAAATTCATTGTGGTGGTATGGGCCTTCCTAGCTGAAACATTTGGAAAATAGTTGGAAACGCCATTCAGCTAAACCACACACAACACAATTAGAGTTTCGAGCACGAAATTCTGCTGCTCATACAGTGATCTGGGATCTGTTAACAAGGTATTCCTCTTATAATAAATTAAAGAGGCAGACCGCTTACTTGCTACGTTTTGCTGCCAACATACGTGCGAGGCAACTCAAGCGTCCCGACCTAGTGAGGGTCGGACGCATCACTTGTCCAGAAATTAAAAATACTGAAATCGTCTTGTTTAAGTATATACAGCTTCATTCACTTCCTAACGAGATTCTATCTTGCAGATTAAATAAGTCATTGCCCTTGCGGAGCAATTTGATTCGTTTACAACATTTTGTGGACCAAGAGGGGCTACTGCGTGTTGGCGGTCGCATTAAACATGCCGCCACGTCCATCAACGTCAAGCACCCCATTATCCTGCCTAGAAATTCGAAACTCCCTAAGCTTTTGGTACTCGATATTCACAAACTGACACTTCATGCCGGTCCCGGAATCATAGTGGTACTGCAGTGTCGATTTTTGTGGGACCGTACGCTTTCAAATTTGCACTAGGAAGAGGAGCCAAATCTACAAAGGGATGTATTTGCTCCTTTATTTGCATGAGCACAGGTGCTATGCACTTGGAAGCGCTTAGCTGTCTGTCCTCTACCGTATTCATTGATGCCTTTAGACGTTTTGTTAATCGCCGAGGCTTTTGTCGGCACGTTCATTCTGATAATGGTACGAATTTCGTCGGTGCTAAAAGAGAGCTACGCCACATGCTCCAACAATGTATGGACGATGACCCCGTTCGTCTATTTTTCGAAGACGCTAGTATCACAAGGTTTTTCAACCCTCCAAGTGCGCGACACATGGATGGATCCTGGAAGACCGGCGTAAATCGTGTGAAGTATCACCTCAAGAGGGTGATTGGGGATGCGTTTTTAACATTTGAAGAATTCAGCACTCTACTAACTACACTGCCTAACGTCCAAGCGTACCGCACATGCAAACGCATGATAACAATGCAAATACGGCACAAGCCAAAGCGGCGGATCAGGACGCTATGTATAGCGGGCATTTGGTCTGAAGGCCAGAAATGCATTGAACCCAAAAATATGCGCCTATTAAATTCATTAACAGAGCACATATTTTTAGGGTGCAAATATTGTAAATGAATAGTATTTATGCATTAATTATGATGTAAACTTTTAGGGTGTCACAGTTCCGCAGTTAAGCTGACGAAGGGCATTTAGAATGCACCGACGACACTTTTACTTTCAGTAGGTCAGTTGGCTTGATCAACCAAACAACAATTGCGTAACTGGAACACCAGAAAAGTCAATACGTAGACAGTAATGTTTAGTTGTAAATAGTATATAAGAACTAGTATTTTAAGAATAAAGCTTCTTCTTTTGTTAAACCAAAAGTGGTGAAATGCTAATTGAAGAAAGTGATTTAGGTTTACAGGTACACGCGCAGGACAAGCAGCAAGAGGACGTTCCCGACAACAAGCAGATAAGGACCCCAACATTTTGGCGCAGCCGGTCTAAAGGACCTACAGGAGGAATCCCAGGGCAAGGAACCCTGAAGCAGTGAAGGATCCTGCAACAAAATCACAAAAGCACAATAGGCGCGTTCGCGCTGTTGCACGCAGCTTTGTATGGGCAACCATAAACCGTCAGTATGATCGGATGGTCTATGTGTGTTCGTCCTAGCTGTGAGGATTTTTTGTGTAGGGGCTTTGCGTTTGTTTGTCGTGAAGGACATTTATATTGTTTATAAAGTCATGTAATTTATATTGGAGACATTTAAATTGTTTTTATATTTTTTGAATTCATATGGTTTTAATTTATGTTGTTTGAAAACAAAAATAAAAAATTTTATTTAAATATTTGGCATTTTGAGCTTAGGGTATTAGGTGAAAATATTTCAAGAGATGCAGACGACACGTATTGTTGCATCAAAGTTTTTGTAGTTCGGAAAATACAATTTGCGTAGCAATGTTGAAAAGAATTTTAAATGCTATTATTACGTGGCGCTGACGTTACGGGTTTATTTTTGAATATGGATTCAAGTTTCCGGGAATGAAGCAATACACTTTTGCCTGTAACTCCAATTTCGGTTTTTGCGAACATATGGCCTTTTCTATGGATTTTTGAGAGTATTAAAGTTGGTTAAAAGAAATCAAGGAGTATCTGTGAGGAAGTCAAGGACGAATTTGCATTGATGGTAGGACTTAAAGGACGCCGGTAGACAGCGGATATGGAACTTGTGATGGAAGATAAGTAGAGAAAGAATATATATAAAGATAGAATTTACGGTGTAATGTTTTTTTTTTTATAAATTTGTTTTTATCATTAAGTAAGATGGAATAAAATATTGGAATAAGTTGATAAAAACTGTTTACAATTATTGGGTTTTATTTGTAATTGGGATGCGTCATCTGTTCTGGCATTTGGGGTATGACAGAGGAAGCGCAAGGGTTACTACTGATACAGGAGCAACTTGGCGAAGCGATTGAAAAACTGGTTCGTAACTTTAAGAAAGACGACAGGTTACGTAAGGACAACTTGTATTACCCCAAGCGAATAAAACAATTGCAACATCTGGGGCGAGAGTTCAACAATAACCACGGGTTGTTGTTGCGTCACGCAGTTGAGTACGGCAAAGGAAAATATTTTGCGGAAAATTACGCAGAGTACGTAAATAATCTGGTCAACGAATGGGCTGATACATTTAGTTCTGAATTAGAGGGACTAGGACAAAAAACTACGAGTTTAGCTTCGCCAGACGAGGAAATAAGGAACAGATTGAAATCAGTACAGTCAGAGGTGGAACTGTTTACAGGGAAAATAGTTGACCAGTTCGAAGCAAGTACGAGCAGGGAAGAAGCTCAAGAATTGTGGAAACAGGCGAACGCCAGAGGAGCTGTGTGACCATTAGAAGTAGCGGATCAAGCCTTAACGGCAATCCAAAAAAGGACAGAAGAAAAGTTGTTCAATTTTCATAAGAAAACAGAGGATTTGAGAGCACAAAAGGAGTATCTTGAGAATAAGGTAAAGGAACTTTCTCAGAGATTGACGGAAACAGAGGAAACAGCAGCGCTGTTGGAAAAGGAGTGTGCAAAATTAAAAAGAGGACGGGCTACCAATAGGACCTCACCGTAAAAGGAGATATCAAAGTCAGCATCGGCTGGATTTACACAGACAGTATTGACATTGAATCCGGAAGTTCGCTGGCCGGAATATTTGACACCAGAAGGGATAAGCCGCATGGTAAAGCCAAGATTAGTTTTTAGTCAAGAAAGGCAAGCGGAATTTTTGTTTGGCGCATCTGAGATCGGTGTCGAGCCTTTTTCGCCGGGAAGTCCGATAAATAATAAAAATCAGGTATATCCGCCAAACGAGCCAGAAGCAGTAACACTGCACCAAAGTCTCGAGACAGTGGACAGTATTTCGCCTGTACGAGCAAACGGTCGGAGACTAATAAGTTTGAGTCCGTCACTGGTCAAGTACATTTCATATCCGGGGGGAGTGAATATGGAAACCACCCAAAAGGACAACGCTCAAGTTTTACCAGCCATAAGTAAAACAAGAATAAGTAAAATGGGTATCGAGGATATCACAAAGACCGTGTCCAGGCTAGTACCTGTGTTTACTGGTGCTGCTTCAGAAGATTTAAGGTCAGAACTAAATAGGTTCATTCAAGGTTGTGAACTTGCAAAGCGAAGCATAGGCCCTGATGAGTTGCAGGACTTTTTCGACTGTGTTAAGCAAAGGTTATTTGGAGATGCATACAACCTCGTGCTGAAAAAGAAATTCGCCAGTGTGAACGAGCTTTAAGGCCTTCATAAGAGAACCTATCTGAAGGAGAGAACTCTGGAAGACATATCCCAAGAGATCAAAATCGGGAAGCAGCTGGCAGGTGAAGATATACGCGCCTTTGCCAAGCGTTTAGAGTCACTTCGGATGATGGCCCAGGAAAAAATAAAAAATAAGTACAAAGGCGTTGAAGATACAGCACTATATTTTAACTGCCGCTGTCATGGATAGAGAGGGAAGTAATGCCGTTCCAAACATATACAGAGGAGCGTATAATCCCGGTGTCTCCGACAACAGAGCCACGAATCCGAGAAATCCGTACAGGGGGTTTGTACAGAGGGCACCCACATGTTCGTTCTGCCATAAGCAAGGGCATACAAGGGATGAATGCGTTACACGGAAAAACACGCCCTACTGTATGGAGTGCCAAACATATGGTCATAAGGCAAGTAGACAGTGCCAAGTAGACACTACATGGGAGCAAAGTAGAAGGCAGTCAGGTACGAGGCGCCCGGATCCACCCTTGAGGGACGGCAGGGGTAGTAGTCCCCGAGTTAACTGAGCGGAAGGAAATAACCAAGGAATAAATCCTTTCAACACTGGGAGTGGTCAGCAGCTACCAAATTGGAATTCCAGAAGTGAACCAAGGATAAGCAACTCCCAACAGGGGTTGAGATGCTTCTCATGTGGACGAATGGGACATCGGGCAGCGGAATGCAGGGATAGACAATTCCAACAATTTTGTTATGAGCAGGATAGGTGATGCCTTCATCGAGATACCCTACAAAGAAGCAGCTAGTGGAAAGCTAGTGCTTTTAGTAGATTCAGGGGCGGATACCAGCCCCGTAAAATCTAGTGTTTTACGGAAAGGGCTGGATATTAATCAAATGGATGTAAGAACGCTTAATGGTGCGTTTGGAGGTTGCATCAGGACACTGGGATCGCTCAGAATAGGGCACAGTGATGTTAGGGGCATGAGTTTTAGAGTTCATGCAGTGGAATTGGATAGGGAAGGTATCCCGGCCGATGGGATAATTGGCCGCGATAATTTTTGGGGCCGCACCATACTAGATGCGCTAGAAAAGCAGTTATCGTTTTATGATTATAATAATAATAGAATCCTCTCTATTCCATTGAAGTCATGGCAGAAAGGAACCGTGAATAGGGTTAAGAATTGTATGGAGGTAGTAAATGCAAGGTCAACCAAAGTAGTTACTCTGCATGTAAATACGAAACTTAGGACTGTTGTTTTGCACAAGCAGCAGCTAGCGGAGGGCGTTTATATGGGAGAAACCATAACGCACGTTGACAAGGGTAAGGTGTTCGCTTGCGTACTCAACGCATCGGAAAAGGACTACCTGATGGATGAGGATTTTAGGCCTAAGTTCACTAGTTATGATAATTTTAAGGAACCGAATTATAGATCGGTAAATCAGATTAAACAAGTTGATATAAGAAAAAGAATGGAGAGAGTGCTAGAATCACTGAAGTTAGACCCAAGCGTAAATTCAGAAGAGACGGCATCAATAGAACCCATTTGTGCGTCATTCCATGACATATTTTTGCTGGAAGAAGACCAGTTAACGTATAAACCAGAGGTAGAGCATGAAATACCTACTAGGGTGGATCAAGCACCAATTAACCAGAAACAGTACAGATTGCCACAAGCTCACAAAGATGAGGTAAACAGGCAAGTGGAAGGAATGTTAAAAGATAACATAATTTCACCGAGTATCTCGCCTTGGAACTCACTAATACTTTTGGTACCAAAGAAGGGGGGTCCTGAGGGTCAGAAGAAGTGTAGAATAGTCGTCGATTTTAGGAAATTGAACGACGCCGCTATCAAGCAGGTGTTCCCGATACCAACGATAGAAGAAATTCTGGATCAATTGGGATACAGTAGATATTTTTCTACACTTGACTTAGCGAGTGGCTCCCACACCAAGTTCTGGAGGATACCGAAGATAAGCAAAAGACCGCGTTTAGCACCATTCTGAGTTTGATAGGTGGAATGCGTAAAAAAAGCATTCCTAGGACTAGTGAACGATTATAGAAAGTTCGTAGAAAGACTAGCCGGAATTGCATTTCCAGTGAATAAGTTCCTACGAAAAGAAGCAAAGTTCGAATGGACAGAAAGCTGTCAGCAAGCATTCGAGAGGCTAAAAGGGATAATTAGCTCGTCGCCGATATTGGCGTACCCCAACATTGAGCAAACATTTTTGTTGACCACCGATGCTAGTAATGAAGCATTGGTGGCAGTGTTGTTACAAGGGGAAGTCGGTAATGACCGACCAATAGCATTCGCAAGCAGAGCGCTTAGTGATACGGAGAAAAGATACTCCACAATAGAGGACTTTCTAGCCATAGTGTGGGCTACGAAGGATTTTAGGGCATATATGCTAGGTCGCCCATTTAAAATATATACCGATCACCAGCCGTTAAGAGGGATAGCCAATTTGAAAAACTAAACGTCTAGGCTAGCCAGGTTCAGACACAAATTGTCTGAGTATGATTTTGAAATCATATACAAACCTAGGAAAAAGAATCTAATTGCGGATGCTCTCAGTTGGCGAGATGCAAAGCTCTGATTTCACAATAAAACTCGCAGAGGCGGAAGCCACGGGAATGCTGATCTATTATCACGACGTCCTTGCAATGTGGAATGCAAGCACTGTTCTAAAACTGAATGAAAAGAAGCAGTAGTCGATGTCCGCTTAATGGTTTTTTTACCAGACGAAGAATGGACGACGGAGAAACTAAAAGAAAAGTAACGAAATGACCCGTAACTAAAGCATATTGGGCTCAAGGGAATAGCTTAAAGTTTCAAGATGGTTCCCTATTTCGCCTATCGCAGAGCGAAGATGGAAAAAACCACGATGAACTTCAAGGCAAGAATAAGCGAGATTCTCAGGGAATGCCATAGTGCGCCTAGCGGAGGACATTTGTGAATTACAAAAACAGTCGAGGAAATTAAAACACAGTTTTATTGGATCGGTGCTTGTGAAAAGTGTACAGCTGCCAAGGGATCGAGCCATCGCAATCAAAGGAAAAATTCATTTACAGAACGTATGAGCGCCATTCGAGCGTATTGTAATGCACATCGCAGGTCCGTTTCTAATGAGTGATTCCGGGAAAAAAATATATTCTCGTCGTAATCGACTATTTCAGCAAATGGTCAGAAGTACGAGGTGTGATCAAAAAATAACCGTTATTGTGTGATCAAAAAATAAAGTATTTATTTATTCATCAACAACTATATTGTCCCCTTTAAAGTAATTCCCCTCAGATATAATACACTTATGCCAGAATTTTTTTCAATCCTCGAAACACTTCTGAAACGCTTTTTTTGGTATCGCCTACAGCTCCTGTTTCGATTTTTCTTTTATCTCCTCAATCGTAGCAAAACTCTTTCCTTTCATCGGTGTCTTCAGTTCTTCAGTGAGGGTTCCCTCTCATGTACCCTTTTAAAAATTCGCGCTTGGAACGCCTCTCTTGATAACCCGCTTTCGCTGGGTCGGTGATTTCTACCTTAGGCCATTTGCTACAAAGAACACCGGTCATCGTACACTCCTTGGCCTGCACTTAACAACCCTTCGTCTCAGTCGCTGTTCGCTGCCTTTCGACTCTATTGGTTGTTCCGCCGGCCTCAGAGGCACCACTTTGTTGGAGATAGCCGTACCGTTATACGGTGTGAAGCTTTTAAGTTACCTGTGGCAATATCATTTTGGTGGAGTTGATATTGATGCATTTGAGCCACTGGAGGAACAGTTTTTATTTAACGTAATATTATTGATCGGGTCATACGTGAGGTACAGCATAATGATACCGTATCTAATGTTTTTTGTTTTACAGTTCATACCGTCTGTGGTAAAATATTTACACAATCTGCAATTATCCATATAATGAAGTCAGTAAATTAGCGTGTTATTGTAACTGCATTCAGTGGAATTGCTTCCAGATTTCTGCAAGGGGGCAGAACACATCAGATTGTGTTTAAGTTGCCAATTCCGGTTGTTGAAACTTCAGTTTGTAATATTCCTGCAAATAGCAGTCATAGTCGCTACATAAATTTGGCCACATTGATTATAATCAGAAGTGAAAAACTATACTCCTAAAAATTTTTTTAGTCTCCTACAAATTGTCAATTTTCTAGATTTTACATCAACAACAACTTAATACACTGTACAATTTTTATTTCACATTTATGTTCAAGAAGACTTATTGGTTTTAAATTTTACATATTTTATCTTTATAAAGTTAAATAATTACAGTTAGAAAAGGGTTTTTAATCAAAAAAAGTTCCCAGCTACTTAAACACGGTATATTCTCCACTAAAAAGTTTTATGCCAAATCTCTTAGCTTTGAAGTGCTGTATAAAGCGGGAAAATGATTTTTTTTAAATTAAAGTTGTAGTTTTCTCTTAATTGGAGTTTTATCTTTCCAATGATTCCAAAAACTTAATATTCTGACACGCTCACTTTTTTGATTTTTGTCCATAGGAGCACTGTGCGGCGGCTGGGACGTATAAAACCAATCTGAAAGCGAATTCACATATCCTCAGGAAAAATGGAATGCTCATCGCTTCAATAAAATTATTGTGTCGCGCGATTAGTATAGCCGCATAAAAAGTAACTCTTAACTCATTCTTGTGAAATAATATGTTTTGCAAAGTGGATAAATCTATTGTGGTTTTTATGTAACTGGAAAAGTATTTGTATTAAATATTGTATCAAAGTGTAGTCAAAGTTTTTACATTAAAGATTCTTTTAGTTTTTTTATTGGTATTGGTACGTGTTCTGAAATAGTATTTTTGCTGCTTGGAGGGATTATCTGGAAAAGCCTCACAAATTTCTTTACATTGTTGTAACCCTGTGGGTTGTATGGCACATATTTGTAATCAATATGTTGAAATATCTTAGTATTATTTGAACTGTGAAGCCAGCATAACTGACTTGCTGAGATTGATTTTAGAGTTTGATTTACACTCAAAACTTATGGATGTAAGCGGTATCTATTCAATAAAAAATATATATATTTTAAAGTCAAATCTCTAATTGAGAATCAATATTTATAGTTTAGATTTTTTTTTTCTGAAGAAAAAAAAGTGAAAAGTTGAAAATAAAAATTACTTTATAAAAGAAATATTTTTGTTTTGTCTCTATTATATTTTTGAAACAAAAACCAGTAAAAGAAGCTGACGTCGTATTAGCTTAGCATATGCTTGCGAAATCAAAGCAAGGCGATATTATTTCTATATAAGAAAATAATAAATATTGAATTTGTAGGCACATATTTCAAACTGCTGAATTTTATGTGTAGGTTTGAAATATGACTGAAACGTATTGGATTTTATTTGTTGGATAGATAAGTTTATGATATTACACATTGTTTAAATATCAATAATAGCAGATCTGAAAGCGAATTCACATATCCTCAAGTGAAATGGACAGCTCATCGCCTCAATAATGTGATTGTGCTGCGCTAGCACACAAACTTTTAATTAATTCTTGTTAAATTACATGTTTGGCAAAGTGGATAAATTGTTTGTGGCTTTTATGTATCTGGAAAAGTAAATATTTACATTAAATATTGTCTAAGTTAAGAGTGTTAACATTAAATATCATATAAGTTTCTGTATTGGTATTAGTAAGTGCTGTGAAAAAGTATTTTTTCTTGCGTGGAGAGATTATCTGGACAAACTTCACACATTCCTTTATTTTGTTGAAGCCCTGTGGGTTCTGTGCACATACTTGTAATCAATATATTGGAAATATATTAGTATTATTTGAACTTTATATTGGATCTGTGACTCATACACAAATGACTTGTTAAGATTGATTTTAGAGTTTGATGTACACTCAAAGTTTATGGATGTTTGCGGTATATATTCAATAAAAAATATATATTTTTAAACTTAAATCTCCAATTGGGCTCGTCTTATAATCGATATTTTCTAGTTTTGATATTTTTTAGCAGGACAACTATTTGATAAAGTAGCAGACATGTAGAGACTATACTCTCCACTAGACTCTATACTCGAATTAATTTTTAAATTTTTATCAATATAAATTTAAACCAGTGCTATAGAGCCTTAGGACGTTTAATGGAGAAACTTTTAAGCATACCAAATCCTGATTATGTTTTGTAAAACAATACATTTAAATTATTTTGCATTAAAAAAGAGAAACGTGAATGTAAAAACGGAATATAATTAAAAAAAAAAGAAAATAAGCGTTCCTTAATGAGTGTTTTATGCTCTCTCCCACTCTGTGAGCCGAGGAACTCTAGCGAAGCTCTCGTGCACAGGCGCTCGGCCGCTTGATCAACTACGGGAAAGTCGCTCTCAACCAAATGAGCAATCTTCAAGCATAGAAATTATACCAGCCTCTCACCAACAACAGCAAACAATGTATATATAATGTAACACCCCAGACTGCGGAACAACCCACAACTAGTTCCGTATCTATGAAAATTTTTACATCAAAAGCTGGCCCCATAACCAATAAACTATTGATTCGGGGAATAATACAATAATAACAACATCGGTCTCGTCTAATTTGATGAGAATTTCAATCAGCATGAACAATCCTAATCAAGATTTGAGTACAACTAATTACTCACATCAAAATCAATACTCAAGCTGAAAATAGTTCAATTGTCAACTCCGAAAAAGAATTTCCGAAAAGCAATCCCCAGCAGGAACCAAAAGAAAAGCAAGACCCAGCAGGAACCAATACATCAAAATTAGGATATCAAAATAAATCCCAAAATAAACGAATTCAATACATTCCGAAACTCGCTAGATAGAGTGCAGATCTGGCAGATCAAAATAAATTAAAATAATCTAAGTTAGGCTGGATTCATCTTCCAATTCAAACAGATTTTCTATCTTAATAGAATATGAAAATTACAATGCACAATGAAGAACCTGAAGTTCCTAAACCATATTCAATCTCTGTGTCTGGAGTAAACAGTGTGCAACCGCTATTGGGGCTATTATGTTCGATTGCAGATAATCAGTACGAATTAGAATTTTTGAAAGAAAATTAAGTGAGAATTCAACAAACGACATCTCAACTCTTGTAAAAAGAAGGACAGAATTTCACACTTACAAACCGAGACAGGAGCAAAATTTTAATGTAGTTTTGAAAGGCCTCTTATCATAAGAAAATAAGTGGTAAGTTAAAGCGTATGGGATTTGATGTTACAATCATATCAAATATTAAGCAAAGAACAACAAAAAACCTGCTCTGAATGTTCTATGTAAATGTAACACAAAACAAAAATAATACGGAGCCACCTAAAAAGAAAAAGGAAATTGCACAGTGCACAAAATGTTAGAGATGTGCTGTAACGACTCAATTTTCCGCCGGGGTAAGCTCGCCGGATAACCAGGTATCGTATACAGAATTTATACCCAGAAACCTCAAGGATCCTTGAAGTTCTTCGTGGGTCCTTGTAAGTGCTTAATCGCAACAAGTCCTTGGATTATCCTTGGATATTATTTAGTCCTGCACTTGGATTATCCTTGGATATTATTTAGTCCTGCAACGCACTTTCCAGAGCTGAGGGAAAAACTCAGAAACTTTCAGGGGTCGTATACAAAAATTATTAATATAAAATCCTGTGAGTTAAATTTGCTCGGTGTCTTTGTTTAAAATACCGCTTGTGGAGTGTTTTTTTATATTTTCCGCTCTCTATTCTTGCCAATCCCCTCACTACTGCGCGTTTGATCGACTTTATAGCTTTCTTTCGCCTACTAGTGTTTTTTACAGGTTTTTGTGTGAGTGAAATTTGTCAGTTGGCAAATTTCATCTTCACAGTGCCAATACGAAAAAATACTGCAAACTTAGTCCAAGATGCGTGAAATACGCTGGCAGCCATCCAACATCATTTTTTAAAGCTGCTGTGAATTACGAACGGATTTTCGCAACGTAGTAATGAAGGCAAAACCTTGATTGCTGATAACACCTTTGACATTATGCAAATGACCAATCAAAGTTTCTTAAAAATTTACTATTGTAGGATATTGTAATATTTTGGGTGTAGCTATTTTATTACGCCTGAAAGCGGATAGCAGCAGCGGCAGTATTTTGCCCTCGGCGCAGATGCTAACTTGGATGATTAGTCCAAAGCACTTTTGTATTGTTCGCGAACCAATTTCCGCGAGGAGAGAATGAAAAGAGTTTAGAGTTCAGTTCAATTCTGGATTATTCTTGGGTTGAGAGCTCTTTTTATACCCTCAAATCCCAGATATTTTGTTTACAATAGTTCTCTTTCATTATTACAATAATTCTCTTATGTAATTCTTATATTTTTCCCCTTTATTTCCTACAAATGTCACCATTATATTGACACCTAGTACATGATTTGACAATTTGTTTGGAAATTAATATAAAAAAACACATTTTGGCCAATGCCAAGAAGTGATACAACAAAAATTATTTACATTAATTATAATAGTTCACTATAATTATATTATAACAATTTATGATCAATTCTTCTAGATGTAGCAACTCGTTTATTTCTTCGTTATTATGCCCATGCATTGTATCGTAGTATTTTATGGATATCTTTTCTATCTCTTCGTCAATTCTTGTCATATTTAGTTTGCGGTGTATGTCTTCATTTGTTGAGTACCAACCAGACTTTATGATAACTCTTAATACTGCTGTCTTTGACTTTTTTCTATGTGTGACCGCTTTGCCGTTCCCCATACTTGGAGTCCGTACGTCCAAATTGGCTTTATTACACACTTGTATAACAGCAACTTGTAGTTAATTGTGAGTTTAGATTGCTTACCCATTAACCAATATAGTTGCCTATATTTTTCTTTTATTTGTTTCGTTTTTTGTTTGATGTGGTAGTGCCAATTTCAGTTTGAGTCCATGTGTATACCCTATGTGTATACCAAGGTATTTAGTATTAGACACTATTTTTATATCTTTATTGTTTATTTTAATAGATTTTGGGTTAAATTTTGTTTTAGTTGTAAAAGTTATTTGTACAGTCTTGTCTTCATTAATTTTCAAGCACCATTTATCAAACCATTCCTTAACATTCTCTGTGTATATCTGCAGATTTGCAGTCGCAGTATTTAGACTTTTGTCAGATGCTAAGAGGATTTTGTCGTCAGCAAGGGTAGCAATTGTGGTATTCAGATCTTTTGGAAGTGGTATATCTGAGATAAATATGACATATAAAGGGTTTTCCAATAAGAGGTGCTATTTTGGTATTCAAAGAAAAATGCCATATTTTGAGATAAATGATCGGATGTTTATTTCGTAATAAAGAGGAAGGTATGCCGTTAATAATGAAAAAGAACATCAGCCAAATGGCCACCACGACCACGCTTACAGGACCATATCCTTATCATGCAATTTTCCATAACCAAATCGCAAAGTGGCTGCCCTATGTCCTCGATAACCTCACGAATTCTATCTTTGAAGTCTTGAATCGACGCTGGGCAGTTGGCGTAGACCTTATCTTTCACGTGGCCCCAAAGGAAGAAGTCGCAAGGTGTTAAATCACAAGATCTCGGTGGCCAATTGTGATCACCTCTTCGAGAGATAACACGGTCCGGAAACTTTCCCGTAAAAGAGCAATGGTTTCGTTGCTTGTGTGGCACGTAGCGCCGTCTTGTTGCAGTAAACGTAAGTAAACGTTGTCCAGATCAATACCATCCAACTCCGACCATAAAATATCATTAATCATCTCTCGATAGCGCAATCCATTCACCGTAACTGTTGATCCAACCTCATTTTCGAAAAAGTAAGGTCCAATGACCCCGCCGGACCATAAACCGCACCAAACAGTCACACATTGAGGATGGAGAGGCTTCTCAACAATAACTCTTGGGTTTTCCGAGCCCCAGATGCGCCATTTTTGCTTGTTGACGTAGCCACCGTGGGGGAAATGGGCCTCATCAGTCAAGATGATTTTTCGATGGAATTCCGGGTCATTTTCATGCATTTCAAGGACCCAATCAGCAAAGACACGACGTTGTTGATGATCGGCCGGCTTGAGTTCTTGTGTTAACTGAACTTTATAAGCCTTAAGACCCAAGTCTTTATGCAAAATACGGTGTAATGACGTTTGTGGAATGCCCAATTCCAAAGAACGACGAGGAATGGACAAACCTGGGTTTACTTCAACACTTTGGGCTACAGCAGCAATATTCTCAGTTGTTCTTGAGCGACGTGCACGGGTTTTATTCTTCACATCACTAACTTGTCCCAACAGCTCCAATTTTTCCACCAATTTCTGTATTGCGGTCCGACAAGGTGCTTCACGACAACCCAAAAATGGTTTAGTTTTGCGAACTGTGACTGCAAGATTTTCATCATTTTTGTAGTGAATTTTAATAATTTCAATGCGTTGTTGAAGTGTGTATCGTTCCATTTTTAGTAATGGCATAGTTTCTACTTGTCAAATGTCAAATAATAAAAGCTTCAAAAGTGACAGCTACCGAAATACCGGGTGATTCAAAATAACACCTCTTTTGGAAAAATCCTTTAGCAGTGGTCCTAAAACATTCCCTTGAGGAACTCCAGTTGTTGTAAGATGAATAGACGAACACTCTTCATTATATTTGACGTAAAAGAAACGATCACTAAGATAACTTCCAACAATCAAATAGTAGTCAAGTGGCAGCATCGTCTTCAGTTTATGCAGCAGTCCTTTATGCCATACTTTGTCAAATGCTTTTGCAACGTCTAAGAATACAGCAACGCAGTACCGCTTATATTCTGTCTGTTTCAATTTTGTTTCTTATACGGTTTATCTGTTGAATTGTTGAATGTCGTTTTCTGAAGCCGAATTGATGATTTGGTATAATGTTTTTATTGTCAAGGATCTGGCTAAGTCTATCATGTAAAAGTTTTTCAGCAACTTTAGAGATTATGGGAAGTAGGCTAATTGGTCTATACGACGAAGCAGTTGTAGCATCTTTTCCCTGCTTCGGTAGTGCAATAATTTCAGCAACTTTCCATACTTTGGGAAAAAATTGTAGTCGGAACATTCCTTAAGTAGTTATAACCTATAGTTGGTAGCTGAGCGAGAGCTTTTCCTGTCAACATATCGTATCCTGGTGCTTTTTTGTGGTTTATTCGTTTTTTAATGCAATTAATTATTTCTGTTGTGTTTGTCTTCTTTATTTTGGTTGTAATGTCTATATTTAAGTCATTGTGTGTTTCAATATATTTATCTTCGTCATTTGATAGGACTTTTTCAAAGCATTTAGCCAATGCAGTTGCTTTTTCTTCATTGGTAGTAGCCCATGAGTTGTCATCTTTCCGTAGTGGTGGCTGATACCTTATCTGAGTTTTTAGTTTCTTTGTGCATTTCCATAATGAGTAGTTCGTATCCTGGGTAGGCGTCAAGTTTTTTAGGTAATTTTCAACTTCTATATTTTGTCTTTTAGTTAATATTTTCTTGAGTTTTTTGCAGGCTATATTTAAGTTGTGTTTATCCTCAGGCGATCTTGGCTTGAAAACTGTTTAGTTTTTGAAACAGAAGAGCCAACTTTATCAATAATCAAAGAAGATCTCATGTCGATTTTGATGATCTTTGTGAATCTGCAAAAAGAGCAAGAGTATCATAATTAGTTCAAAACTACAGTCAAGCAAAACTCCGCTTATGCTGCTCGTGTTAGTTTAAACCGCGTTAGTTATCGGAAGGGAGGTTCTCGATCTCACCCTTGGCAATAATTACTCGTCTCATCTTATTTCGAGTTGCCGCATTTCGCAGGACTGACTGGACAAGATTCCAGGGCATTATGGAGTCGGGCCTGCAGTCGACTCCTCCCACTATCAACAATTACCTCGATATAGATCGAGCTGTTGAAACCATTACAGCACTATTTAACTCTGCTGCCAAACCAGCCTGCAACTTCCCGAAGCCTTGAGGGAAACCCAAACCCCCTTGGTGGAATTCGGAAATTGCTGAGCTACGAAAAGAATGCCGCTAGGTCTTCAACAGAGCCAAAGCTACAAATGACTGGCTCCCTTTCAAAGACAAACAAAGGGAACTCAAGTATATGGTTACGAGATCCAAACGAGCGTCTTGGCGAGACTTCTGTGGCAACATAGAAAGCTCGTCCGAAACAAGTAGACTTCGGAGGATTCTCAATACCACCCCTCGGGCTCTAGAATGTATTCAGAGGTACCTGGACTGACTCTGAAACCGACACTCTAGACGCCCTAATAGAAACACACTTCCCGGGAAATGAAATCTTTGTGGATTGCAGGTCTCTTGACACCAACCACTCCTTGAGTTACTCAACCCAATTCCAAATGACCAACACGCATATTCAGTGGGCCATCAACAGCTTTAAGCCTTTTAAATCTCCCGGGCCTGATGGCATCATTCCCGCGGACATTCAGCACACTGCTTGTGCGGTTGCGCCTTCGCTACTGCATATTTATAATGCATGCCTAAGATGGTCGTACATTCCCAAAAGCTGGAGAGAACCTCGAGTAGTATTCATCCCTAAAGCGGGAAAGTTGACCCACACCAAGCCTAAGGACTATAGACCAATTAGTTTGTCCTCCTTTCTTTTGAAAAAACTGGAAAGAGTCCTTGATATACAAATCAGGAGCTCTATTAATTGTTGTGAGTTAGAACCAAGCTACCTACGTGTAGTTGACTCACAGCATCGACTCCTAATAGATGCAACACTCTGTTGGATTAGCATGTGCTAAAATTGTTTAACAATAAGACATACTTTTAGGGTCTAAGTATTTTAAGCTAAAATGGTTTGTGAAATATTACTATGTAAACTTTTAGGGTATTATAGTTCCGCAGTCGAGTCGACGAGGGCAGCGTAATGCACCGTCGCCACGTTTGAAGTAGGTCAGTTGGCTTGACCAACTGACACCAATTAGCAGGTGCGGACCTGGAACACCAGGAAGGTCAGTTCACAGACTGAGATAGATGTAAAGAAATAGTATATAAGATCTAGTTTTCGTAAGAATAAATCTGCTTGTGCTTTTAATCTTGAAAGTGAAAAGTGTTTTGGTTTTGATTTAACCCGCTAGGGTTTTGAAGTTTTCAGACACGCGTCCAGCGAACCGCGACAGGACGTCCCCCGTCGAACAAGGACAATACCACAACATTTTGGCGCAGCCGGTAGGATTCAACGTCGAGTGCCAGGAAAAGAGCACTCCTACGCGGGAATCCACCAATAGGAAACCATCAGGATAACCATCCCAAAGGAGTTCAATGGAGGGAACAAAAATGGTGAGTATGCTTATAGTAGCACATTCTATGTCATGCAGAAGAAGCAGCATCGGGGCTGATTAGCCGCTGCGGTTAGGTGACAATAGGTCGATCCAAAAGAAAAATTTTTATTTACGGTCAGGTTGTATAGGGTTGTTCCACTGAGATTAGGTTCATATTTTTACTTACCGTTTATTTCAGCATTCTCGGGGGGCGTGAAACGTGGAAAGTTATTTTAAAGGAAACAAATTTCCTCGCTAATCCCTATTGTATTGCGAACTTGTGCATACCGGTTGGTTTGGTTCGGAAAGAACGTGCCACGGTATAGAGTTTACGCATTCATAATAGGGGATGGTGTTTCTTATGTTCGTTTCGCGGGACTAACGTTTGATTCTTTTGTCCGTGCCAAGTACCGGAATAAAGTTAGGTTCACTTTTTGGGGGCATCGCGAGTGTTTGTGTGGCAGCGTGTTTCGTGGCTGCGGTTAGGATAATTTAAATCTCAATTCATATAGTAAAATTGGGTATTTATTTTTTTTTTTGAATATCAGGAAATAAATGACCAGAGTACCAAATGCGTAACGGTTGCAGAAGGTCGAAGGATTGAACTGAGGCCCATTTCAAAGGTGCCGCGCACACACCCTTATTGGCATAGACGTGGTGGAAAAGCAGCACGGGAGAGAAAGCGGCTGGCATTTCTAAGGAAGTTTCTGGCAGAACAGGCGGATCTGGAAGTTCCTCTGCCTTGGAGCGAAGCCAATAGATTGTGGCAGGAAATGTTCAGCCTAGAACAAGCGGATGTTGAATTTTATAATTAGCTTTAAGAGTTTTTGTAAGTAAAATCGAAGTGAATTGTATTGCTTGATAAAACGAGTCAATTAATTTATTTATGTTTTTATTTGGTAAATACATTCCTATTTGGTTATGAATTGAGTTAATAAATACATTGTGGAGGCATGTGAAATAATTTAAATGGTTGTTTTAAATTTTTGGCATTTGAGTTAGGGTATTAGGTGAAAATATTTGAAGAGGTGCCGTCAACATATGTTGTCGCATCAAAGTTTGTGTAGTTCCGAAACTACAATTTGCGCAGCAATAATGAACCAATATTAGGCACGAAAAAGCGAAACAGCTCAACAGAGATTTGTTCAGAAATGAATATGCGTATAATTCTGCGGTAAAATGCTTCTTTGAATGTAAAAATATTCTGGTAGTACTTTTGTGAAATGAAGTAAATGAAATTATGAATAAACTGTAATTTGGTATACTGCTATGCTTATATTTGGAGACTAATTGGGTTTGGGGTAGTCATATTGGATTATTTAAGGGAATTTTCAAGTGATTTTTTAAAATTAGGATACGGTAACACTTGGTTTTTGGAGTTTGGGTTAAAAGTAAAGATTAATTAGGTCTATGGAAATATTGCTGGAAGAGCAAAAGAGGCAGAGTGAGGTCATCCAAAGGATAATCAGGAATTGTAGGAAGGATAGCAAGGCAAGGAAAAATAGCGCGTACTACCGTAAGCGCATAGCGGAGTTAGAAGCCTTGTTGAATACATTCAATAATAACAACGAGGAGTTGTTAAAGTTTAAGGACTGTTGTGGTGACAAGGAGTACTTTACCAAGGATTACCCGTTACACGTCAACGGTTTGACACGGGACTGGTTGACCAAATTCAGATTGGATCTAGAAGAGCTGGAAGCACAGGAGGATAGTCGTAGTTCGCAGGAGGACAAGGCTCTAGACAAGCTTAGGTCTCTACAAACTGAGGTTAAATTATTCACAGAAAAATTGTTCGAGCAATTAGAAGCGGCAACCAGCAAGTGTGAAGCCCAGGTACTCTGGAGATTAGCGAGAGACGGTGGAAACTTGTCAACTCTGGAAGCAGCAGACCAAGCGTTAGCGACTATTCAGAGTCGGACGGAAGAAAAATTTTTCCAAGTCTTCAAGGATACAGAAGAATTGAAGATAAATACGGAATTTCTCGAGAATAAAACTAGAGTACTCTCTAGCCAACTCCGGGAAACTGAGGAAGCCGCATCGCATCTGGAGAAGGAAAATTTGGAGCTCAAGAGAATCGGGGCAACTGCTAAGCCAGCAAGAGTGAGATCGGCTTCAACCTCTCAAATACAAACGCAGACAGTACTAGCTTTGCCACCAGAAGTTCGCTGGCCGGAGTATTTAACTCCGGAAGGGATAGGTCGTGTGGTAAAGCCTAGATTAGTATTGAGTGAAGAGAGTGAAGCGGAGTTTTTATTTGACGCATCGGAAATCGCTGTCGAGCCATTTTCTCCAGGAAGTTCAATAGATAATAAGAATCAGTTTATCCGTCAAACGAGCCAGAAGCAGAGCTGCAAAGTCCCAATACAGTGGACGATATTTCGCCTGTACGGGCAAACGGTCGAAGACTAATAAGTTTGAGTCCGTCGCTAGTCAAATACATTTCAGATCCAAGGGGAGTGAATTTGGAAACCACCCAAAAGGATAACTCTCCAATTTTACTGGTCATAAGTAATACAAGAATACGTAAAATGGGTATCGAAGATATCTCCAAGACCGTGTCCAGGCTAGTACCTGTGTTTACTGGTGCTGCTTCAGAGGATTTAAGGTCAGAACTCAGTAGGTTCATTCAAGGTTGTGAGCTTGCAAAGCGGAGCATAAGCCCTGATGAGTTACAGGATTTCTTCGACTGTATTAAGCAAAGGTTGTTTGGAGATGCGTACAACCTTGTGCTGCCAAAACAATTCGCCAGTGTGAATGAGCTTTACGGCCTTCTGAAGAGACCTTATCTAAAGGAGAGAACTCTGGAAGACATATCCCAAGAGATTAGAATCGGGAAACAACTGGCAGGCGAAGACATACGCGCCTTTGCCAGGCGTTTGGAGTCACTTCGGATGATGGCCCAAGAAGTAATCAAAAATAAGTACGATGGCGTTGGTGATACCGCATTATTATACGAAGTTGACAAGTCGGTGTTAACGACTTTCGTAGTGGGGCTCCGCAACTCCGCTCTAAAGATTCATATGCTGAATAGCAAAAAAAGGAAATCTGGAGGAGTTGGTAGAAGAAGCAATTAGAGCACAAGTCCTCGTGGAACGGAGTACGGCCGGTTTGGGGGAAATACATATGCTCGAGAATAGACAGGACAGTTTAACTGCCGCTGTCATGGATAGAGAAGGAATTAATTCCGTCCTAAACGTATACAGAGGAGCGTATAATCCCGGTGTCTCCGACAGCAGAGCCGCGAATCAGAGAAATCCGCACAGGGAGTTTGTACAGAGGGCTCCCACATGTTCGTTCTGCCATAAGCAAGGGCATACAAGGGATGAATGCATTACACGCAAAAATACGCCCTATTGTATGGAGTGCCAAACATATGGTCATGAGGCAAGTAGACAGTGAGAATAGACAATAAATGGGATCAAAGTAGAAGGCAGCCAGGTACGAGGCGCCCGGATCCACCCTTAAGGGACAGCAGGGGTAGTAGTCCTCGAGTCAATTCAACGGAAAAGATTAACCAAGGAAGAAATCCTTTCAACACTGGGAATGGTCAGCAGCGACCAAATTGGAATTCTAGAGGTGAACAAAGGATAGGCAACAGCCAACAGGGATTGAAATGCTTCTCATGTGGACGGATGGGACATCGGGCTGCGAATGGCAGGGATAGGCAGTTCCAACAAAGGAACCAGGGAAACTTCCAGCGGCCCAGTCGAGGCCAGTAGACTGGAAAGCCAAAAGAAAGGAAGTAACAGTTAGGCCGGAGGTATGTGTGACTGGTAATATAGGAATTACAGTCCAGGAAAAGGAGGAGCAAGAGGCTCTCCAATACCACGTACCAAGTAACGTAAGAACAATGGTTCATGTTACACAGGAGCAAGAGTCTCTCCGGGAGAAAATTTTTGATTGCGTATTGATTTGGGTAACTGTGATGATTCTAGTACTTAGATTAAGTTTCAATAAGGTTAGAGAGTATAGGCCAATCGCCGCGTACGTGGTACGAGGATGTATATGTGGAGCTCACCAATAATTTTGGTACCAAAGAAGGGAGATGCTCAGGGTCAAAATAAGTGGAGAATGATCGTCGATTTCAGGAAATTGAACGACGCCACTATCAAGCAGGTGTTCCCGATACCAACGATAGAAGAAATTCTGGATCAATTGGGATACAGTAGATATTTTTCTACACTTGATTTAGCGAGTGGCTACCACCAAGTTCTGGTGGATACCCAAGATAAGCAGAAAACCGCATTCAGCACCGGTTTAGGGCATTATGAATTTAACAGAATGCCGTTTGGATTAACAGGACCACCGGCTACCTTCCAACGGTTGATGCACCATGTGCTAACAGGCTTGCAAGGGTTAGATTATTTTGTGTATCTCGATGACATTGTAATTTATGGGAAGAACTTGCAGCAGCATTCGCAACGCTTGTGCAAGGTGCTCCAGAAATTACGAGAACACAATTTGAAATTAAACACGGAGAAGTGTCAATTTTTGCGAAGAGCGGTGGTTTATTTAGGCCATCGTTGCTCAGAGGCAGGAGCACTGCCTGACCCGCAGAAGGTGGAATGCGTTAGAAATTTAGCGGTTCCAAGAAACAGAAAAGAAGTGCAAGCATTCCTAGGACTAGTGAACTATTATAGGAAGTTCGTGGAAGGACTAGCCGGAATTGCGTTGCCAGTTAATAAGTTGCTACGTAAAGAAGCAAAGTTCAAATGGACAGAGAGATGTCAGCAGGCATTCGAGAGGCTAAAGGAAATAATTAGCTCGCCACCAATTTTGGCGCACCCGACTTTGAGCAAACTTTTTTGTTGACCACTGATGCTAGCAATGAAGCATTAGGGGCAGTATTATCACAAGGGGAAGTCGGTAATGACCGCCCAATAGCATTCGCAAGCAGAGCGCTTAGCGATACGGAGAAAAGATACTCCACAATAGAAAAGGAATCCCTAGCCATAGTGTGGGCTACAAAGAATTTTAGGGCATATCTGCTAGGACGCCCAGGCTAGCCAGATTCAGACACTAATTGTCTGAGTATGATTTCGAAATCATATACAAACCTGGGAAAAAGAATCTGAATGCGGATGCACTCAGCAGCGTACCGCAGGCACAGAAGGTATGAGTAGTGCAAACGAGGGCCAAGGCACGGTCAGATAAGGAGAAGGCCGAGAGAATTCAAGCGGCTAAAATTGATGCAACAAGAAATGTTAGCAATGCAGGTGACGCTGCTAATGAACAAAGAGCCAGTAGTGTGGAATGGCTGGAGGATAAAAAAGATATCCAGGCTGTGTTAAAGGGTTTTCATGATTCACCCCTAGGTGGACATCAGGGATTCTGGAAAACCCATGACAGAATTAGGCGAGTATACGGATGGAAAGGTATACTCCGAGATATAAAAAAATATATAAGGAGTTGTCCAAAATGTCAGGCCAACAAAAGTTCAAGGCTGACAAAGATGCCAATAGTGTTAACTGACACACCAAAACAGCCATTTGATAAAGTTCATATGGATATTGTAGGTAATCTACCTGAGACAGTTTCGGGAAACAAGTACATATTGACGTTCCAAGATGATTTCTCAAAGTATATGGCGTGCGTGGCTATACCCGATGCTGAAGCAGGTACGGTAGCCAAAGCATTCTTTGATGAAATTATAGCACGGTACAACATACCTAAGGTCTTGATAACCGACAATGGTTCAAATTTTGTATCAAAACTATTCTCAGAAACGTGTAAAATGCTGGGAATCAAGAAATTGCACATAACACCATATCATCCACAGGCTCACTGGAACGTAGTCATCGACCTCTGGCCGAGTACTTGCGCAGTTTTGCCAAAGAAGACGGCTCGAATTGGGATCAATGGTTGACCACTGCAATGCATGTACACAACAATACTGTGCATGTATCAACGAAGCAAACTCCGTTTAGGACGCTCTACGGGTTTGATTTTAACATGCCAGCAAATCTGAAGCGCAAATGTGCGCCAGTGTACAATGCTGATGACCCGAATAAAGTGCAAAAGTATCAGCTACAGCGAGCGCACGAGTTGGTCAGAGAAAACCAGGATTGTGCTAAACGAGTAGCCAGGGAAGCCAGGGAAGGTACTAAACCCAGTCGTTTTTAACGTGGGTTATCAAGTACTCATGAAGAATCAGGCTAGGAGAAACAAATTCTCACCTGTGTGGATAAGTCCGTATGTAGTAGCAGAGATCCGAAGCCCAGTTACAACAGTCGTAACGATTAAGGGCAAAAATAAAAAGCTACATAATAATTTGTTGAAATTATTCCACATTAGACCACGCGACTAAAGACATGTGTTAATAGTGTTTTACAAATGTTAACACAAGAGTAACAAGTAAACATGTACGTGTGTGTATCAAATAACACACGCAGCGCCGATTTTCAGAGTCAATGCCAGTAAAAGTGTGCCACTTAAACTCGGGCAAGTAAAATTGACGTAATGAAAATCTGTTTTTTGTTTGAAAAATATTTTTTTGTTTTACAATAATAAACGGGTTCATTGCACGTAATTAAAAAATTAAATAAAATAATAAGACAGTCGTGGGTAAGTAATATTAAACTTCGAATATGTACGTACATAAATACGGCGGTGTATGCACTGAATTTTGACGCTTGAGCGTTAACGCCAGGGAACGGAACTGCTGGTGAAGTAAGTATATATATTTATATACATATGTGTATGAGATAAAGAATGAATGTACGAATGTATATTTTTTAAAAAAAAAGGTAAGTATGCTAGTTATGAGGAATGGGTATGAGGAATGGGTATGTATGTATATTAAATACATACACACATACGGCAGTTTGAGGCATAAGCATTGTGACCAGGCGATTGAACCGCTAGTGGATAGGGAGCATAAGGGCATTAGGAGAGAGATGGCATACTTACTCGATATCTGTGAGTGGTAATTACAAAATAAGTAGTCAAGGATCAAGTTTTTTTTTTATATTTTATTTTCTTTTGTTTATTCAATTTTTTTTTTTTTAGGGGTAGAATTTGGTAATTAAGATGGGATTCCCGGGTGGGAATCCGGGCACGGTCATTTCGTGCGCCCGGTGCAGCACAACTAGGAGTTGCCCCAGGACTCTCTCGACTCCCTGTTCTTCCGGGTTGAGTCTTGACGTAAGCAGGAGTTTCCAGCAGGCTTCCACTGCCTCCGGGTAATCCCATTGGTTATCAATCTCCTTTAGGTAGTTGTTGAGGATGGCGTTTGTCGGTGTGTAGGAGCCGCGGGGTACATCCATTAGGCGGCGGTGTTCTTCCAGGCTTAGTGCAGCGCAAGCGGGGTGTATCAGGGGCACCGATTCTTCAAGCAGAGTTTTGATTACCTGCTTGAAGTCCAACATGCAATGTCCAAGTTTGGTGTTCATGGTGGTTGGTGAAGATAACTGTGGTTGGTGAAGAATACAGTGCAAAAGCACGGTTTTATAGGAAATCAATAAGAGGTCTGTTTTCGGAAATGTGCTAACAAGGCACATTTTAACAGAATAACATAAAAAGTTAACCGAAATTAGCTGAGCTAAAGTGCTGAGACATGTTCTCAAGTCGACCAGCGATAATCGGGTCGTAGTGTAGTGGGCAGGTTCGGCTAAAAGAAGAATGAGCACCCTACGATCATATGTCAATTATGGGGTGTTAGGTGAAGAGTAAGTATGCGGATATATATTTGAACAAGTAGGTATTTTTATTGTGTAGTTAAGTATATGAAGACGGGTAATAAGCATTTAGGAGGTTGCAGACTTTGCAGCGGATTATATAAATATACAAATCTTTTTTCTGTTTATTAATTAGGAATTTAGTGTGTAGATAAATGAAGAAAGGCATATTATAGGAAAATGGGTATAGGTTAATTGATAAAATAGTGCCTTGAATATATGTATGTAGCCATGTACGATCTAGGAAGAGACGATCGTTAATGGATATATACATATCAGGTTATAGATAAATTTGGATCCAATAATTGACTGCGATGAAAGATATAGTCATGCAATGGACGAAGTTTTGACATAAACTGGATTCTTTTATGCAATCTGGTTTTTGTCGGAGGACCAATGAATTGGTTCAAAACTGAAATGAGTGATAACTCATGTGTTGAAAAAGAGCATGGAAAATTAATCGAAGCGAAACTGATGCCCTATATGGCAATAATAACACATAGCCTCTTTTCCTCTAGGATGCGGTAGCGAATCCAAGAATGTAAGGGGAGAAGACGAGTGGACGTAAAATTGAATGATATAGCATTCAATTATAGAATAGGCAGATTATGAAGATATTATTGTATATTTATTCTGAAGTATGGTATGTTTAGTGTAAAATTTTACCATTTTTACGGTTATAGATCATGTTAGTGATGTTGATGGCGGTTACCAACGGGATACGTGCAGGAGTGCGGTTGGACAAACTACCGGACACGGATGTATTGCTGGAAAAAACAGGAGATGTATGGTTCGCCAAAGATTATTGGGTGGTTGTAAGTGAGTTTCCACGAACGGAATTGAGGATTATTGTGGAACAGTTCAAAGGTATGCTGGAGACAACCAGGAAGTTATGAGGCATGCAGCGGCCAGCGGGACCGAGCTAAAACGTAGATGCGATTCTTCGACTTTGGAAATAGAGACAATAATGAGAAGATTTTTGGAAAAAGAGAAGACATTGTCTCTGAAAGGGAGAATACGCCGGTCGGTAATAGATGCTGGCGGTGAAATTCTCAAATGGGCAATTGGTACAATGGACCACCAAGATTCAGATCGAATTTATGGTCACTTACAGGACCTTGAGAAGAAGCAATCAAAGATATTGTCATTGCTGGGAAAAGAGGTGACTGTGATGAGAGCAGGTTATCAGGGTCTTCACGAAGCAGTGAATAAGACTTTCCAAGAGCTGGAAGAGATGCACTTGGCGTTGGAAGGCATTGGAAAGAGACATGAGGAAGCAGAAGTGAACTTAGCAGAATCTTTCATGTTGGGGAAAGTTATTTCTAAGGAGATGCTGAGGTTCCAGGACCAACATCAAACGGAGATAGTAGTGCTTGATGATCTGTTACATGGCAAGCTACACCCGTTGTTCCTGACGTCAGATGAGTTACTCAAAGCGGCACAAGTGTCGATGAAAGGAATTTCATGGTATAGCGAGGCACCGGAGCGGTTCTATGAACTAGCCGAGGTTCGCTCAGAAGTGGCGGAGAACGGTTTGAAAGTGGCCGTTAAGATTCCAGTGCCATTATTGGAGTTATTTACGATGCACAAAGTGTACCCTATGCCCAAAAGACTAAACCCAGATTTGTGCGTGCTGCCGAAGACGAGATACGATTACATAGCAGCAAGCCAGGCACAAGAGCATTATATCGGCCTGTCAATAGAGGACGAGGGAAAATGCCGGGAGGTGGGCACAACAAAACGTTTATGCTATCATCCCGGAAAAGTAATTACTCGAGCAAGCGATTACAGCGAGATAGAAGTCTTGAAGCATGAGCGGGATCAACGCGATTAGCCATTCCAGCCACGGGAGGAATTCTATTAGCTACCAGAACCATAAACAGATGGCTCTACCATTTTGACGACCAGGTGACTTTCACGGCAGTGTGCTCAGATGAAACCACACGTTTGGAATTAGTGGACACCGGGTTTATGACCATCGAAGCTGGTTACAGAGTAATTGGCAAAGGAGTAATGCTGGTCCATAAAAGTCAAGAAGAGTCACGGTACAAATTCTCAACGTCCGTCATGAGAACAAACCGTTTAAAGACGAAACTGCAGGAGCTGCTGGGAAATCCACAAACGAAGTGATTCTGGCCATACTCTCACAACACCGAACACAGTCTCACTCATGCATTTCAAGGATCTACGAAGAACCCTAACAACGAACAGCAGAGCGATCAGCGACTTGGTAAAGGAGGCAGAAGATGTTGAAAGGGTATCACACCTCACCAATTCCTGTGATATAGTGCACACCTGGATGAAGGGAGGGGTAGTCAGTATAGCTGGTCTCATCCTGGTGATAATGATGGTGATGACTCTCATTTCGAAGAAATGGTGCAAGATAGTAGCAGCCCTTCAAAGACTCGAATCAACCACACCAACGGCGCAGCACAACAACCATACCGACAACGGCAGCCGACAACCGGATCATCAGTTAGCAGAGGTTGTAGCATAAGATCTTAGATGTAAATATCATAATGGAATATAAGATTTTAAGTATAGGAGTAAATTGTATTGTACGCCAGAGAGAAAAGAGTCGATGAACGACCAAACATAAAAAAGGGTAATAGAACTACATAAAAAAAAGAAGAAAAAAAGAAAGATAAAAGAACAAAATAAAACAAAAGAGGGGGAAAAAAATATAAAAGAAGAAGTAATAAGAAAGCAACAAGTAAAAAAATAAAAAAAGGAAATAAATAGAACCCAAAATATAAAAATAAGGCGAATTTGAAAAAAAAGAAAAAGAAAAAAATATATACATATGTATTGTAGGTTTAAGAAAATTCACAGATTGTTTAAAGTGCAGAAATGATTGTAAACTCTCATTAGAAGTTAGTTGCACTAACTTCTTTTAGAAAGAGGGGAGGGATGTTGTGAGTTAGAACCAAGCTACCTAAGTGTAGTTGACTCACAGCATCGACTCCTAATAGATGCAACACTCTGTTGGATTAGCATGTGCTAAAATTGTTTAACAATAAGACATACTTTTAGGGTCTAAGTATTTTAAGCTAAAATGGTTTGTGAAATATTACTATGTAAACTTTTAGGGTATTATAGTTCCGCAGTCGAGTCGACGAGGGCAGCGTAATGCACCGTCGCCACGTTTGAAGTAGGTCAGTTGGCTTGACCAACTGACACCAATTAGCAGGTGCGGACCTGGAACACCAGGAAGGTCAGTTCACAGACTGAGATAGATGTAAAGAAATAGTATATAAGATCTAGTTTTCGTAAGAATAAATCTGCTTGTGCTTTTAATCTTGAAAGTGAAAAGTGTTTTGGTTTTGATTTAAAACGCTAGGGTTTTGAAGTTTTCAGATACGCGTCTAGCGAACCGCGACAGGACGTCCCCCGTCGAACAAGGACAATACCACAACATAATTTCACGTGCCTATCCAAATCACAACATGCCTATACTAAACGCAAGTCTGTGGAAACAGCGCTTCATGTGCTCATTGAGCAAGTAGAGAAATCTCTCGCCAACAAAGAATATACTCTTGCAGTATTTCTCGACATAGAAGGGGCATTCAACAATATTTGTCCCTCCGCCATAATTCAATGCTTAGTAAACCTAAACCTGGACCCTAGCCTGGTTAGGTTCATCGAACAGCTACTGAAAATACGCGTCATTAGCTCCTCAATAGGAAACGCGCATGCTAAAAGGACAGTCAAGAGAGGTATTCCACAGGGCGGTGTGCTCTCACCCCTCATCTGGAATCTGACGGTGAACACACTACTAATGAGATTAGACCAGACCGGCTGTAACACTATAGCTTATGCGGACGACATTGCTATTTCTGTTTCCGGCAAGTATCTTTCAACCGTATCAGAAAAGCTAAGCTATACTCTTAGTATTTTGTCCCAATGGTGAAGTTGGCCTCGATGTCAACCCTTCCAAAACTGAGGTTATGCTCTTCACCCGGAAGCACAAAATACCGAGTTTTGACTTACCCAAACTTAATGGGCACTCGCGTAGCCTAAGCAATAGCGTCAAGTACCTAGGTCTGATCCTGGACTCTAAGCTCCATTGGAAAGCAAATTTGGCGGAGAGGGTGCGGAAAGCCACGTGTGCTCTGTACTGTTGCAAGAGATCCATGGGAACAACATGGGGCGTCCAACCTCGAATCATGTCCTGGCTCTATGCGGCGGTGGTTGAGCCGTACTGTCTCTACGGCGCTGTCTTCTGGTGGCCTGCAACTGACAAGGCGGTGAACCTAAAACCTCTTGACAACGTTAGAAGAACAGCAGTGGTTCTGATAACAGGGGCTCTGCGTACCACCCCTACCAAAGCTCTATTTGCATTCCTACATTGGTTGCCCACTAGGCTTCTGGTCAGGTAACAAGCAAAATGCTCGGCAACCAGACTCAATGCTATATCGCGCTGGACTAGGCTGAACCTGGGCCACGCCAATATTCTGATGCAGGACACGCCCGTACAGACGGACGTGGACTATATGTGCTCTACACCTAATCTAAACTACGGGTTCGACACTTACATTCCAAATAGAGAGGAATGGTCCAACAATTTAGTGGTCACTGGTAGTTCCATTGACATATTTACGGATGGCTCCAAACTGGAGAAAAAGGTCGGTTGCGACATCTTCTCCAGAAAACTTGAGATCAAGCTCTCCTATCGTCTCCCTGACCATTGCAGCGTCTTTCAGGCGGAAGTAATGGCAATATTCCAAGCGTCCAAGTGGCTTATTCGCAATGAAGTATGCGATGTGATGATACGCATATTCACGGACAGTCAGGCGGCAATCAAGTCACTGGCTGGTGTATTCACTACCTCTAAGCTTGTACTCGATTGCCGTTCCTCCCTGAACGTCGTCTCAGGTAACTCACAGGTTCACATATGCTGGGTGCCTGGACATAGCGACATTCTAGGAAACTGCGAGGCCGATGAATTGGCCAAAATAGGTACGCTGCTCCCTGACATCTCCCCCTCTTTTGATGTAGGTGTCCCACTGGCCACGGTCAAACATGACTACCTTGAGGCAGCTAAAAAAGCCTGGGTAAATGAACATACCTGTAGTATTGCCAGACAAACCTGGAGCACTATCGACATTAGGCGTACTAGTCAGCTACTCAATATTAGCAAGAACTCCATCGGCACTATAATAAATGTGCTCACGGGACACTGTCTGATCGGAAAACATGCTGAAAGACTAGCACTGCCCTATAACGACTTCTGTCGCAGCTGTGGCTCTGAGGAGGAGGAAGAAACAGTACTTCATCTCATGTGTCAGTGCCCAGCCCTGGCCAGGCGAAGATTAAAATTCCTAGGCTCACCTTTCTTCACTTCCTTAACCGAACTATCTTCCATCAACATTAAGGACATAGCCAGGTTCATTTCGGAATCACTGTGGTTCCCAAAATTCTAGACAGAGGAGTCGCGTCGTCTTAGTGTGGTACCACAACGAGCCATTGTATGTGCTTAAGTGTGCTTTTTGCGACAAAGGCTGACACTCCTACCTACCTACCTACCTAGGCCATTTTTAAGCAAATAAGCTAACGCTTATCAGGAGTAAGAGGAATTGGTTTAAAAGTTTTTAGTTTACTCCATTTGTATCAGTGGTAATAACTTTCTTCAATACAAATGCCTTTGCACTGTATTTCGATTTCTTCGCGAAAACTGCAGCTGCGTGGAAAAGAAGAGAAGTTGAGTTATGTTTTCCTAAGGCTAATTCCGAAGCTAATTTGCTTTTCAACAGCGACCATGCCTCATTATAGCTTAGATGTGGGCGATCTACTTTTGTGGGTGATGGGCTGTGATTGTCATCTTCTTCGATCAATATGATCATATTTGTTAAAAACTATTTAGAATTCATTATTTTGAATCTATCCAACAATCGGTAGTATTTTCGCAAGTACCTTGTAATGCGATAAATAAAAATCCTTTTTCTTTTCCATAGTTAATTTGGGATTCATTTATATATTTGTTTTTGATTTCTTGCAATATCCATTTAGTAACTGCATCCTCTCGATGTTTGTAGTTGTTCCAGAGCTTGAGCAGCGCTGCATGGCTAAAGTCGAATTTGACTGAAAAATTACAATTGGTCAAAAAGGAGGAAAAACAAGAAAAAAAATTATCTCATCCACGTAACCGAATCCAACGATTCTTCAGAACCAATATATCTACGAAAATACACAGGGTTATCCTTTGTGACACTAAAGGCATTTTCAGAGGATATTACTTCGCTTTCATTTGTTTACTAGTGTTTGTGAAATACTTATAAATAAGAATTTATTTTCACATCAATTTTAATTTCATCAGCAAATATTTTCAAGCATTCGAAGTTTTGTTGTCCGCAGCAGCATTATATTTAATTTTAAATTCTCTTATTTTAGTAATATTTAACTCTCTTAAATTAATTTAGCTCTCTCTTTCTCTCTCCTTTAATTCTTATTATGTATATTTGATGCATTAGCATAGCTTGCACCTTACAAATAAAATTTCCCCAATTGATCATATTGCACCTCAACTCACGTAGTCGCAGTCTTTTATTATCGGTCGTGTACATTAAATATCTAAGCACGTTTAGTGTTGTTATGAACATTTATCGTATACTTTTAAGAAGCAGCTTATTTTTCTGCAAGACGTGTCGCGAGCAGACGTGTTCTGCGCGGCTCTAAGCTTTAACCACGAAAAAAGAACTAAAAAACGAAAACAAAAAATTAAAAACATCATCAGAAACCAAAAAATCAAAAACTCTCTACCCGGCTAACAAAAAAGTATGGACAAATATAATTGCATACAACAAGGAACAAAATAAAAAATCGTGAAAATCTGACCTGTAAACATTAAATGATGCGGTCGCCACCCGCGCGTTCAGCCAGTGCAGCAACGGCAACGAAGACAACCGATGCGCAAACACAACAAAACAATAACAACAGCGTGAACATAAATAAAAACAGTTGCGATCTCTCGCCAAGTGAAACTAATACACTTATAGCGCATTTCGACAGCAGCGGTAGGCAGCGCAGCTCTTCAGCGTCTGACTGCTCCCATAAACAGCTCTCCCTCTCGGGCACTGCTAACGCTGGCTCTCAGCTTGAGCACGTTACAGTAAGTAACGACTGCAGCAAAAACGTAAGTACGCTTATTGTTGGCTCTGGGTCGGTAAACACTTTGCCGTGGAGTATGCAAAGCAACTCTCCCTCACCATTAGAACCTCTCAATAATACACATAGCGCTACAGGCAAAGAAAAAACATGCATGCTACTGCCAAGCAAGGAAAAGGTTCGGCAATACAGACTGGTATAGACCACTATATTGTGGTTAAGCGCAAGTTGAGTCCTCAAAAATTGTCTCAAAAATCGGCAAAGCAGATTATATCTAATGATTCTGCTCCTGAACAGAATCCACTCGCTTCAAACGGGTTTGCACCTCTTCCAAATGCCGAAGACAATTAGAAAGTGCTAAAAGAGGTAAAGCCCCCACCAATTTATTTAAGGGAGCGCAACTCTAACGCTCTCGTAAAAACTATAACTACTCTAATTAGTGCTAAAAACTTTCATGTTGTCCCAATACTAAAAGGCAAAATACATGAAACCAAAAATCAATTATATATCGAATCAAGCTATCGCAAAGTTGTCAATCTCTTTGACACAGAGAAAAAAAATTATTACACCTACCAGCTTAAAAGTAACAAAGGAATTGTTGTTGTCCTTAGAGGAATCGAAGCTGACGTAGACTCTGTGTTTAACATACGCAATAAAGATAAGATTCCACTGCCGCTCTTTCGCGTTGAGCTACAGCCAGTCGACTCGAACCTCAGAAAAGGCGAATCACACCCGATCTACAACCTCCGCTATCTTCTACATAGAAAAATCTCTGTAGAAGAACCCCACAAGCGAATTGGACCAGTTCAATGCCTGAACTGCCAAGAATTCGGGCACACTAGAAATTACTGTACACTTCCCAGTGTATGTATCGTTTGTGGTGACCTCCACATGTCACAAAACTGCACAAAGCCCAAAGACGACTCCAGTGTCAAAAAATGCAGCAACTGTGGTGAAAATCACACTGCAAACTACAGAGGCTGCACTGTATACGCTCATATAAAAAAGAAATTTGCACTTCAGCCAAAACAAGTTAAAACTGTTCCTCCCGTAACAGTTTTGCGTGAAATCTCTGCCAGTGAAGCACAGCCTTCAAGTATTTCTTACACAAATATTCTCAAAGGTACCCCACCAGTAAAACCTAAAACTGATGAGAGTACTCTTGAAAATACTTTACAAGACCTCATCGCAAATATGACGCAATTTATGTGCTCAATGCAAAGTATGATGCAAGACATGATACGTAATCAGAACATGCTTTTGCAATCCCTATTAACAAAACCATGAACGCACTGATAATCTGTCATTGGAATGCAAATGGCATAAGTCAGCACAAAAATGAGTTCAAACTATTTCTCAACGATAACTCAATAGATTTGATGCTAATTTCTGAAACTCACCTTACTCAGAAAAACTGTTTCCAGATAGCGGGATACAGAGTTTATGACACCAAACACCCCGGTGGCAAAGCACTTGGTGGTACAGCCATTCTGATCAAGAATAGAATAAAGCATTTCCCAATGCAAGGATACTGTACCGATTATATACAAGCGACGACTATTCAGCTCGAAGAATACGTCAAAGGCTTGACAGTATCATCCATCTATTGCCCACCCAGGTTTAATACACACAATTCTTTAGTACTCTCGATGCTAAGTTCATAGCTTCTGGAGACTTTAATGCAAAACATACTCATTGGGGCTCACGTTTAGTAACTCCCAAAGGCAGAAAACTCTTCTCTGCGATAAATGCTCTTGGTCTTAATGTCTTGTCCAATGGTAAGCCTACATACTGGCCATCCGACAAACAGAAGATTCCAGATCTTATTGATTTCGCCATCACTAGAGGTATAAATAATGTACACTCACTTGTGCATTCCTCTCTGGAGCTGTCCTCTGATCACACTCCCACAATAATAACTATCTTTTCTGAAAACTCCTATCAGAAAAACGTGAGTGGTAGTTTCGACTTCAAGAATACAGACTGGCTTAAATATTAGATGTTCATAAGTTCACATCTTGAAATAAAGACCTCCCTAAAGTCTGAGCAGGAAATAAACTCCGCTATTTTCAATTTCACTCAATTGCTATCCCAAACAGTAAAAATTACCACACCACGTTCTCAAGCTCAAACCCGACAAGAGTGTACTCCCCAAGACATTCTGAAGCTCCTCTCCGAAAAAAGATCTCTTAGGAGAGAATGGCAATTGCAGAGATCACCTTCTCTGAAGAAGAAACTGAATGAATATACTAAAAAACTGCATCACCTTCTAAAAGAAAAGGAAACCTCCGAGTTTCACGAGTTTGTAGAGAACCTCTGTCCTACAGAAGCCTCAAGCTATTCTCTATGGCGAACGGCCAAAAACTCGAAAAAACCCATTCAAATGGAGTCACCAATACGCCTTCACAACGGCAACTGGGCAAGAAGTGATGCAGAAAAGGGAATAGCATTCGCAAATCATTTGGAGCAAGTTTTCACCCCTAATCTTGCTAGTTCCGACCGTTCTCTAACGGCGGTTGATGCTATCCCTAGCGTCAATGGTATCTCGATTGCCAAAAAGGAGCTGACAAACGCTATCAAAGAACTCAATGCCAAAAAATCTCCAGGGCGTGATCTGATTATGGGCCAAATGATAAAAGAGCTCCCAGCAATAACCACAATGCATCTCTTGCATATATTAAATGCTATAATACGCACTGGATTCTTTCCCAAATTACCATGATTCCCAAAGCTGGAAAGGACCCAACAAGCGTCTCTTCCTACAGACCAATTATTCTGCTATCAATTTTTTCAAAGCTCTTTGAAAGTTTGATAATAAAGCGTATTAAAGACGTTGTCAAACAGTCTAATGTTATACCAAACCACCAGTTTGGGTTTAGAGAAAAACACAGTGCTATCGAACAAGTTCATCGCATTGTAAACACTATACAAGAAACGTTCGAAAAGAAGCAATACTGTTCCGCAGTTTTTCTCGACATCACTCAGGCATTTGATAAGGTCTGGTACGAAGGAAGCTTGCACAAACTGAAATGTATGTTACCTCTTAACATCTACACATTGCTCGAAAGCTATCTCTCAGGTAGAAAAAATCTTCATCTCAGATGAATACCCTATACAAGCTGGTGTACCGCAAGGCAGCGTATTAGGCCCCCTGCTCTATACGTTGTTCACTGCAGATATGCCAACAAACGGCAAGACTATCACCTATACTTTTGCCGATGACGCAGCCATATTGTGAACTCACACAAATCCGAAAGAGGCGTCAAAACTTCTCCAAGTACACGTCAACATGCTTCAGGAATGGCTTGACCACTGGAGAATCAAAGTCAATGAGTCGAAATGCGTTCATGTCACATTCACTCTATCCAGGAGTACTTGCCCCCCTGTGCAAATTAACACCGATCCCTCAGGCGACAGAACCTAAATATCCAGGAATGCATTTAGATCGCAGACTTACTTGGGCAAAGCATATAAGTGCAAAAATTACTCAGATTAAACTCTAAAGAAACGAGCTAAACTGGCTTTTGAACAGGCAGTCCAAGCTCAAACTGGACTTTAAAGTTCTACTCTACAAAGTCATTATCAAGCCCATATGGACCTACGGTATCCAACTCTGGGGTACTGCTTCACCCTCAAATGTCGAAAAGCTGCAAAAAGCCCAATCGAAAACCCTTCGAATGATTACCAATGCTCCTTGGTACATCAAAAACGTTAACATCCACAGAGATTTACATATACCGTATGTAACTAAAAAAGTTTCCCGACTTGCTGAATCTTACTTAGCAAAGCTAGACAAGCATCCCAATGCATTAGCGAGGCGCCTACCACAGCATCAAGGACACACCCGCCTGAAAAGGATGGACGTGCTGCGCTTAGAAACAAATTAGATTTTAAGCTTATTCATTACGCTATTATTTAAGTATTGCGCTACTTCTTTTCATATACCATAACTCCTCAAAGCACTGGCTCTCGGAGGTTGGTAATGATTGATATGAATTTAAAAGTGAAATGTTAAATATACTATGAAGATTTATTGTTAGTTCTAAGATATTATTAGAAGATTCAATAAAATATATATAAAAAAAAATAAATAAATAAAAATAAAAAAATAAAAAAAAAAATATTAAAAATTTAATAGAAACATTGGTGACCCCAACGTGATATCGGTCGCGTTTTTCTTTTAATTCGTTTTTTGGATTGGGTATTCCAACGGGCTTTTACTTCGTCGGAACTTTTCCCGCTAAAATTGATTGGTTGCAGGATACACCGACACCCTTTTTTTGACTTTGTGTGACCTTCGGTGTCATATTAATTGGGGATTCAAACACCTGGTTTGATTCTCATATTAAGCATTATCAGCTCGCTGTCGCTACCAGTGCAACTTCGCTGTCTTCGTTTACCTTTCGTTGTAGGTGCATATATTGCTTTCTAGTTGCTTCGTCTAGTGTCGCTACAGTTGCGTTCGGTCGATTTCGCTGCAATCGTGCTGCTACCTATATGATTGTCATATTAGTTGATTACTTTGACTTATCGTGACTTTCTATTACATAGTTTTTAGCGTTCGAACATTCGGATTAATAAGTTCATTAAAGGTGTGCATTTAAATGCAAGGCTTCCGTGTAGTGTAAAATAATTACCTGACGTTTTGAGGTAAAAATAAAATAGTGCAAGTTACATGGGTGTATGCCATTTATGAGCCTCATAATACACAATAATACATATAACGTATATAAAGTTACAGTGCTGTCGGTTTCAGACATAACGGTACTCGCTATTCCCCAGTTCACCTTTCGTTGTCGCTACACTTGGTCATATCGGTACTTTTCGTTCGTCATATCGGTTTGTGATTTCTAGTTTGCAGCAAATATTACCATGTCAAGGTCAAACAATTGACTACTATTTGATTGTTGGAAGTTATCTTAGTGATCGTTTCTTTTACGTCAAATATAATGAAGAGTGTTCGTCTATTCATCTCACAACAGCTGGAGTTCCTCAAGGGAGTGTTTTAGGACCACTGCTATATGTCATATTTACCTCAGATATACCACTTCCAAAAGATCTGAATACCACAATTGCTACCCTTGCTGACGACAAAATCCTTTTAGCATCTAACAAAAGTCTAAATACTGCGACTGCATATCTGCAGATATACACAGAGAATGTTAAGGAATGGTTTGATAAATGGTGCTTGAAAATTAATGAAGATAAGACTGTACAAATAATTTTTACTAACTAAAACAAAATTTAACCCAATACCTATTAAAATAAACAATAAAGTTATAAAAATAGGGTCTACAACTAAATACCTTGGTATACACATGGACTCAAAGCACTACCACATCAAACAAAAAACGAAACAAATAACAGACAAATTTAGGCAACTATATTGGTTAATGGGTAAGCAATCTAAACTCAGAATTAACAACAAGTTGCTGCTATACAAGTGTACTATAAAGCCAATTTGGACGTACGGACTCCAAGTATGGGGAACGGCAAAGCGGTCACACACACACAAACAATTCAAAGACAGCAATCTAGAATATTAAGAGTTATCATAAAGTTTGGTTGGTGCACAACAAATGAAGATATACACCGCAAACTAAATATGACAAGAATTGACAAAGAAATAAAAAAGATATCCACAAAACACTACGATACACTGCATGGGCATAATAACGAAGAAATAAACGAGTTGCTACATCTAGAAGAAACCACCATGCGCCGTTTGAAGAGAACTCGACCAAACGACCTACTGAACTAGGAAATCCAGACTACATATATTAGTAATAGTAATATAAATGTAAATAATTATTATAAACATAATTTTGATCATAAATTGTTTTAATATAATTATAGTGAATTATTATAATTAATGTAAATAATTTTTGTTGTATCACTTCTTGGCTCTGGCCAAAATGTGTTTTTAATATTAATTTCCAAACAAATTTTCAAATCATGTACTAGGTGTCAATATAATGGTGACAGATGTATGAAATAATCGGAAATAAAAAGAAAAAAAAAGGTCAAACAAAGGTCGACATTCCGTGTCAAATCCAGCGGTTCTGGAAACGTTTCATAAAAATCGGATTTTCTTAGCGCGTAAAAGTGCATGGTTTATCTCGCAATTGCAGTTAATACAGAAGGGGCTAACTGAAATTGCGTTGCGTTCATCTGATGAATTACTGCTATCCATCAAGTTGGAGCAGCTCAATTGATTACAAGAGCAGTTGCGATGCCAATTTTTTGAGTTTTTTGCTGCAGTCAAGGCTGCCATCACCAAGGAACTAAATTCGCGAACGTCTTTCGCTGCAACCACGTCTACTCCGAGGGAAACGTTCGGTAGGGGCTCAAGTAGTTCGAATTGTACGGTTTCACATTTGCCGAAGTGGGAGTTGCCACGCTTCAACGGTGTAATCACTGATTGGCCAGATTTTAGGTCGTTATTCCAAACCATAATTGACAGTCATCCAAACTTAAGGCGGGGTGGAAAAAGTTCAGCATCTGAAGTCCTGCTTGAGTGGGACAGCATTGGACGCCATCTGGTCACTGCAGATAAATGATCAAAACTATACAAATGCGGTAACATTATTAGAGGGTAGATTTGATATTAAACGCCTCCAATTTCGGGTACACATAAAGAAGATTTTCAACGCAAAAGCCATTCGTGATGGTTCTGCTGTTTGGTTAAGGCAATTGTGCGACAAATTAAAATCCCATCTTCAAGCGTTGAACTCTATTGCAGTCGCGATGAGCTACTAGACAGCTTATTAATACAATTAGGTAACAGCAAGATCGACTCAGGAATCAGGACAAAGTGGGAGTAAGAAGCCCGTCTCATTATATACCGTCAAGGGAATCCATGCTGGAGTTGCTGGAAAAAAGATGCCGAATAATGGAAAATATAAGCTCAGTCTTGGTAAGCTAGATACCAAGCAAACAGGTGGGTGTGCCTATGCCTCTAAGCATAAGTTCATCACCATCCAATCGAATCAACCTTGCACATTTTGCTATGTAACATGCAATTGTTCCTGTCCGCTTTTTCGAAATTTATCTCCCACATTGCGTTTTAAAGAAGCCAAAAGGCTACAGCTCTGCATTAATTGTTTAAAACGTGGGCATATTATCAAAAATTACAAATCTGTCTGTTGCAATCAGTGCTCATCTAAGCATCATACACTATTACATTTTGATCGCATTGCTTCGCCTCAAGCTGCTGCTGTAATATCAAATTGTTCGAAACTTTCTTCTCCTGCTCCCAATTAACACTGAGCCCTGGTGGCCACATCACTTGTAGGCTCTCAGTTTGCAACATCAAACGCCATGCCTGAGGAGTTTATTTTTCTCGCTACTGCAATTGTGTTTTTGAAACCAAGAAAAGCAAACCAGATTCCATTCAGAGCAATCATTGATTCCGCGTCACAATTTCATTTTATAACAAATCGTGCTGCCAGTCAGCTACAACTCAAAACAACCAAATCAAAAACCCTAGTGTCTGGAATTGGCGAAAGGAATTTTGTGGCTGACCAAACTGTTGACATCTGTATTCAGTCTCATGATGGTGGTTATCATACTTCAATCACAGCAGTTGCCACTCCTTCCATCACCGACCACCAACCCAATATCTCTTTAAATGCAACATCTTGGAATATCCCTTCAAATATAACTCTTGCCGACCCAACATTCTTCAAATCTCAGCGTGTGGACATTTTGATTGGAGCCGCACTCTTATTTGATTTAATGTGCGTCGGCCAAATCCGATTGAGCCCAATCTTACCACTCCTTCAGAAAACAAAGCTAGGCTGGATTGTATGTGGTCGCAGACAACCTTCCGCTAGTAAAATTGTATCTTTAGTAGTCGTCGATAAAGGTGCTGCAGAAAACGATTCTGATGGCTCTTTAGAGCAGCTATTAAGGAGGTTTTGGGACGTAGAGCATTTTGTTGAGATTAAGGCTACTAATGAAAATCTGAGTGTGAATTGCACTTCAAAAACAATGTTAAACGTTTCTGTGCGTCTTCCCACAAAACATAGCATTGACCTCCTTGGTGAATCATATCAGCAAGCATTATTGCGCTTTACGTCTTTAGAATGAAAGCTTCTTCGAAACACTGAATTACGAATTCAATATTCATCATTTATTAAGGAGTACATAGATTTAAATCAAATGTCACTTGCCGACGATTGTTACTCTGACACCCCAACCCCAACGTATTTTTTGCCTCATCATTACGTTTTTAAGGTAGACAGCACAACAACAAAATTGCGAGTTGTGTTTGACGCGTAGGCATCAACTTTCACTGGCTATTCGCTTAACGATTTGCTGATGGCTGGACCTACAATCCAGCCAAATCTGTTCAATATTCTACTACGCTTCCGAACCTTAAAGATCGCTCTAACAGGAGTAATGTATTTTATGGCAAGATTCTCCAGAGGAAAATATACAAATATATAAGCTAGATACGGTCACATACAGTACCAAACCGGCGGCATTTTTGTCTATTCGTACCATGTATCAATAAGCTTATGATGAATAGCGAGTTCTGCCAATCGGTGCAGTGACAGTTCGCAGACATTTCTATGTTGACCACTTCGTTTCAAGAGGAAATTCTGTAGACGAAGTCGCAGAGATTATGCGTCAAACGACCGAGTTCCTTAATAAAGGAAATTTCAAATTAACAAAATGGTGTTCTAACAATTTTAAGGTGCTAAACCAAGTTCCAGAAGAAGACAAAGAAAAATATTAGAGATTTAGTGATGGGAGCGACATTACCAAAACTCTTGGCTTGGTATGGGATCTCGTGGCAGATTCTTTTTTGTTTTTTTGGTCGTATCATCATTAAAATATTGCTTCAGCAACTATGGAAAGATAAGTTTGACTGGGACGAGAGCTTACCCCAGATACTTTATTCAGTTTGAGTAAATTTATTGGAAGAATTTAAAACAGTAGAGAGTTATATAGTTCATGCATTTTGTGATGCAAGCCTGTCGGTATTGGTGTGTGCATTTACATTCGATCACAAAATAAAATTGGAATCAAGGTAGATTTACTTAGTTCGAAATCGCGAGTTTCGCCGTTAAGAACCCTGACAGTCCCAAAACTAGAGTTATATGCAGCTATGCTCCTATCAGAACTTGTAAGCTCAATTTAAAAATTCTTAAATGAGAGGACGCCTCCAGCATTCAGCTCTGGACTTTGAATCGAAGCATCCAATTATATTGCCCCAAGGGCATCCTATTACAAATGCGGTGATAGAATTCTTTCATCGCAAATTATTGCATGCAGGGATGCAGGCAACATTAGCCGCAATTCGTCTACTATATTAGCCAGTAGGTGGTCGCAAGGCAGTAAGCCACATCAATAATAAGTTCATCACGTACGGCCTAGGCTAACAGAGCACATCATGGGAGAGTTACCGGAAGGAAGAGTAAAGTCAAACAGAGCCTTCCTAGTGACTGGTACGGATTTTTGTGGACCATTCTACTATTGTTCTGAAGTTCGGAATAGACCACCAATAAAATGTTACCTCTGACTATTTATTTGTTTTTCTACAAAGGCTGTCCACTTGGAACTTGTAAAGGATTTGTCTACACCAGCCTTCTTGTGTGTGTCAGCTCTACGCCGTTTTACATGCATTCGAGGAAAACCGAAAAGCATTTTGTCATACAACGCAACAAGTTTCGTAGGGACCAAAAATTAATTGGCTTCTCTAAAAAGGCTGTTCTTCAATGACGTACACTTAAGGGCAGTTGAGCAGCAATGCCTCAGCGATGGAATTGATTGGATGTGCATACCACCTAGATCTCCACATTTTGGAGGGCTCTAGGAAGCGGCTGTTAAAACCAATAAGTTTCATTTTTATCAAGCAGTCGGTTGAAACATTCTAGATTTCGATGAGCTCCGCACCCTTGTGTGTCAAATATCCGCAATTGTAAGTTCACGTCCTCTTTTATCCCATTTCAGAAAATCCCGAGATTTAGACGTACTATCTACTCTCCATTTTCTTACTGGCGGTCCCTTCTCCGCTATGATAGAACCGGATGTCACTCCTTTGAATTTCAATCGACTAAATCGTTGCAACGCGTTTGCTATATGCAGCAACAATTTTGGCGAAAATGGAGTTCGGAGTACTTAACTCTGCAGCAAAGAACCAAATGGCAACGCTTTTCAGCAAATCTACAAGCTCTTGTTTTGATAAAGGACGAAAATATTCCACCATTAAAGTGGCAAATGGTAAAAGTAGCGGAAATAATTAAGGGTGATGACAATGGTGTTCGTGTGGCGGTTCTTCGCAGATCAAGTGGTCCACTCAAACGAGCTGTGGCCAAACTATGCAGCCTTCCTACAGATCCTGGCAATGTTGAAAGCGTGACTCTTCCAACGTTGAGAGGATGTTCGCAGCAGCATCATATTTAATTTTAAATTCTCTTAATTTAATAATATTTAACTCTCTTAATTTAATAATATTTAACTCTCTTAATATAATAAAGTTTAACTCTCTTAATTTACCTTAACTCTCTTTCTCTCTCCTCCTTCTTTAATTCTTATTATGGATTTAATGCATTAGCATAGCTTGCACTTTACAAATAAAATTCTCCCCTGTTGATCTTTATTATCGGTCGTGTACGTTAAAAATTGAATAGTTCAAGCGGTTGGTAAAAAAGCTTACCATCCCCCAAAACAAACATAGTATTGTATTTTCTCTGGAGAGCACCTTAATACATATATTAATTGGTGTCGTGAATGTGGGGTAAATGTTAATCCATAAAACGACAATTCGTGGAATGAGAACCAGAGGGTTCTATCTGACTTTTATTAAATTGTTCACGATACCATTTTTAAAGCTTAAAAGGTTCTCTAGAATTTTCTAATTGTTACAAAAAGAAGTGCATGTAAATGCATTTTATTTCGACTATTTTACAAAAACGTTTCCAAACGTTTTATAATTATTGTTTTTAAAATTTTTCTCCGTTCACATATAATCTTTTGACTCTAAAGCATGACTAGGTTCTTTATGAACAAAAATTATTTTGTATTAATCAACTCCTACAACTATATTAAGTATATTATTAATTGTTCTTTGTTTTAGGTAGATTCAGTTTTAGTTACTTTTTTCTGGAAAATTTGTTATTTTTATTGTTTTGAAATAAAAATTTTATTCCACTCTTCGGAACGACGACCTATTTTGTAGCTGATGGTGAATATATAATATTTTACCTTAGTAAAAATAATATTTTTTCTCCCTACTTGAAAATCAATAAAATCGCTGGATTTCAATTCAACTATCCGGTAAGGAGATACTGCTAAACAAACTTCAAAAATTTCCAATACTTGTTTGTATGTGTATGTTATTTTCCCTTCCATAGAAAAAAGGGCCCTCGATCTCACTCTATTAATTGAATATAACTCCCATCGGTGCTTCTCCCATTATCAACAGCTACTCTGACATTGAGATTGCGGTTGACTGTTCCACTCTGCTGCCAAGTAATCCATCGAGACCAATAGGAAAATGAAGATTCTTTTTTTGGAATATGGAGACTGTGCGGCTACGGAAAATCTGGAGGAAACTCTTTAATCTTCTTGCTCCTCAAATCAGGAACTACATACATTTTTATATATAAATCACAACATGGCAATTTTAAAGGCCAGTCTGTGAAAACTGTGCTGCACGCGCTCATTGATGTAGTAGAGAAATCAGTTGCCAACAAAAATTACACATTTGCTGTGTTTCTAGATAGCGGGGGGCATTCAACCACGTATGCTCTCACGTTGTCTTTAAAGCTTTATTAAACCTTGATCTTAAACGCAATCTGATAATATTCATAGAGCAACTACTCAGTATACGTAACAGCAGGTATTCCAAAGGCAATCCTCAAATTAATATTGATAGTTCAAAGAGGTACGCCACAAAGTTGCATGTTATCACTTCTTATTTGGACTCTGACGGTGAAAATGCTGCTAAATCTAGTCGGATGCAAAATAAGAGAGAAATTATTCACTCAGCATTATGTCTCAGTAGTGTACTGAGTTCGGTCTAAAACAGAAGCTATGCTTTTTACAAGGAAGTAGAAAATACCGAATTTTGCATTACCCCAACTTAATGGGACCGGGCTTAGTTTAAGTAAAAGTGTTAAGTATCTAGGACTGGTCCGGGTTCCCAAACTTTATTGGAAAACCAATATAATATAACGAGCACGGAAAGCATCATCATAACAAAGTCGATTACGGAATTTTCTCTAGCAAACTGGGACTGAAATTATGCTCCGCCTGACTGACCATTCAGTATCTTTCAGCCAAAAGTACTGGCTATATATCAGGCTCTAAGTGGGTGTAATGATAGAGGTGGTGTGAATATTCACATTTAAACCGATAGTCCCATGTTGATGTGTTTACTACATCAAAGTTTGCTTGGACTGCCGCTCTACCCTCAACAGTGTGGCGAGGAATTGCCAGAGACAATGACTTTTGTCGCGACTGTCATTCTTCATATCAAGTGTCAGCGCCACTCGCTAGCTAGGAGAATACATAAATTCCTGGGCTTGTGCTGGTTTGATTTAATTATCATAAATATCAGGAGCATAGCCAGTTCATATCGGAATCACAATGGTTCCCCAAGCTGGTTTATGGGGGAGTCGTGTCGGTTTCTTATGGAATCGAACCTGGACTTCTAATTATCCGGATATCCATCCAGGTTGCTTTAAAGCTCGGTGTGACTTCCTTCGGTGAAATCAGTTCATATACCGCACTCTAAACTACATTTCTCACTATTACCAAGCATTCCAATGAGCACCTCTTTAGGATGTTAGCTGAAAGTTAGAATATTATATATTGAAGACCATTAGCGTATGCAACCGTAGATAGTCACACGCGAGAAACTATAGTGCCCCACACTTTGTTTGAAGCTCAAAAGGATTCCGTCAACTGTAATCTGTACGACAGCGCCGTGGTATTAAAGCATAGATAGCTTGTCTCCCTGCAACATGCCGGATGGTTTGGTGCAAATGGTTTCTAGCTAACACGTCGCACAAAGCGGCACGAGAAGGCACACGATTTCGATTTGGTGGAGGTGGTTCTTCAATTGAGCATCGAAAAATGTGTCTGTAAAATATATGACTTGAAGTTAGTCTACAACGTCGTAAGTGCAGAGATCCTCAGTATTCAGGGGATTGCAGAGAGACCGGTCATGCAATAGTAAAATTTGAATATGATACACAGAAAAGTCTTCTTTCCAAAATGGTTTGATCGTTATTATTATCAACTGCTGTCAATGACGTCAGCGGGTGATGAGAAACACCCCTTTTCCAGTAAACGACTATAAAAGGATCACATCCAAATTTTATTATATAAAAATAGTCCAAATTTCTATATATTATTACCAAATCGTATGATAAATTTATCTGCAACGGTCTTAGCCTCCTGAACACGAATGGGATATGCTTCTGGCCACTTGCTAAAGTAGTCGATTACGACGAGAACATATTTGGATTCGGAATCACTCATGGGAATCGGATCAACGTTGCCCATTGTAATATGTTCAAATGGAGCTCCCAAGTTGTATAAATGCATTTACCCTTGACTGCGACGACTCGGTCTCTTGCCAGCTGTACATATTTTACAAGCACTGATCCACTCAACCACTGATTGCTAGCAATTAATCCTACCAAATTGTGTTTTAATTTTCTCGATTGTTTTCGTTCTTCCCAAATGTCTCCCGCTAGGCCCACTATGATATTATTTGGGAATTTCGCTTATTCTTGCCTTGTGAATTACAATCAAGTTTTTCGTTATTTTCCCATCTTCGCTCTCCCATAGGCGGATTAATTACTCTTTTTGTAACTTTAATCTATTCCACTGAGCCCAATACGCTTCAGGTACGGGACATTCAGTCGAGATTTCGTCCCACGTTAGTCGTTTTCATTAGTCGATATCATGTTTACCAATTCTGTATCATTTTCTTGCTCTATCCCTATTTTCTCCGCTGTCCATTGTTCTTCTAGAAAAACAGCCATTAAGCGGACATCTACTCATCCTTCTTTCCTTCAGCTTTAGAACAGTGATTGTATTCCTCACTGCAAGGACGTCGTGATAATACATCAGTGTTCCCGCGACTTCCCCTCTGCGATGTTCTATTGTGAATTCATAACTTTGCTGTCTCTCAATCCATTTTGCAAGCTGGCCCTTGGGAACTTTGAATTGTAATAGCTAGCGCAGAGCACAAGAACTTTTCTGTTTTCAACAAGAACTTTTCTCCATAAGCACCAAAGGTTCTCCGCAGGTTACATTATAATTACGCTCTGGCTCAGATAAAATCTTGCTGAAGTAGGCTATTACTCTTTCATGGCAATCAGTAACTTGAGACAGGACACCACCAATCTCGAAGCCAGTTGCAACCGTATCCAATATAAATTTTTGTCCAGGAGTTCCATACGCAAAGATTGCAGAGGTACAGAGCAGATCTTTGAGTCGGTTGATGACTTCTCCTGGTCGTTTTTCCACTCAAATGGACGCATAGTGGCACTTTTGAGCTATTTTTTAGGAGCTAAAAAGTAAAAATTTTAGCTTTTGAGATTGTAACATGAATTATCGATCAAAGTAACCGATCGTTAATGATCTCATCCCTACATTGTATATTACCATCCCTGAGAAATGAATGAAGTAATAAAACCAGTTCGGTAATTAATGCTAACAAGAGCAAACGTGTTTTATTAAAGCGTGTGATACATGGTGTCAGAAGTGAAAAACATAAAGTAAAGTAATAGAAAAATTCAGTAAAAGAAAAGAAATATTTTATAAAAATATATATATATATAAAAAAAAGAAAAAAAAGTGAAATACAATGCCGGACAATAAACCACAAACAGAAAACCAATCGTACAGGCATTTACGACAGCCTAAACCCATAACAATCAAAACAAATATGGCAGTGGAGTGGAAACAGTGGAAAAGTGCTTATGACTGGTATGCAAAGGCTACCCAGTTAAATAAAGAGCCATCAAGTGTCCAAGTCGCCGTATTTATGTCCACAAGAGGTTATGAAGCGTGCGAAATATTTGAGACGTTTGAGCTCACAGAAGCACAAAAATCCAACATGGCCGAAATTATCAAGAAATTCGACCAATATTTTATCCCAAAAAAGAACGACGCATACGAAGCTTACGTTTTCAATAAAATGGCGCAAGAAGAGGATGAAAGATTTGAAGAATTCTTGACGCGCATAACGGCACAGGCAAAACTATGCAATGACGAAGACGTAGAAAAAAGAATGCTGAGGGACAAAATCGTAAGTGGAATAAAAAGCAACAAAGTGCGAGAAAAGTTACTGGCAGAGGACAAGCTAACACTCGACACAGCAGTAAGAACATGCAGAGCAAGTGAAATAGCAACACTACAGGCGACAGAAATGAGAAAAGATAACGAACAAAAAGAAGTGTCGGTAGTTAACAAAAAGCAAAAACCGCGAAACCATTATAACAATGACAATAACAACGCGAGGACAAGTGAAAGTCAAAAATTCGACTGTAAACGTTGTGGAACGAAACACGAGAATAGAAATTGCCCAGCATACAAAAAACAATGCATAAAATGTGGAAAAAATGGGCATTTCATGAAAATGTGTAAAACAAAACAAAATGTACACACAGTGAAACGCGAAAGTGAAGAATCAGTAACTTCTAGCGGAGACGAATATTATGTCGTAGACAGTATTAACACAAAAACGATGAACAGTGAATGGTCGGAAATAATAAAAGTGGGTAAACAACAAATTAAAGTTAAATTAGACACCGGAGCACAGTGTAACGTGTTACCACACAGAATCGACGAAAAACTAAAACTTACAAATACAATGAAAAAATCAAAAGTGTCAACAATAGTGTCCTACAGTGATCACAAAATAAAAGTATGTGGTGAATTATTGCTGAATTGCAAAATCAAAGACAAAGACACAAAAATAAAATTTTTAATAATAAACGAAAACGTATCACCAGTCCTGGGTAAAACAACGTGTGAAAATGAAAATTTGATCCTAAGAGTAAAAGAAATTAAATTGAACAGTGACATAAATGCCCTTGTAAAAACAAAATACAAAGATCTATTCAAAGGAATAGGATGTCTGAAAAACTATGAATATGACATTGACGTTATTGAAAACCCTGATTACGACATACACCCAGCAAGATCAATACCAATAACACTAAGACAACAAGTGAAAGCCGAATTAGACAGAATGGTCAGTGAGGATATAATAAAACAAATATTCAAGCCCACACCAGTAGTGTCGCCGATGGTAGTAGTAAGGCAAAAGGGTAAAATTCGAATTTGCATCGACCCTTCAGACGTCAACAGAAACATCAAACGAAGACACTACCCGTTAAGTTCAATTGAGTCCATCGCATCAATACTAGAAAATAGCAAATATTTTACGTTGCTGGAATGCACCAAAGGATTTTGGCAGATAAAAGTAAGCGAAAGAACACAAGAATATTTAACATTCGCAACACCATGGGGTCGTTATTGCTGCAAAAGATTACCATTTGGACTAGCATCAGCACCGGAAGTTTTCCAGCAGATCATGTCAGACTTGTTACGTGACGTTCCAGGCGTGGAAGTAGTAATGGACGACATACACATTCACGCAAGCACAGAAGAGAAAAACATTATATTAACTGAAAAAGTGCTACAAATAATAAAAGACAGCGGACTAAAACTTAATAGCGAAAAATGCATTTTCAAAGCTACACGCGTTAAGTTTTTAGGCCATATACTAACAGGCAATGGGCTTGAAGTGGACAAAAGCAAAGTCGAAGCTATAGCGAAGCTAAAAACTCCATCAAACAAAACAGAGTTATCGCGCATACTCGGAATGGTCACATATCTAGGAAAATTCATACCAAACTAGTCACAATTAACGGTACCGCTAAGAGTATTAATGAAAAAGGAAGTGGAATGGGTTTGGAACAACGAACAAGATGAAGCGCTTAAACAGGTCAAGAAAACGTTAAGCGAAACCCCAGTTTTAAAATATTACGCTGTAACTCTATCAGTGGATGCATCATCGAAAGCTATAGGAGCAGTATTGCTACAAAGAGGTCAACCAGTGGCATATGCGACAAAATCACTGACGAAATGTGAACAAAACTATCCACAAATAGCAAAAGAGGCATACGCAATACGATTTAGATGCAAGAAGTTTCACGACTATATTTGGGGAAAAGACATAACAATCGAGACAGATCACAAACCACTAGAAACAATTTGGAAGAAATCGCTAGTAGCAGCACCACCTCGACTAAGAAGAATTCTACTAGATCTCAAAGAATACAATCCAAAAATAATATCCAAAAAAAGTTCTGAATTAAAAATTGCCGACACATTGAGCCGAGACTGCGAAAAAATGGATGAAATGGAAATTGAGCAAGTAGAAGTTCTACTGATGACACCACTAACAGACAAAGCTTACAATGACTTTAAAAATTCAACAAAGAAGGACATAGAACTTTCGCAACTAAAAGACACAATTCTCAAAGGATGGCCGCAAAATGTCGACCAAGTACCAACACAAATAAAGAAGTACTTTCCGATACGAGACGAACTTACATTCTGTGAAGGACTAATACTACGAGGAGACAAAGTCGTTGTACCTAAGGAAGAAATTCAAAGAGTAATAGAAGCCGCTCACAAAGGACATCCAGGAGTACAAACAACACTAAATCGAGCGAGAGAATTCGTATATTGGAGTACATTATCAAACGACGTAACAGAAAAAATAAAAAGATGTAAAATATGTCAACATACGCAGCGAAAACCAGTCAAGGAAACAGTATTAACGAAACCTATACCAACATTGCCATTCGAAATAGTATCATCAGACGTCTTCTACTACAAAAGAAGCCAATATCTGCTACTCGTTGACAGTTACAGTGGATATTACGAAATCGAAGAAATGAAGCAGACAAACGCAAGCTCAATGATAAGTCAATTCAAAAAATGGTTTGCCACGCATGGTATTCCCAAAGAGTTTCATTATGACAATGCAGTTTATTTATCGAAAGAATTTAATGAATTCGCTAAGGTTTGGAATTTCAAATTAATAACATCGAGTCCAAGGTTTGCAAGATCCAACGGTTTAGCAGAAAAATTCGTCGGTATAGCCAAAAATCTCATCAAGAAATGCGACATCGCAAATGAAGACTTACAAATGGCATTACTAATGGCCAGAAACACACCCAGAAACAACAAAATTGGAACACCAGCATCCAGACTATTTGGCAGAAACACCAGATCACCTCTTGCCATAATTGACAAAATGTTGCAACCAAAACCTCCACCTAACGTCTCGGATCAACTACGAAAATAACGTGAAAAACAAAAACATTATGCCGATAAAGGAGCTAAACAATCAAGATCATACTCCACCGGAGAAAAAGTGATGATTTACGACACAGACGACGGACTATGGTACACAGGCGAAATAGTGGAACCAGTCACCGGAAGATCCTACACAGTTCGACGAGACGACGGAGTCATCATGCGTCACAACACCAGCTATCTTAAACCGTCACACGTTCAAAAAGTAAAAATTTTAGCTTTTGAGATGGTGATATATTTTAGTACCTCTTGTTTACCAGGTATGCACTGTGCAATATCGACCTATTTTGTTTTGATTCTCATATTCGTCACGCAGTTAGTTATTGAAAATTTTGGTTGCATAGTGCTGTTGTAATTGGCGTAAGTTCGTGGTTTTAATGTCAAATTGAGAAGGCAAAGAGCAAATTTTTGCAGTTCTATTTATTTTGATTTTTTTTTAAGTTTATTTAATGTACTTATTAAATTAAAAGTTTTGAGAGTCACAATATTCAGAATTAAGACAAACTCATGTGCGACATGTCCACAAGAATGATAAAAATATGCGTTATTTTAATTTATTGTGTGGATGCTTCATCGTTTAATTAAATACTACGCGAATGTCTACCATAATAGTAGCCGTTGTTCATGGGAGAAGATGGGATGGAATGTGCAGAAGGACCACCATTCATAGACACACCAGATAAACTGTCGAGAAATGATTTCTGATAGGTGTCTCTATGTTCTTTGCTAGGCGGAAAAGATTTGAAGGGATTTCGTGGGGAGTAGTTAATCATCCCTACCGTCTCGTGGGTATACGGATGTTTCGGTGTTACCGCGCCAGAGCTTGTGAAAATACTGGAAATGGGTGAGGATGAAACTTGGAGACTGTTCTTCACAAACGGTTTTATTACTTGATGAAAATTGTTTGCCGTCGCCAAAGGTGAATATATTTTTGGGCTGTTCGGAAACTCCAGTCGTAGTATGCGATTGTGCAATTCATTCTGATCTAGATTATTTAGGAAATATCTTTTCTATCTCTTCGTCAATTCTTGTCATATTTAGTTTGCGGTGTATGTCTTCATTTGTTGAGTACCAACCAGACTTTATGATAACTCTTAATACTGCTGTCTTTGACTTTTTTCTATGTGTGACCGCTTTGCCGTTTCCCATACTTGGAGTCCGTACGTCCAAATTGGCTTTATTACACACTTGTATAACAGTAACTTGTAGTTAATTGTGAGTTTAGATTGCTTACCCATTAACCAATATAGTTGCCTAAATTTTTCTTTTATTTGTTTCGTTTTTTGTTTGATGTGGTAGTGCCAATTTCAGTTTGAGTCCATGTGTATACCCCATGTGTATACCAAGGTCTTTAGTAGTAGACCAAAAACAGGGTATCTTTATTGTTTATTTTAATAGGTATTGGGTTAAATTTTGTTTTAGTTGTAAACATTATTTGTACAGTCTTATCTTCATTAATTTTCAAGCATCATTTATCTTAACATTCTCTGTGTATATCTGCAGATTTGCAGTCGCAGTATTTAGACTTTTGTCAAATGCTAAAAGAATGTAATTGGCGTAAGTTCGTGGTTTTAATGTCAAATTGAGAAGGCAAAGAGCAAATTTTTGCAGTTCTATTTATTTTGATTGTTTTTTTTAAGTTTATTTAATGTACTTATTAAATTAAAAGTTTTGAGAGTCACAATATTCAGAATTAAGACAAACTCATGTGCGACATGTCCACAAGAATGATAAAAAAATGCGTTATTTTAATTTATTGTGTGGATGCTTCATCGTTTAATTATATACTACGCGAATGTCTACCATAATAGTAGCCGTTGTTCATGGGAGAAGATGGGATGGCATGTGCAGAAGGACCACCATTCATAGACACACCAGATAAACTGTCGAGAAATGATTTCTGATAGGTGTCTCTATGTTCTTTGCTAGGCGGAAAAGATTTGAAGGGATTTCGTGGGGAGTAGTTAATCATCCCTACCGTCTCGTGGGTATACGGATGTTTCGGTGTTACCGCGCCAGAGCTTGTGAAAATACTGGAAATGGGTGAGGATGAAACTTGGAGACTGTTCTTCACAAACGGTTTTATTACTTGATGAAAATTGTTTGCCGTCGCCAAAGGTGAATATATTTTTGGGCTGTTCGGAAACTCCAGTCGTAGTATGCGATTGTGCAATTCATTCTGATCTAGATTATTTAGGAAATATCTTTTCTATCTCTTCGTCAATTCTTGTCATATTTAGTTTGCGGTGTATGTCTTCATTTGTTGAGTACCAACCAGACTTTATGATAACTCTTAATACTGCTGTCTTTGACTTTTTTCTATGTGTGACCGCTTTGCCGTTTCCCATACTTGGAGTCCGTACGTCCAAATTGGCTTTATTACACACTTGTATAACAGTAACTTGTAGTTAATTGTGAGTTTAGATTGCTTACCCATTAACCAATATAGTTGCCTAAATTTTTCTTTTATTTGTTTCGTTTTTTGTTTGATGTGGTAGTGCCAATTTCAGTTTGAGTCCATGTGTATACCCCATGTGTATACCAAGGTCTTTAGTAGTAGACCAAAAACAGGGTATCTTTATTGTTTATTTTAATAGGTATTGGGTTAAATTTTGTTTTAGTTGTAAACATTATTTGTACAGTCTTATCTTCATTAATTTTCAAGCATCATTTATCTTAACATTCTCTGTGTATATCTGCAGATTTGCAGTCGCAGTATTTAGACTTTTGTCAAATGCTAAAAGAATGTAATTGGCGTAAGTTCGTGGTTTTAATGTCAAATTGAGAAGGCAAAGAGCAAATTTTTGCAGTTCTATTTATTTTGATTGTTTTTTTTAAGTTTATTTAATGTACTTATTAAATTAAAAGTTTTGAGAGTCACAATATTCAGAATTAAGACAAACTCATGTGCGACATGTCCACAAGAATGATAAAAAAATGCGTTATTTTAATTTATTGTGTGGATGCTTCATCGTTTAATTATATACTACGCGAATGTCTACCATAATAGTAGCCGTTGTTCATGGGAGAAGATGGGATGGCATGTGCAGAAGGACCACCATTCATAGACACACCAGATAAACTGTCGAGAAATGATTTCTGATAGGTGTCTCTATGTTCTTTGCTAGGCGGAAAAGATTTGAAGGGATTTCGTGGGGAGTAGTTAATCATCCCTACCGTCTCGTGGGTATACGGATGTTTCGGTGTTACCGCGCCAGAGCTTGTAAAAATACTGGAAATGGGTGAGGATGAAACTTGGAGACTGTTCTTCACAAACGGTTTTATTACTTGATGAAAATTGTTTGCCGTCGCCAAAGGTGAATATATTTTTGGGCTGTTCGGAAACTCCAGTCGTAGTATGCGATTGTGCAATTCATTCTGATCTAGATTATTTAGGAAATATCACTGGAACTTAGAAGATATAGCATAAATGAGTCCTTGTTCCGAGCGCAGTGTATTATATCCGCCACAAATTGTAGTGGGTCACGAACATAGAAAGCACAGATTGCTTGTTAGTGTTGGAATTCCAAGAGGCAATCGTAGTCTCCGACATAGCACTAAATATGATACTACCATCAAAGGAGGCCACTATTCACAGAGTGAATAGTGACTTTTATCGAAACTGTAAGAAGCAGATATCAATTTTTTAACCAATCTTCAAGCTAAGTGGAGGAAAGTGGAACGATCTAAAGTCAAAATGTTGCGAGACTTTATCTTTTCTTTTTTTTTATTTCCCTTTATTTCATACATCTATCACCATTATATTGACACCTAGTACATGATTTGCCAATTTGTTTGCAAATTAATATTAAAAACACATTTTGGCCAGAGCCAAGAAGTGATATAACAAAAATTATTTACATTAATTATAATAGTTCACTATAATTATATTATAACAATTTATGATCAATTATAATAAAATTTATGTTAATAATAATTATTTACATTTACATTTATAATACTACTACTAATATGTGTAGGCTGGATTTCCTATTTTATTAGGTCGTTTGGTCGAGTTCTCTTTAAACGGCGCATGGTGGTTTCTTCTAGATGTAGCAACTCGTTTATTTCTTCGTTATTATGCCCATGCAGTGTATCGTAGTATTTTATGGATATCTTTTCTATCTCTTCGTCAATTCTTGTCATATTTAGTTTGCGGTGTATGTCTTCATTTGTTGAGTACCAACCAGACTTTATGATAACTCTTAATACTGCTGTCTTTGACTTTTTTCTATGTGTGACCGCTTTGCCGTTTCCCATACTGGGTTCCGTACGTCCAAATTGGCTTTATTACACACTTGTATAACAGTAACTTGTAGTTAATTGTGAGTTTAGATTGCTTACCCATTAACCAATATAGTTGCCTAAATTTTTCTTTTATTTGTTTCGTTTTTTGTTTGATGTGGTAGTGCCAATTTCAGTTTGAGTCCATGTGTATACCCCATGTGTTATACCAAGGTCTTTAGTAGTAGACCAAAAACAGGGTATCTTTATTGTTTATTTTAATAGGTATTGGGTTAAATTTTGTTTTAGTTGTAAACATTATTTGTACAGTCTTATCTTCATTAATTTTCAAGCACCATTTATCTTAACATTCTCTGTGTATATCTGCAGATTTGCAGTCGCAGTATTTAGACTTTTGTCAAATGCTAAAAGGATTTTGTCGTCAGCAAGGGTAGCAATTGTGGTATTCAGATCTTTTGGAAGTGGTATATCTGAGGTAAATATGACATATAGCAGTGGTCCTAAAACACTCCCTTGAGGGACTCCAGCTGTTGTGAGATGAATAGACGAACACTCTTCATTATATTTGACGTAAAAGAAACGATCGCTAAGATAACTTCCAACAATCAAATAGTAGTCAAGTGGCAGCATCGTCTTCAGTTTAAGCAGCAGTCCTTTATACCATACTTTGTCAAATGCTTTTGCAACGTCCAAGAATACAGCAACGCAGTACCGCTTATATTCTATGTCCGTTTCAATTTTGTTTGTTATATGGTGTATCTGTTGAATTGTTGAATGTCGTTTTCTGAAGCCGAATTGATGATTTGGTATAATAATAACGAAGCAGTTGTAGCATCTTTTCCCTGCTTCGGTAGTGCAATGATTTCAGCAACTTTCCATACTTTGGGAAAAAATTGTAGTCGGAACATTCCTTAAGTAGTTATAACCTATAGTTGGTAGCTGAGCGAGAGCTTTTCCTGTCAACATATCGTATCCTGGTGCTTTTTTGTGGTTTATTCGTTTTTTAATGCAATTAATTATTTCTGTTGTGTTTGTTTTCTTTATTTTGGTTGTAATGTCTATATTTAAGTCATTGCATGTTTCAATATATTTATCTTCGTCATTTGATAGGACTTTTTCAAAGTATTTAGCCAATGCACAATGGGCAAAATAGCGATATTTTTGGAATTAATTGTAGTTTTAAAGCTAGACCTTTAAAATTTTGCGCGAATTTAACTAGCACCAAAATGGAATTTTGGTTTTTTTTTTTATTGGGACCACGCCTTCTTCCGCCTACCCATTAAAACATTAGGTCAGGTTTTGGCATAAATTCGGCATGGGTGCACCTCAGCTTTTTTTATTTTCGTTATTTGAAATATATATCACTAGAAAGCTGTTTCAAGAATCTGTAAGTTTGCATTAGGGGCCAGTACTAAAAAAACAATTTCTTAACCTCACATTTTGGAAAAACCACTTAAGTTTAATGTGTTTATTTTTTTGGTAGACTCAGATGATAGACAAGGCTTCAGCCTTTTTGTTAAGGTATAAAACTGCTCATTAACCCTTCAAAGACCGGAGATATTTAAATTAGGCTTACATTTTATTTTCCAGAAACTTTGTTTAAGCTTAAATTATTGAATAAGATAGTTGAATAAAGGTAAGTTGAATTAAAGTAAGGTTGGCTCAACCGGATCCCTGAAAAAAAATATCATATGAGACAAATTCTAATATGCCTTTGTCATTTTACAAACCTTATATGAATATAGATTTTCTAACTTAATCGTCTTCATTTTCTTCTTCCAACTTAATATTCTCCAGTCCAAAACTGTCAATTTCGTCGGCCTCATCGTTTTCTGCTTCATTTTCATTTTCATCACCTTCTAATGTGTCTGAAAAGTCAATACCAGGTGTTTCGAAAAGGGCAATGACTTCTCTGGGCAGGCTCTTCTTTTTGTTGGTATTTTTTTCGTTTTGTTAAACTTAGGATGGACATTAATGGGTGTGAAGAATCCAATGCTCTATTAAAAACGTCTGTCATGTTATCCAATCGGCTACATTTCCTTGCATGCGATCTCCTGTCGCTTTTATACAGCTTGTTTCTCGCTTCTGAGGCATTTTCTCCTAGAACTCAAACAGGAAGTATGCAAGTATCCATTATTTGGTGCCCATGTACCAACATTTTGTGCACAGTTGGAGACATTGGATACCAAGAATACTTTTCAAAATAAATATTGAATGTTTGGCCACAAAAGTTTTTGAATTTTTCTGTATCAATCTTATATTCACAAGAGATGGCAATCAATATAATGTAAAAGTGTTTGAGAATATTTAAATCGAAATTTCAAATGGAAGATAAAAGCTCAACATTTCTAAATGCTCTTCTTGCAGTATTTCCATCGTTGCGATTTCCACTGCCATTTTGTTTGGGTTTGTCTACATTGATACCCATTTCCGTCCACAACCTTTCTTGAAGGTACTGTTTTCGCAAAGAGACTTTGACTTTGTCATCATTTTTAACACGCCATATCTTTAATTCCATTCTATACGAGATTTTTAATACAAATTCAAAAAATCTTATCCATGCATGTAAAGGGCTTACGCCATATTTAAGATTATTTGGTTTAACGCCAAAGATTTTCGAGTTAAAGTCATGGGTTTTTAACAGTTGATTTGGCTTAGCACCACATAGTGGGCAGGATTGACATGAGTTGGTACCAGTTAAAATATTCAGAACTTTACCATCAATAAGAGTCATATGTGCTTCATATTTAACAAGAATCTTTTTGCCCTTGTGTACATAGATGTGTTCTTGGATGTTTTTAATTTGAATATCTAACTTACTATTTTCACTTAAAATAAGTTCAGTAGTTTCTTTTATAAATTCCATTTTTAGAGGCCGACAGAATCTTACAGACTGTGGAGAGTTATTTAGCCAAATAACTCTATTTAGCTCATCTATTCAATGGAACTATGGTTGTCACAAAGAGTGAATGGTCTAGTCCAATATGTTCATCCAATTCAAAACGTTGTTTATATGAACTCTGTCCTGTCGAACCATCGAACCCATAACTTACAATTAATTTGCAATGTGTTGGTGCAGCAACATCAAGGACGTCCTTCTGCATTTCAAGTATGCGATCAGCTGTATGGTCCAGTAAATTTTGCATTGTTACTTCTGTTTTAGTATCACAATAGCTGATTTCCTTAGGTCTGCATTTCAATTTTGATTTTACAATCTCGGAGTAAGGGGGATAAATGTCACATCCGTGCTGCTTATTTAATGCTTTCATGTTAATGTATTGCTGCTTTGTAAAGCCATTTTCAATTAAAAAAGCGAATGCTTCATCAGCACTTATTGGCAACGGATCACTCCTTTCCAGTTTCCTTATAATTCCTGTTATGTTCTCGTTGCTAACAGCTTTTTTCAACACAAATGCAGTTTGTTTTTCAACAAAAAGGAGCAAAAAGTGTTAATGATGTTTGATTATATACAGTTTTATTAATAACTTTTAAAAGAAATATTGCAAATACCTTTCTATACACAGAAGTTATATTCCACACAACACACGTATGTTTGTTAGTTTCGACCTATAATAACACACCAACAAAACATTGAATTACTAGACAATAACACACAACTATTTTTTAAACTATATCACAAATTGTTTTACATACCTTGTCTAACTTCTTCCATATTTAAACTTTTTCACAATGTTTACAATTAATGTTTTACTCACGATCAAAGTTAGTAAAAATTTCGCGCGCATTTTCTGTTCATAATGCAACCTTGAAACAGCTGACTTTTTCCTTTCATAAAATAACAGGGTGCAACATAAAAATTATAAAAAAAAAACGTTAATATAACCGTTAGAGTATACGAATTCAAAAAAACGAAAGCAGATTTTAAATTTTAAACAAAAAAAAATTGAATTTATGCCAAAAATAGCCACGTTTTACCCACCGTGCAATGTGGTTGGTTTTTCTTCATTGGTAGTAGCCCATCTATCTTTCCGTAGTGGTGGCTGATACCTTATCTGAGTTTTTAATTTCTTTGTGCATTTCCATAATGAGTAGTTAGTATCCTGGGTAGGCGTCAAGTTTTTTAGGTAATTTTCAACTTCTATATTTTGTCTTTTCGTTAATATTTTCTGAGTTTTTTGCAGGCTATATTTAAATTGTGTTTATCCTCAGGCGATCTAGGTAGCTGCCACCTCTATCTCAGCTTTCTCTTCTCAATAATTTGCTTTCTTATGAAAATATCCGTTGTAGGTTTATTTCTTCTAAATTTATGCTCTTGGCTTGATTTGATTCCTGCGTCTACCCACATCTTTGAAGTGAGTAATGTCACGTTCAATGTCTAATTGTGTTTTCAGTGTGATAGACATATTCAGTTGATTTTCAATATGCTGCCTATACTCATTCCAGTTTCTTTTGTGGTTAAAAATCTTAGTTATTGGTTCTATAGGTTTGATGTCAGTTGTGTAATCAAGTATTATCGGAGAGTCGTCTGAAGAAAGTTCAAAACAAGCTTTAATTTTTAATTGGTTACACTTTATGTTTTCTGTTATGCTAAAGTCGATTAGATCTGGTATCTTTTTCCTATCTGTTGGCCAGAATGTGGGTTCATCTGAGCTTAAGAATTTGCAGTTATTTTTGTTTATAGCATTAATCAGATTTCGTCCTTTTTTATTGGTTAGACTAGATCCCCAGTCAGTGTATTTTGCATTCAGATCTCCAGCTGCAATGAATCTTACGCCAAGCGTCTCTATGTAGTCATCATATTGATCCGTCGTTATTAGATGTCTGGGGGGACAGTAAACTGAGGAGATGAGTATTGTCCCATTTGTATCCTCAATTTGCACAGTAGTGGATTGAATATGAGGTGTTGCATATGGTTGCCGTTCATTATATTTTAATAGTGAATTTATTATGTTAGCTGTCCCACCACGAGCTTTACCATCAGGATGATCTGTCACATAAATTTTTTATCCAGGAAATACTAAATAGCTTTTGTTCGTAAAATGTGGTTCTGAAACTAGTGCTATATCAATTTTCTTGTCAGACTAATAAAAATTGCTTCAACTCAAGATAATGTTTTGTTAGGCCATTTGCATTCCAGGCTACAATTATTAAACTATTACTTTCGTGCATTTAAGCTTGTTAGAAACATTGTAATGATATTCATCATATTAGTCATTTGAGTGATTAGGGATTTCACCATGTCTTTAAGTTCATTAATATCACTATCGTTTGAATTTTTTGTAGTTTCTTCAGTTTTATTTGGATTTGACGACCCTGCAATTTCGGCATAGCTTACGCCTGGTTTAACTACTGATTCTGCATATTTCTGGTCTGTAGTAATAATGGATCCTTTCTGCGTTAAGATGGAAACCTTTGAATTTTTATGGCTTTGTATATTTCACAGCCTTTGTAGTTTGCAGTATGATTTCCGCCACATAGGGCACATTTAATTTCAGCTGCGTTCTTATATAATGTTTCTATGTGTGTCAATACATCTCATTACAGTTCACTGCAAGCATTTCTGACCGACGCACTGTACAAGTATGTAACTGTACGCTACCAAATATTGTGGCATTGGTCGACTTGAGTTGAAAAGTTGGGGTATCAGAAGGATCGCTCAACTTTTCCTGTCTGTTGTGCCAAGTCAAAATATTTAAATTTGTTATAAAGTATAAAAATAAAAATTTATATATATTCTTATATTCTTATGATTCTTATATATAATTCTTATGTATATGCGCGTTATACTAATTATTAAGTGTATTTAGCCTGTAATAATATAATTAGTTTGTATATTGTACATCTAGTTATTATATTTCTTTAATTGATTATTATGGAATTCTTTATAGATCCCATTTACATCTATTATAGTATTAATGCACCTATTATACTATTAGCATGTGCACATTTATTTTTCATTGCCGTTGCAATATTGTAAAGTTCATATGGGGAATAACCAGTGCCAATGTGCGGTTTCGTGATATACACAAACGAAAAGTATTGTATTTGTGAGTCCCATTGCATTATTTGTAAGCAGAAACACATTTAATACTCTGTGATTTCGTTCTAACGCGCCTATGGTGTGATGGCGGTAAGGAGTTGAAAAAGTTTGTTTCATTTTTAATAGAGAACAGATGTTGCTTAACAGCTCATTTTTGAAATCTCTGCCACAATCTGATTTTAGAATTTTAAAATGACTGTACTACTCATTTTACATATTTAACATCTGGATACAAAATTTTTAACCATACGACTCATATTCTTCCAAATATATCTTTGCTTCATTTTTATTAGCATTTTTCTTATGACTGCATGACCTCCTTGCGTAGAGTTGTGATAACTATCAATTATTTTATACTTTTCTATATAAGTATTGTCTATTTGTTCTGGGCTTTTATAAATTAAAGTATTCATTTTGGAGTTTTTATCTGTTCATAACTTTTCTTAAATTCATCCACCGTGTACAAAGTGAAAATTATATTATTATTTGTAATGGCTAGCTCTTTTAAATTCATTTTATTCATTTTGGATGACAACTTCCTTAGTATCAAATCGAGATTTGCTAATTTATCGTTGTATCCCGCACGCTTAATTCCATGCCTTAATGTGCTCTTATCCGAACTTAGATTCTGGAAGTCAACATTAATAGTCATGTGTACACTATATTCATCAATATTTATCTTATTAATCCTTGCACTTTTGTCGACATAAAACCTTCAATTTCCCATTTTCTTGACGCAATTTATTGAGTTACATTCCCAAATATGAAGTTGATCAGACTCCGTGCGTTCGTATGTATTACTCATGTAGTATTACTCAATGTATTACTCATTATCTTTGGCAACATTCTGTGCCATGCCCCTTGTTATTATTAATCTTCTTTATGTATCATCTCTTTCAGTATTTCTGAGTTCAAATTGATGCGTGAAAGTGCATCTGCATTAGTATTCATTTTTCATTTCTTGTATATACTCTCAAAATCATAATCACATAAATCTAAGCGAATACGCGTCATCTTAGAAGATGGATTTTTGTGTGAAAACAATGAAATTAACGGTCTATGATCTGTCACCACTGTAAATTTACGTGCGTATAAATAGGGTCTAAAAAAATGTATACCCCAATGTATTATTAACAGCTCCTTTTCAATAACAGATTTATTCATATCCTGCTTCTGGAGTGCCATGCTGCAGTACGGTAGTGGCAAATCATCCCCAATATCGCCTTGTGACAATACCGCTCCTAAGCCATAATTTGATGCATATGTTGTTAAAATAAAAGGTCTATTCAAATCTGGATATTGCAAAACAGGTGGATTAATTAATTTGTCTTAAAAAGTGTGAAATGCTGTCTGACAGTCTTCTGTCCAATTAAACTTCGTATACTTTTTAAGTAATAAGCTGAAACATCGTGCATATCTGCAAAATCTGGAATAAAATGTCGATAATAATTGTAAAATGCCAACAAAATTTGCGTACTTCATCGACATTTGTGGGGACTGGATAGTCTCTCAACACTTTGTGCTTAGCTGGATCTGTTGTGACACCATCTCTTGTAATTAAATGACCTAGAAAAATTATTTCTGGTCTTAAGAAATTACATTTTTGGGCATTAAGCTTCAAATTGTATTTCCTTAATCTACTAAGTACTTTTATCAATTTGTCATTGTGGTGCTGTAAGCTACATCCATACACAATTATGTCGTCAACGTACAAAAATGCTTCAGATTCCAAACCTGTTAATGCTATTGTTAACATTCTTTGGAAACTATTGGCCGATATTTTTAAACCAAATGGTAACCGTTTAAACTGGTAATGACGATTACTAGTCGAAAAAGCTGTCAGTGGGCGTGAATTTTCGTTCAATTCAATCTGATGAAAAGAACACGTCATATCTAGTGTGGAAAACCATTTCGCTCTACCTAACTTGTCTAGAACATCTTCTACTCGAGTGAGAGGAAATTTATCATTCACTATTCTATTGTTAAGTCGTCTAGATTCCACAACTACTCTCCATTTATTTTTGTCTTCTGTACCCTTCTTTGGTACTAGCAGCAACGGTGCATTATACGGACTGACTGAAGGTTCAATTATGTTATCAGCAAGCATTTTGTTCACTTGCTGCTTAATAGAGTCAGGGTGAGATTCTGCAATTCTATAGATTTTTATTTAGACTGGTGTCTTGTCTGCTAATTCTATCCTCTGTTTATAGAAATTATTTGTTGTGAGTGGTTCATCGCCAATATGAAATACTTCATGAAACTCACGAAATATGTCGGAAATCGACTTAGCTGCTGTCGGGTCGTCTGCGTTAATTTGTAATTTGTCAAGTATCCTATTTGCTCTGTCTGTATCAGTCTGTTTATTATTAAAAATCTATACTTGTTCAAAGGTTCTGTTTTCAATTTTATATTGCTTAATATTACGCATTTGTCATTAGTATTCATTATACGCAAATGCGAAATACCTGATTTTGGTACAATTGAGTTACTTATATGTATATATCCCTTCAATTTCGTCATTCAAAATCACATGGTCCTCTGTCAAATTTCGTTTCACTGGTCTTATAACTTCCATCCGAGGTGGTAGATGAATTTTTAGCAGTTCTGATGACATTGGTATTATTATTTTAACATAATTAACGTAACATGTTAATGTAAAGAACTTATAATCTATTTTCAACATAAATCGAAGTAAGAAATCTCTTCCTATTATTCCATCAGTTTCAATTGGGAAATTATTTTCTACCAACTGAAATGGATGTATAATTTTAGTTTCGTTCAATTCTAACTCCAAATTGAGTTCACCTCCTTGAGTTATGTCCGAAAATTGTATTCTTTTATCTCGTCTTCTAATTTTTTTGTGATTTTACCCAGTGAAAATTCCGCACCTGAGTCGATTAAGAAAGTCATTGCCATTAATTTCTGTTTTAGAGTAACATAATTTATGTTACTGTCTGAAATTCCATATGCATTCAGTTTCGGCGCTCCGGAGTGTGGTTATCGCACCCCTCACCTTGCACGTTTCCCAATTCATTATTTGATGAATCATACATTCGTACTCTGTTTCCGGTGTTTCTTTGTCCAATATTTATATTTGGAGTAGGTCTGTATGTTTTTTGCCTCTGCGTGTTCTGATTTTGTGTGTTATTGTAATTTGAGTTTTATCGTCTGTTTGTTTGAAATTGTGGTATTGTTGTATGTGTTATTGTGACGCCCAACATTAAAATTTTGGTTCGAAAAGAACTGCGCACCACTTGTAAAATTACGTTGGTCTCTACGTATTTGGTTTGAACGCTGCATTTCTGTCCGTCTGTATTGAAATATATTTTAGGAGTCTTGTGATTTTTCAAAGTCTTCAGCTATTTCAGCTGCTTTAGCAAACGTATCTGGTTGGGCCGCGAAAACTGTAGGGTTTATATCCTAACGTAGACCTCTTTAAATACGTTTCATGCTGTAGCATCATTTAATTTTGTTTAACAGATTTTTCTCAGCTGAAGTTATTGAAATACAAAGTCCATTAATCTGCAATCTATTTAAGTCTTTTGGCTCTGTAATTTGACGTAGGTAACTGTCATTGAGTTATTGATGCAAGTGTTGCTTGAAATTGTGACACTGTTTGTGTGTCATTATATCTAGACCTAAGGCTAGTAACGAGCGCATCGAGAGTTTCTGGCTCCTCAAGTATTGCCGTTCTAACATTATTAGATAATTTTACATGAAATATATATTCAATAAGGTCTTTCTGTCCCGTAGGTGAAATTTATCTAGATAGGAGTTGTAAAATCTTTAAAATCCCACTAAAAGTTGGTATTGCCTTTGCGGCAGTGTCAATGCTAAATGTTGACATGTTCTCTGTTTAATATTTCTTTCATTTCACTACATATATGAATTATTGGTTACATTGAGAGCTTTATTCAATGTATTTCTATTACAGCGTTTGCTGTTTTGAAAACAGCCAGCAAACGTGTTAATTACACGCGTTAATTACACGTTTCTTACTAATTATAAACTATTCTAAACAAACATCTAAGTCGAAAAACATGTAAAATTTAATTTTTTTATGGTTCTATGTGTTGGGTATATAGGGGTTTTTTTTATAATATTAAATATTTGCTTCCAATAATACAAAACCGACATAAAAACCGCTTCAGCTATTGCAAATTTAGTCATGTAATGTCAGTTTGTAAACTTGCCCTGGCTTCTGCCGATTACGCTCTTCAAATTTGTGATTTATAACCTGTTGGCGCTTGATCTTGTTAAGAGCACGGGGGCTGTATAAGAATTTATTGCTTTCCAATAAGTTCAATGACTGGAGCAAATGCTGACTAGGGATTTCGACAGCAAAGAAACAAAAACGACGTCCTTCATCATCAAGCATTACCTTGTGACTCATTCTACGGTGGAGGATTCACTTTGTCTCGCACTATCTGCAGTAAATTAGCGAGTAGGTGCTACTGGTTTGTTAGCTTTCCTCCGCGTTTCTTTGTGTGATTTTCGGTGGTTTCTGTTTGTGATGTTCTGTTGAAGATTCAGGATGTTGTCTTCTCTAGTACACCAGGATAGTTATTGGTTGTATTTCAAAGTTGGTTTTGATATGTATTCTGGTCAGGCTTTCTGGCACGTATTCTTCCATACTAGATGTCTTCTTTGTTGGAATTTGTTAGATTTGGGCTGCTTCACAGATTGCAGGATATAAATAAAATGCTCTGCTTTAAAAAGATCACAGGAACGGGGGCAAGATTAGGAACGTATGTTGGCAGGATCGCCATGTAATGTTTTGGGTGTGGATATTTTATTACGCCTAGAGGCGGATAGCGGCAACGGCAATATCTTGCACACGGAGCAGATGCTAACTTGGATGATTAGTCCAAAGCACCTTTGTCTTGTTCATGAACCAATTTCCGCGAGGAGAGAATGAAAAGGGTTTGAGTTCAGTTCAATTCTGGCTTATTCTTGGGTTGAGAGCTCTTTTTATACCCTCAAATCCCAGATATTTTGTTTACAATAGTTCTCTTACATTATGTACAATAATTCTCTTATATAATTCTTATATAATTATTATATAATGTTTCTAATAAGTTTCTTACATCATATGTAGTGTGTGTGACTGTATGTCAGTATGCATTTTTTTTTTTTTTAATATCTGTATTAATACAATAAACAATATTTTTATTTTAAACCTAAATAACAATAACTAAATATCAATGTAACATTTATGGAGTGCACTCAGTGGTGCAATCATTTCATAATTGTAGGTATTTATCTGCAGAAAATATCTGCTGTTGATTTCCTTTTTAAACGGCTGAATGTAGTCATATGAGCTGTGAGTTCTGATATGAGTGGATTCTGTGAATTCTCAGTTTGAATGTCATTGCATATTTTTTTATTTCTTGCATAATTGTCGGGACTTTCAGGTCACGATGGAGTTGGTTATTCGTTACGTAGTATGGAGCTTTTGCAATCATACGCAGCGTTTTTCATTTCAATTTCTGGAGTACGTATTTATACATGAGGTTGCCGAAATGTATGCCATAAGTCCATATCGGTTTTAAAACGGCTCAGTAAAGTGAGAGCTTACTTTCGAGTGAACGTTGGGAATTTCGATTCAGAAGCCAGTGTAAATTTCCCAGAGCCTTACCTTTGGTGAATATATGAATTTACCATGGTAGCTTGCTATTGAGTTGCATGCCCAGGTATTTAGTCTCATTGCACTGCGGTATATTCACGGGTGGGCAGGTGTTGCGTTTAAGAGTGAACGTAACCTGGACAGACCCTTTTTCATTTGACTTGATTCGCCAATCTTTCAACCATTCAGTGATTTTGTCTAAGCCCCATTGAAGTTTAAGCGACGCCAGTTGTGGAAGGGTGTCCATTACGAGTACAGTCGTATCGTCTTCAAATGTGCCAAAGATAGTTCATTCGGAGACAGGTAAATCGTGTATATAAAGCAAGTATAGGATGGGACCCATGACACTGCCTTGGAGTACACCGGCAGAACTTTCGCACATTTCAGATTGTTCTCCACCTTGTTTTAGAAAGAAGTATCGATTTTTAAGGTAGAATTTGATAAATATGAAATAGTTTATTGGAAGTGTTTTCTTCAGTTTGCAGAGTAATAATGTCATGCCAGACAAGGCCGAAAGCTTGGGATATATCGAGAAACACCGCTGTACAGGATTTCTTTGCTCGAATATAGTGTGAATGCAATTTACAAGTCTATGAACCTGTTCAATGGTACTGTATTGTTTCCTGAAGCCGAATTGGTGAATGGTTCTTCTATTATTGGCGTTAATTTTTGAGGAAGAGAGTTTCCAAAATTTTAGAGGCGTTCGGCAGCAAGCTGATGGGGCGATATGACTCAACTTTGTCTGGACTTTTTCCGGGCTTAAGGATCATTTTTACTTGAGCCACTTTCTATTGAGGGGGAACAATACCAGATAATAAAACAGCGTTGTATATATATGTCTGGAAAATGAATCCCACTTCTGGAAGCTGCTTTAATATTTTTATTCACTATTGATATCGTATCCGGAGGCTTTCTTTGCTTTAAGCTTTTTGATCGCTTCCTTGACTTCGTCTTTTGAAAATTTTTGTATGTGCAGGTCCATCTGGTAGATGTGTCCCAAGGTTTCTCTTACTATTTCTGGAGTGATTGGAGATGGTTCGATTTCGTGTGAGGTAAACAATCTTTTTAAATATCGTGCAAAGGCACATGATTTTTCGATATCACTTTTAGCCAATTCTTTATTTTCCATTCTGATGGCAGATTGTGCCAGATTTGGCCTCTTTAACTGTTTTGTTGCGTCCAGAGGGGATAATCGGTTGCAGCATTTGCATCAAAGTTATTGAGACACCACTGAAGTTCAGAGTTTGTTCTGCCATCAGGAGCTCCTTGAGATCTTTTGAGAGTGTATTTAAGTTATTCTTATCCCCAGGCTGTCTACTCTGTTGCCACTTTTTTCTTGCCATGCGATTTTCTCCCAGTTTTTCCTTCAGAAGAGGAGAGATATGTGTGCATTGACGCTTGATCATTGTTGACTTCCAACCAGCCTGTTGGAGGCAATTATTGAAGTGTTCAATAGCTATCATGATATCTTCACTTCAGGGTAATTGTTGAAGATATTGACAGTCGGAAGTAATTCCAATCAGTTTTGCTGTTGTAAAGACGACATTCAGAAGGTGAGTCAACAAAATTATTAATTATTGAAAACATTACTGGAGAATAGATCAGAGGATAGATCATAGCATGGGCTGCATGTTATATCCTTAGTCGAGATGCCTTTCATTATGCAAAAGTCTATTAGGTCGGGAGTTTTATTTGCATCGGTTGGTCAATACGTTGGTGAGCCTGAGGAAGCTTTGAGAAGATTAAGACTCGTTATAGCCGCCAAGAGTTGTCGGCCTTTGGGAGTAGTGAGTCGGGAAGCCCAGTATGTATATTTTGCATTATAGTCTCCTCCAGCTAAAAACCTGTTTCAGAGGGTTGTAAAGTACTTTTCATACTCGTCTGTTTTGATTGCATATTTGGGTGGGCTATATACTGCCGAGATTGTAATTGGGCCTTTCCAATCGTCAACAACTATGTTTGTGGCTTGAATAGCTTCTGTGCAGTAAGATTTAATAGAAACGTGTCTGATATTCTTTTTTATTATAATAGCTGAACCAGTATGTCCTTTTTCGTCGTGGTGCATTGTGTGATACAGCTTATAGTTTGGTACTTGAAAGTTGCTCTTATCGGTTAAATAAGTTTCAGATATTAGAAGACTATCTATGTCGTGTGTCTGGAGTTGTGCTTTAATCTCTAATATGTGTTTGGATAGCCCATTTGCATTCCATACGAGAATATTTATGGGGTTGAAGAGCTACAATTTTTCGACGCGCGAGTTACCAGTAGATTCATCATACTTGTGATTTGCTGCATGACTTGCTTGAGAACCATGATAATTTCTTGTATTTCGTTTGAAGACTCGGTGGTGATATCCTTAGGATGTGGGGCTAAGGTATTCTCTCTCGTATCATGTGTAGTGTTTCTAACTATTTGGGAGTATGAAAGTGAATTCGAGCTCTGTCTGGATGGTTGGGAGGCAACAAGTGTGGTATTGGGTTCCTTTTTTCTCAGTGGTGGATATTCTAATGTATGCAATTTTTGGTACACAATACAGCCTTTATAATATGCTGGATGATTACTGTTGGACGCAGTGTTTTAAGTTTAGGAAAAGAGAAACACAGTTATTGTTTTAGATTTCAAAAAAAAAAAGAAATTTAATGTTTATTCAATCAGCGTTAGATCAGTACAAATTCAGTTCACATTTTGCAAATTATAAAAACGTAAGAGAATGAGTGTAATGACAAACTCCAAAAAACAGAACTGCATGTGTATATGTATGTATGTTTATATGCATATGAAGATAGCGCTTATTTCAACACTCCCTCTCGCTATCTTCTTTTCAAAATTGAAAGTTAATCTTTATACAATCCAAATTTCAAAATTAAGTTAGTATGCTTCTCTACTGACAATGCTTTTGTTAATTGGTCTGCCAACTGATTTTCAGTAGGTATATATTGTACTAAAATTTCATTTCTAGATTGCATATCGCATGTATAAAAATATTGTACATCAATATGTCGAGTACGTTTTGATGCCTGTGGATTCGCCACTAGATTGATCGCTTGTTGATTGTCATAGTAGATAACCGTTGGTAAACGCTGCACCAAACTCAAATCCGACAAAGGCTTTCTTAAACAAATTACAGCTTTGGTTGCAGAACATAAAGCAACAAATTCGGCTTCGGTAGTTGATGTCGCTATTATCGATTGCTTCTTAGAACTCCATTCTACGGTGCCACCACTGAGCAACACAAGCCAGCCAGTTGTGCTTTTTCTAGTATCAGGGTCTCCAGCCCAATCGGAATCGCAGTAGCTTACCATGTTGTTGTCAGTCCCTTGTATCGACGAAAATGTTATGCCTACGTCAGTAGTGCCTTTGAGGTATCTTAAAATACGCTTGACACCTTTCCAATGAGTTGTGCTCGGGTTTTCCATGTAACGACTTAGAACGCAAACCGTGTATGCAATATCTGGTCGTGAACAGACCATAAGATACATAAGTGATCCAATAGCTTCTCTGTAAGGAAAATTTTCGTCTTCAGCACCATCATTCTTGGTAAAAATCATTCCAGGTACAGCTGGGGAAGAAACAGATGAATAATTAGTAAGATAAAAACGATCTAATATACGATTTATGTATGCCGTTTGGAAGATTTTAAGTTTTCGCTGCTTTATCTCCCTCTCAGTCTGCATACCGACGAAAAACTCTGCTTCTTTGTACGTGATGCTAAACTCGTTATGCAATTTATTCAAAATTTATGAATATTTGTCGTTACCGCAAAGAAGTCCATCATCTACATAAAGTGCTAGATATATAATAAAACCCTGCGATGCGTACGTAAACACGCAACTATCTGATGATGATTGTTTGAAATTGTGTTGCAATAGGAACTCAACAATCTTTTTATTACATTGCCTCGACGCCTGCTTGAGGCCATATATGCCCTTTTTCAGCATACACACTTGATCGTCTACAGCAAAACCACAAGGTTGTTCCATGTATATCAGATCCTCTAAGTCTCCATGCAAAAATGCAGTGTTAACGTCGATCTGGTAAACTTCTAGATCTTCTGCTGCAGCCATTGATAATAAAATTCGAATAGATTCATAGCGCACTACAGGCGCATATATTTCATCGTAGTCAATTTTGTATTTCTGGGAACAGCCACGCGCCACTAGTCGTGCTTTATATTTATCAACTTCTCCTTTAGAATTCAGCTTTCGTTTAAAAACCCAACGATTTCTAATAACATGCTTGTCTGATGTGCGCGGGACCAAAATCCAAGTGTTACTCTTCCGTAAAGAGTCCAACTCGAATAGCGCACTACAGGCGCATATATTTCATCGTAGTCAGTTTTGTATTTCTGGGAACAGCCACGCGCCACTAGTCGTGCTTTATATTTATCAACTTCTCCTTTAGAATTCAGCTTTCGTTTAAAAACCCAACGATTTGTAATAACATGCTTGTCTGATGTGCGCGGGACCGAAATCCAAGTGTTACTCTTCCAAGTGGTGCTCTGGGCGTAGAGAATTCTTGCTTAATACCCTTTGATAACATGAATTGCTTGACCGCGGTGTTGTTGAACTCCATGCCACCATCGGATCTCAGCCTTTTTATAAAATGACCATCTGCTTGCACAACAGCATAAAATTCCATCAGCTTCTATAAAACGTCAATTTTCTCCTTCAAAAAATAGACAAAACAATATCTTGAAAAATCATCTTTCCATAACATAAAATAGTTAGCGCCGCCAATTGAAGGCGAGCTCATCTTGCCACATAGATCAACATGCACCGTCTCACCAGGAATCTTTGCTCTTTTCGCACCAGATTTCTCAAAACTTAAGCGATGCTGCTTACCAAGCGCGCAACCCTCACAGAATGGATTCTGATTGTTGACGTTAGCAATGCTTATACCATTGACGATTTGTTGATTAAACCTTTTCCAAAGAGTTTCAAAATTAACATGCCCTAAACGCTCATGCCATGTCTTCATAGATGCTGCAACATTCAACTCAGACAAACGTATTGGCTTTATATTTATTTTATAAAGTTTCTTTTCACGATAACCATCAGCCAAAACTCGATTGTCTTTCTTAAATAAAACTCGATTACCACCTTTAATAAAGACCACATCGATACCTTTTTCTGTTGCTTGCGAAATTGACACAAAATTTCTGTCTAAATCAGGAACGTATAGTACATTTTTTAGTGTATACACAGAGCCAGTCTGTTCAGCACCGATAACACTCACATCAATATCACCTTGACCTGCTGCATTCAGTTTTCTTCCGTCGCCAACACGAACTTTGCAAAAATCTTCCGGGAAAGGTAAATAGTTTTTGAAAAACTCCTTCTGAAAACTCATGTGATCTTTAATATTTCTGCTTGTTGATGTCATTAATACCGACTGCAGCGTGAATAACTGTTCAGCTTCGTTGTCATAAGCTTTTGACTGTGTTTCCATTATCAAATTTTGTCGATCGCCATTTCTGCTGTTGGTGTTATTGTTGTTTGTTTGGCCATTCGAATGTCTTTCATTGTCACGCTGTTTCTTATAACATTCACGTGCCCAATGTCCAGGTTTCGAACAATAATTACATTTGCCTGGTCTCTTCGTTGTGATGTTGCTGTTGCCATTTACGTTTTTATTTTTGCTTCTGCTTGCTGCATACGTTGTTTTCATATTTTCGCTGTCTGCTGCGCCTTTTGCTGCGCCGACGTCTGCTTCTCGGAAATTTATTATTGCTTCTTCGTTTATGAGATGATCCGTTAACTTCTCGATTGTCTGCTCATTGCGGGGCACTGCATACCATGCAGTTCGCACGTGGTCAAATCTTGCAGGTAAACTGCTCAGAATTTTCGCAATGATCATAAGTGGCTTCTGCTCCAAGTTGATGTCTTTCAGCCGTTGCGCCAACGACGTTATGCTGGCAATGTAACTGGCGACACTTTCACTGTCGTCCATTTTCAAGCTAATAAATTTCTCGAGGAGTACCTATGCTGATTGCTCACTCTTTTCGGCATGTACAGTTTTGAGCCTAGCCCACATTTCAGCTGCCGTCGTACAGTCGCATAAATATTTTAATTGATCCAATTCTAGACCACGCATAAGGAAAGCTTGAGCCTCAGCATCCTTTTCGTCCCAATCTGTACCATTTTGAGCTGAACGTGCAATTATTCCCATTATATATGGCTTTAACTTATTCTCAGCCATATAAATCTCCATCTGCCGCTTCCACAACTGATAGTATGTGCCATTGAAACGATGGATTTGGTACGATTTAGTTTCAGCCATTTTCACCGGCTTATTTTCTTCAGTGACTTCTTGCTTAATTAAATCAATCAAAACGATATTTTTATCGTCCATAAAATTACTTATTCTCGAAAACCGACTTAAGACACACGAGCACTGGGTCCATAACCTGTTGGACGCAGTGTTTTAAGTTTAGGAAAAGAGAAACACAGTTATTGTTTTAGATTTTAAAAAAAAACGAAATTTAATGTTTATTCAATCAGCGTTAGATCAGTATAAATTCAGTACACATTTTGCAAATTATAAAAACGTAAGAGAATGAGTGTAATGACAAACTTCAAAAAACAGAACTGCATGTGTATATGTATGTATGTTTATATGCATATGAAGATAGCGCTTATTTCAACAATTACCTTCACACAATGCACATTTGACGTCATCAGTTCTCGTCGTACGCGAGCAATCTGCAGACGAGAGAGTTCCAGTGCACTTAATGCAGACAGGTTTTCTGTGGCAGTAGGTTTTTGTGTGACCATACTGCTGGCAGTTAGCGCTTGAGGGATTTCGCGCGGTGGCTCAAATACAATTTTCGTATTGAAGAGGTACTTGACTCAGTAAATATCGTTGTTGTTTGGGTTCGCTTTTAGCTCAACAATGAACATTGGCAGTGGTTCTTTGGTGTTTCCTTGTTTAATATTCCAGATGTTCACGGTAGTGTGGTCGTGTGGTAGTAATGATTCAGCAATATCCTCAGTGCTTATAGACGAGTGCATGTTTTTGATTTATAGATGTAGAATTCGGTAGTTTTTTGCTCTAGTTGGATTATTATTATTTCGTAGGCTTCAGCAGTCGATGCTTGTATTTTTATTTGCTCATTATTTATGAGTTTTAAATCATTAGAACTAGGAGCTGTTTCCGTTAGCAGCTTCATTAGAGGAGTAATTTTGTTGACTTTGTCAACAAATATTGGTGGAGGCTTGGGGGCTTTTACTTGGGGCTTAAGACCTTTATCATCTTCTTCAATTTCTAGAGAAGAAAACCTATTTTCTGTAGGTTGAGGAACACTTAAACAATATTTGTCGGTTTTGGCTTGTTTTTGGGATGCTTTGGGCTCAACAACAGTCCACTCGTTACCTGGTGTAGACATAGTACTTGATACTTGAGGCAAAGCTTGTTGTTGCTGATATAACAATTGCAGCTGGTGCTGAAGTTGCTGAATTTGCTGTTGCACATTCATGTTTGGGCTGATTGTACTATTTGGGGATAGCTTCGTACTCGGCGGCTACTGCTGTTGTAGCTATTGCGGCTTCGGTTGCTCTATTTTTATTTGTTGTTGTTTTTATTGCAGCTTCGAATTCGGCGGCTGCTGCGGCATTTGCTGCTGTGGGAAGCTGGATGTTTGTTGCTGTTGCCGCTGAGGAGTTTGTTGTTGTTGTATTTGTTGCCGTATTGGTTGTTGTTGCTATATTTGGCCGCCCCATTTGGATGGGGAGTGGCCTACAGACATTTAGAAATTTTCCGGGTTTTTATGTTTATATTATTTTTTTTGTTTAATTTTGTTTTTAAAAGTTTTTAGCAATTCTATTTTCAATTATATTAGTTGGACAAAAACAAAAATCAAAAACCATTGCAAATTTTTTGCTTCGAAAAATTTTCGCCTATATTCAGCTGATTCAGCGCGGCAAAAATATTGTTTTTGCATCAGCACACTAAATTAATTGTTTTTTGTCTTTATTCACTTTGCGATCTATGGAGACGTGCTTCACACTAACATGATAAAACCAGCAATTGATATATTCATTCGTTACCAAAGTAGTGAAATCACCATTCGTTGTTATTTCACGCTTTTATTAAAAGTACCGATTTTCAATCACTGGTGGATTACAGCTGTATGTTAAAAATCGCGATTTTCGCTGTTACTTTGCATATTTGATAACAGCTTGGTTGACTGCATCCATACATATGTATATGTATGAACGCAATGGAAACTGCGATCGCAGTCACTGTTTAAAGTCGCGGTGATATAAAATAGCAATCACTGGTATCGGCGATACTCAAAAATCACTGGATCGCTCATTACTAATCGTAAGTCTTTAAAAATTCGGTATGACTATCTACAATATCTTTATCTTGTTCGCTATTTTCAATATCATATATAAATTCCCTTTTTATTATTTTTATCTCTCCTATTTTCTTTTCTATAGTCTCATTGCTATACCTTCGGTTCGATTACCTATGCAAGTTTGACAGTATCAGATGTAAAGATTTCTGTGTTGTTTCCATAGCAATATAACATATACACAATTGTTTGTGTTGAGCATAAATTGTTCCTGATTGCTTATGGACATATCTTTTAAAGTATCTATTTACTTTTAAGGCTACAAATATTATAGCGGCAACAACTAATAGTGCAGATGCTGTTTCTGCTAAAATATCGTTAATACCAATAACAGAATTATTTGATTGGCAACGATAGTTTCTTGGGACTTTGAATTACCCATTTTTTTCAATTTTACAAATTTTAACAATTTTATCAATTATTTAAGTTTAAAAATTTTTAATTAGGAAAAAAAAATTTTACAAATTTTAACACAAATCTAATGTTTTACAAATTTATCAATTAAAAACAGATTATCCCTTTTTGTAGTTGCTGGATTGTAATAGTCCTTTATCGTGGGGTTGCCGTGAATTCCCATTGCTTCCCAAACGCTTCTTACACAGGCAACTAGTTGTTTATTTGTTGCTCCTTTTAGTCTTCTAATTTGTTTTAGCTTATGTGTTGATACAGCTGCTGCAATTTGCTCGACAGCGTGCAGGTCTTCATCTGTTAGACCAAACAGTGCGTCGTTCATTTCCTTGTGTTTATTTTAGATCGTATCAACTTCTTGCCAGACTTTGTTGGCGGTATTCCAAGGTGGCGCGTTGCACTCGTCTCTTAGAATATGTAGTAAGTATCCTAAATATTTCCGTAGCTTAGCCCGTTTTCTACCACGTTTATTTGGTGGTAGTGTTAGCTGCACTTTTGGGATCTTCGTTAGGCTTTCGTCTTTTTTAGCGGTTTGCCTTTTACGATACTGTTTAACCGTTAGTACCTTTATTATCCAGAATCCAGATGTGGGGCGCAGCAGTGAATGCTAATATAAATATTTTGGAAAGATTCCATGCAAAACTATTGCGAAACATGTAGCACTATATACTGGGCACTGCTAAGTACCCATTCTAACGTACTATCTTTAAATATACTGGAGTCAACGGCAGCAACGTGCAGAATTGTACGAACACCACCCTTGGAATCCATTTATCAAAGATATAGTATTATTATTTTCTTTCATATATAAATAATTTATTGATACTTATAGTACATAGAACATTGTTATGAAAGTTTTATGAAACGATAGCATTGGCTCTTCTTTCGCATGTTGTATTGTAATTGCTTAGTGTCCGAAAGAACAGAGATTGCAAATAAACGGAAACATTTTGAAAAAAAAAAGTAAAAATAGTGCAGTTTCAAATAAAGCAACCACATAAATGTCTATTCCGATTCAAAAGACTTTAAAGTGAAGCAACTGGTTACACAAAAATAAATCCTCTGTAAAGCAGTTTAGTTTAAAAAATAAATTCATCTTTGAATCTTCAACCACCAGATTCACACAATGAATGTGTACAACCTTGATCAACAAAACTAATTCAGACAAAAGAATTTGATGAACATAGAGATTTGTACAAAAACAAAAATGACTATGACCACAAGACGGCAAAGGGCTAATTACCGCAGAGACAGAAAGATTTAGAGCAGCTTTCGAATTACAGTTAGCTCCTCTTAGACATGAAAAACGGAACCGTCAGATACAGGTTTAATAAGACTAGTAGAAGTTTTTGATCAGGTAAACAAATAAATACATTTTTGGAGCAATGGGAACTTTCACGAATGGTGACAATCATATTGCTAAAGAACATTTTCCTCCTTTAGCGCGTGGGAAAAAACAAAGACATGCTGAAGCTATACTATAAATACTGTATTCTATTCTATGTTGATGAAATAATTGGAAGATTGGGCATGATGTATTAAGATAATTATTATAAGTGAAGGTTGATGCTGCAGTTGGCCACAGTAAGGATGGGCAATCTCAGTTCTAGAAAATATCAGTTTTACGACCAAGCATTCAAGTCACATTAGTGACTAATAAAAACATTATGAAGGAAGCGAATTTTTGGTTCTCTCTTCTACTAGCTGCTTATTAACCCGATTTTCGTTTTTTAAAAATATTAAATATACATATTGGTAGAAATAAAAAAAAAATATTTTCATATGGTGTCATTAACTGGGTTAAAATCAGGTTCAAATTGTCAATTGATATCAACAACAGCGCCCAGATTATTATGCTTTGTGGATAAAAAAATGTTGCATAGCATTTGTTGTTGTTTTTTTCTCAGATATAAATTCTCTCTCTATCAAGAACACCAACTACAAACCTAGGGGACACCCTTCCGTGAATTTTGCTCTAAAAAAGTGTTGCTTTGTACTCAAATTTCTATATGTCGAATTTGGAGTACGAAAATAAAAAAAGAATAATTAAGATAAATTAATAATATACTTATTAGTAAGAGTAAATTAGTCAGAAAAATAATAAATAGACAAATTTGTATGGGACAAAATTTATATTATTTAATTACATCAAGTTCGATAACAAATATAAATGTAAATTTAATTTTTTTTATATATATTGCAAATCTATATATCTATCAAATGGTATCAACTGCTGCTTTCACATTTTGAAATTCCATAATTTGTGTGATACATTAAAAAAAACAACCAAACTAATAACTAAAAATTAAAGGAGGCATTAACTATTAGTTTTAATAAATTTAAGTAATTAATATATTGACTTTTATACCTAATATTCGAAAAGGTTATAATTGTCAAGTAAAGAAATATTTGACGATATTGAATTTCGTACTTTTTGGAGCGGGAATAATACTTGAAATTTTAATAAACGATAAAATATATTTTGATGTTGTGTGGATGTGTTTTTAAAACGTTCCACATAGTTTCATAAAAAAGGGAAAAATAAAAATAAAAATAATACAAATTATAAACACCTAAAGTGATCACGCAAATCGCCGAAATAGTGATTCTTCCACTGGTTTGAGATTGCACCTTTGTTTAAATTAAGTGTAAACCAAAAATCAAAATTAATAATAAGTAAAAGTCCAAATAGTGGTAATAACCAAATATAAAAAAAAAACAAATTATACATGGGCATTTTGCGCTCTCCACCTCTAGCAAGAGATCGATGTCTCACCCCCGCGCGTCCTTCTGCATCACCAATAAGCAGTATACCAAAAACTTCATTGAAACCAACGGAGTTGTCCTCTCATGAGTTAACAGCGTATGCGCATTTAATCATACCAACTCAGCAAACGTTAGCAGCAAGCGCCCCTGCAGAAAACACGGAACAACAAACTACTGCTCAACTACAGCAAACGACGCCCATGTCAAATCAAACGGTAAGTGAACAAAACTCTCTCAATGATAAAGCCGCGCAAGAAGCTAAAGAATTAAGAGTAGAAAGCAGCCACTCTCGCACCTACACAAACACACAAATGCATTCTCATGCAAATACAGCTAACACACGCTTGCTAAGCTCAATATCGTCTGATAAACATTCAAAAACAACAAATATAACAAATACAACAATTTCCGCTCAGTCTGCAACTATACAAACAGGCATGGATCGGTATATTCAGATTAAAGGGAAACTAAGCCCCCCAAAAAATAATAAATCAAAAATATATAAAAGAAATGAAATTGATCAACCTACTAACTCAATGTACCACAACAGGTTTGCCACACTTAATGATGAGCCAACCAAAGAAAATGAAATAATTTCAAGTAAAATAATTCATTTGAAAAAATCATTAAACCGCCGCCAATCTACTTGCGTGAAAAAAGTTCAAACGTTCTGGTTGAAAATATTGCTCGCCTAATAGGCAAGAATAATTTTCATATAATATCGCTCAAAAAAGGTAACATACAAGAGACTAAAATCCAAATATATAACGAAAAAAATTATTGCTCTATTGCTAATTACCTCGACGATAACAAAAAAAACCATTACACGTACCAATTGAAAAGTAGAAAAGGCCTAACTTTTGTAATAAAAGCAATAGAACCAGAAGTCGAACCAGATGAAACAATGGAACCGCTGGCAGATGCAGGATTCAATGCAAAAACAATATTTAACATAAAAAAAAGGGAAAAAATATCTCAACCATTATTTAAGGTGGAGCTCGTTCCAGAGACGAGAAATCTGAAAAAAAATGAAACCCACCCTGTTTGTAGCCTACGCTACTTAATACATCTTAGAATTTCAATTGAGGAGCGCCACAAGTGCAAAGGTCCGGTACAATGCTCAAATTGCCAGGAATATGGTCACACGAAATCCTACTGCACTCTACGCACAATATGTGTCGCTTGCGGCGATTTTCACCCCTCCGTTGAATGTAAATTTGACAAATTTGATAAAAATGTAAAAAAATGAAGCAACTGCGGTGGTAACCACACGGCCAACTATAGAGGATGTCCAGTTTACACAGACCTGAAGATGAAGGCGCTTACAACACAAAATCTAGTTCGCTGTGAACATAGCAATATTGCACCTAACTATCCAAGCATAAATCCAGCCAATGCTGCGCCCCCGTCCTCCTCAATGACGTACGCAAACGTATTGAAAAAAGCACCTACTGAAAGTCTAGCTAGTTCTCCACCCGTTCAAAATGTAGAAGCAATGATTTGTAACCTAACGCATTGTATGACCCAATTTATGTCAACCATGCAAACAATGATGCATGAACTCATACAAAATCAGAGTCTACTGATGAAAGCACTGCTCTCTCAAAAATAAATGAATCAATTAAAGTTATGCTACTGGAATGCCAACGGTATTATCCAACACAAAAAAGAAATCAAGAATAATTTTTTGTACAACAGCGAAATTGACATAATGCTTATCTCAGAAACCCATTTAACAGATAAGTACAACTTCAGTATTGCCGGTTTCAATTTCTACAAAACCAATCACCCAGACGGTAAAGCGCACGGAGGCGCAGGAATTCTAATTAATGCCCGTATAATACATTTCCTACGTGAGAAATATGTCGAAAGACACAACCAAGCCACTTGAATCTCCCTTCAGTGCTGGGGCGAAATTATAACAATTTCTGCAGTATACTGTCCACCTAGATTCCAACTAACGTCAGAAAAATTCCTGCAGTTTTTTCAAACACTCGGAAGAAAATTTATAGCAGCTGGAGACTATAATTCTAAGTATACCTACTGGGCTCTCCTCTGGTAACCCCTAAAGGCAAACAGTTGTACGATATATTGATCATCGAAATCATCTAGATTTTGTCTCAAGTGGCCAACCCACATACTGTCCAGCGGACCAGCGTAAAATCCCTGATCTTATTGATTTCGCTGTGATCAAAAATATAAACAGGGCACTGGTTTCCTCTGAAGCAGTTTTCGACTTGTCCTCCGATCACACACCTGTCATCATATACTTTAACAAAACTCCTGAACTTCTACATAAAGCGCCCAAATTGACCACCAACAAAACGAACTGGCTCAAGTATAAGAAATACGTGAGTACACATATTTGCCTGGAATCTCCTCCTAAAAACAAAGATGACTTAGAGAGAGCGCTCCACGAGTTTAATTCCTTGTAAGCATCAGCGGCTGCGTGCGCAACACCAACAGAAAGAACGATGCCGGTTGCTACCCGTTATATAACTTAAACCCATGTGCAGTGCCTCGTTAAGGAGAAAAGACGCCTAAGACGAGAATGGCAGAAATATAGGTCACCTGCCCTAAAGAGGAAATTAAAATTGTCACAAAATCAACTTAGAGATGTACTTCGAAAGGAAGCTGAAGCAAGTATTGACACCTATATTAAAGATCTGGGACCGCTTTACTCACTTTGGAGAGCTACAAAGGTTGCAAAAAGCCCAAAGGAAAGTGAGCCACCAGTAAGGCTTGGAAATGGAAGTTTGGCCAAAAGCGACGGAGAAAAAGGAGCAGCGTTTTCTGCAAATCTACAAACAGTTTTTTGTCCTAATGCTCCGTGCAATAACTTCGAGGTCCCTACTTTACCTAGAACCAAAGTGAGTCAGCCGCTTCAACTAAAAATCAAAGACTTAGAGTGTGTCATTAAAACAGGTCTTAATGCGAAAAACTCCCCTGGATATGACTTAATCACAAATAAAATGGTCATGGAATTACAACACATAGCGTTAATATACCTAACGAAATTGTTCAATGCTATCCTTCGCTTGGGTCATTTCCCGCATATATGGAAGATATCGCAAATTAAGATGATTCCTAAACCAGGAAAAGATTCAACGCAGGTGTCCTCATATTGGCCCATAAGCCTTCTACCCACCCTCTCAAAAATATTTGAAAAATTTTTACTTGCGAAAATTACGCCCTATCTAAATTAAAATGACAACATTCCTACTCATCAATTCGGATTCAGAAAAGAGCACGGTACAATAGAGCAGGTGCACCGTATATCTAGCGAAATTAGAAGAGCTTTCGAACAGAAGAAATACTATTCTGCAATATTTCTAGACAGTGACCAAGCCTTCGATAAAGTCTGGCATGAGGGGCTAGTGCACAAGATGTAAAAGTTTCTGCCATACAACACACACAGAGTACTGGAATCTTATTTAGCGAATCGGAAGTACAAAGGGAAATACAAACAATTTGTAGCCCCCGAATTTCAAATATTGGCTGGAGTACCACAAGTGAGTGTGCTTGGTCCTATTCTCTACCTAATATATACGTCTGACCTACCAATAAATAACAGCCTAGTTACTTCCACATTTGCTCACAGCTATTTTAAGTACCCATCAAAATCCGCATATCGCCTCTCGTGACCTAAACGAACACCTTACCTTAAATATGCAGAAATTTGGCTGGCAAACTGGCGTATTAAACTTAACGAAGCGAAATGTACACACATAACGTTCTCCCTCAAAACCAGCACCTGTCCAACTGTGTCACTAAATTACATAAAAATACCGCAAGCAACAGAAATGAAGTATTTAGGAATGCATCTTGACCATAGATTAACTTGATGGAAGCACATAGAAGCGAAAAAAACTCAAATGAAACTAAAAGCTTGAATTGATTGAATTGATTGAACAACAAATCAAAGATGCTCTTGGAATACAAAGCTATAATAAAGCCCATATGGACATATAGGGTGCAACTTTGGGGTAGTGCGAGAACCTCAAACCTAGAACTTATCAAAAGGGCACAGTCGAAAATCATAAGAGCAATTACCGGCGCACCATAGTTTGTCAAAAATCAAAACATTCGCAATGATAAACATATATCCACTATAGAAGAAACTTATTTACAAACTAATCTGTAATATGTATCTATATTAAATTTTGTTTCCTCTTCTTTTTAAAATTATAATTAATTAATATATACAGTTTGTCAAGAAAGTGTTTTGACAAGATAAAAAATTCGTCAATTAGATTTTCTCCGTACATAATAGAGTACTTCTTTATTATTTTGATAAATTTTTTTGATTAATTTCTTTTAATCAATGTATTTACCAATAAACAGTAACACTAAAAAGCAGAAATATTAAACTTAAGATACAAAAAACACAACAAAAACAAAAATAGTAAAAATATTACTTTGTCATGGAAGTATTTTTACAAATCAGAACTTATTTATAAAAATGAAAGAAAGAAAAGAAAATTAGTACTATAAAGGGTTTTAAAATTGTATATGGCACCCTTTAGGATCTATAACGACAATTAGTATTCTCCTCATGGAATAAATCTACTTCTGCACAACGTATTCGCTTATTTCATTCGTCTAGTATTGCAGTTTTGAGCTCTGCTCCTCCTTTTGAATGCCTCTCGCCTCCCTTCTTTCTTAAATGTTCCCACAATTTTTCAATGGGGTTTAAGTGTGGGCTCTGGGCTGCCGTATCAACAACTTTTTTGTGATTATAAAGAACCCAGACCCTATGCGCCTTAAGTTTAGGGTCATTATCTTTGTCATATTTGAATTGCGGATTGCTATCAATATTGAACCCACAATGATCTGCGCTGTTTACCAAATAACGTTGGAATATATCCAAATACTGTTTTGCATTCATTTTATTCTCTATGAAATCGAGTTTTCCTACTCCTTTGCTGGATATGCACCCCGATACTATGACAGAAAGTTTGCCGAATTTAAATATTGGAATATAATATATTTCGATTCGCCACACTTTATTGGGCCCACCATTATATTAAAGCATGATTTTGGTCTCATTGTAAAATATAGTGTCATCCCAATAGTCATTCGGTTTGCCCACGTACATCCTATCGAAAGACAATCGCTTTTCAATATATTGTGTTGAAAACATTGGTTTTTTTCGTGCAACTCTTGACATGTACTGGTATTTGATCAGGACCTGCCTCACTGTTTCTTAGGTAACTGCAAGATCATATTCTTCTTTGAGTTGACTTGAAAACAGTCTCGTAGAAATCTGCGGATTTTCGATTAGTTTCCTTACCAAAATGCGTTCTGCTCTATCGGGTGCGCACGGAAGTGCGAAGGTTTTGGTACTACTATCTTCCTTTTTTACGCAATTTAAAATATTATAAATAGTTACCTGGTCAAAGGAAATATCTCGGACAAATCTTGGACACTTTTTCAGATGCAGTGGTTGCAGTAAACCAACTGAGTCAAATCAAATGAAGTTCTTTTACCAGACGTCTTAAATTCACAATAATTTTGCTAAAAATACTGCATTCGATGAGCAAAGAACAACTATTTTTGATTAATTTGCGTCTAAAATGCGTACAAGGCATAGTGAAGCATCAATCTCATAACGGTAAATGAACTGCGCAGCTAAATTAGTTCAGAGAATTTTAGAACACTTTCTTGACAGCAAATTTTTGGACTATTTTTGTTTTTGTTATATTTTTGGTATCTTTTAAGTTTAAAATTTTTTTTTGTTTTGTTACTGCTCATTAGTAAATACATTGAAATGTACCGAAAAGTACAACAATAAAGAAGTACTATATTATGTAGGGAAGAATCAAATTCACGATTTTTTTACCTTGTCAAATCACTTTCTTGACAAACTGTTTCTGCTTTCTTTTCATGTTAAGTTGACTCGCAGCACCAACTCCTAATAGGTACTACACCTTTGGGGTAGTTAGCTTTTAAGAAGTAGTATTAAGTAACCACATATTTTTAGGGTGTGTGAACACGGAAAATACTACAAGTTTAGAATTCCCACAAAATAAATACATAGCGAACTACGTCGATCTACGCAGTCACGTAGAGGAATGCCGAATTAGCACCAGCTGATAACATACGCACCCATTGTCTTCATCATCATCTGTGTCACCAACAGCCATGGAACAAACGCACAGCGTAGCTGCATCATACGCAGTCATCGTTGACCAGTTGAGGAAGTGATCTCTCAACTTTGACGGAGGGCGTGACCCGTTAGTGTACGACATAAATAAGAATTTCCTCCCGCGTACTATGCCTGAACTGTTGAGGGAGCGCGCACTTATGTGGTACAGGAACAATAATCGTGCGTGGCGCGATTCGACCTCGTACAGGAGAGACTTTCCTTAGTTCTTCCTACCGGCCCGCTACATGGAGAAACTCGAAGACCAGATTCGACAGAGTTACCAGAGACCTAGAGAAGCGTTCAAGCAGTATGTTGTCGAACTACAGAATCTCATGCGGCAAGTGGGTTATTCAGAGGAGCAGAAACTGAAACGAATCTTCCAAAACAGCCTGCCACAGTTCCAATTATACGTGCGCCGTAGAGATTTCGGATCGGTACAAGAGCTGGTAGAGATGGCCGAAGATTTGGAGTGCATTCGGGGAGAAGGCGAACTACTAACCATGCCACCCACAGAACGGAGAAGAGAGCAAGATCCACCACGAGAGGAGCGGAACCGTCAGATGACACTAGAGAACAGAGCGGCACCCATAGATCCCAGGGCAGCCTGCCGGCGTTGTGACCAAAATGGTCACATAGCTCGCCAATGACGGAACGCGCAGATCCGGAGAATGAGGGGGAATGAGGACGATTGAGTGTTGCAAACAGAGAGCATAACACAACCGAAGACTATGGTTAGGAATACAGCATAGATCAGAATAGCGGCACCAGACCTCACAATTCGAAAAAGCATTGTGTCGGGCAACGAATCTGCGCCACCGTTTCCATTGGCACAGAAACCATCACCGCGATACTGGACACAGGTGCAACTAACATTTTTGTGAGCAGACAGCTACCACGAAAGCTACGCGCTTCCACCAGCAAATTGGGAAAATCCCATACTAGAGTGCGTATGGCAGACGGCAGTAGGACAGTCAGAGAGACGTGTGTGGCAACTGTACGGCTTGGAGGGAAGGCATGCAATCTTAGAGTCACTGGTCTTGCCGGACTCCAGTGATAATCTGCTCCTGGGAATAGACAAGCCTGGGAAGAACACTAAAATGCGGTGATCGGGAGATCACATTGGGACCTCATAACAGTTGCGTGCGACCCCGAGAAATCCTTCGTGAAGAGCAGTCACCTTGTCGGGTTACGAAGGGTTAAATGGTTGCAATGACGAAATGGGTTGGGATGGCGGAGTTTCGGCTCATATGGGATCACTCTAGCTGAACTGACTACTGCGGAGTAATCCAACTAAGAACTGTCTCCCTCCTAATCCAGGGTGTTCTTGGGATCGTGCCCATTGGATGTTGTTTTATAGCCAGGAGGTTAATTAGGCTGTATTTTAACGGAGCTCACCTTCCTGATACCAGGCCGCCTCAGGTAGTAACGGTCGCCTTGAAGCGTCAGTTTTCGTTGAAGCGTAAGTTTCGTTGAAACGTAAATTTTCGCAGGATGGGAATATGCGATTATAGTTCTAGGAACATTAGCCTCTATTCCATCTAGACCGATAGTGCGTGGCGAAGAGTCACATCCTGCCCGAGGTAACCCTGCTATTTATAACAGAACACTACGGATCTAGCCTGAGGAGTCAATAAACACCTCCCCGGATACAGGGTGTGGAGGAGCAAACCTCTATAAAAAACCTCTGGGTTGGAGTAAGATGTCATACGACCCGTGTCGATGCTCAGCCTGGCTGGGGACCCAGGTCAAAAAAATAGCCCAGTCTCTAACGGAGTGCTCCGGATACTTGGCGTCCTCCGGTTCTATCTAGCCTTACTCGCGCACACGGACCTCTGCGCGAGCGGACCTCTCTTGTCCGATACTCGTGGGACCACATATGTCTTTAAATTTAAAACCAAATCCAAAACCAAAGGAGGGCGGTCCTCCCAAAAAACCGACAGAGGCGATCCTGTCTACCGCTAATATAAGGGTGGCAGACAGATCGATAACAGCAGGAGGCAGAAGGGGCTTAAGCGTTAGGGCTGGTCCCAGCACGAGTGCTAGTAGTAGGGGACGGGGAGGCTTGGGAAAACCGGTCTCTCGTCTCTTTCAAAGGGGTGCTGAAGGAAGAAACCCGGAGGAGGTGGTAAAAACCCAAACGCTGACTGCGGTCAGGGGGCGGGGGGCTACCCCGGGGATCTTTCGGCAGCAGATAGTAGAGGGGCCCAGCAGCTCAAAGAAGGTTGCTGGGGTAGGACAGGGGGGGGGGGCGTTTAAACCCGTCCGTCCGTCCAAGCAGGCCTATTATGATAGGAAGGCGGCCAAATCGGCAGAGTGGGCAAGGGGGGTGCTATCCGGCTTGGGCAAACCGGCGGGTACAGCCCCAAAGAGACAACGCTCGGCTGAAGAGGCGGGTGAGGTCGCTAAAAGACAAAAAGTCGGCGGCCAGAAATACCCATCCTATAGCGACGTTGTCAAAGGTGGTGGCGAGATGCTGGCCATCATTGACCGGAAGGAGGAGGAAGGGGTCATACCCAAAGAGAAGTGGAGGTGGGTGGAGCAAGCGATTGCCGAAGTCTACCTCCAAGTCTTAGAGGAAAACCCTGGACCCCCCCCTTTCTGTCATGATGCGGGCTGGTATCAGGGCAGGGCCAAACTTATCGCATGCGATGACAGCAAGTCAGCCAACCTTTACAAGATCGCGGTAAGCAAGGTTGGCGAGATCTGGCCGGGAGCCAAGCTAGAAGCCGTCAGCAGGGAAGAAGTTCCCAGCAGACCCAGAGCCCGGGTCTGGATCCCGGCTAAGCTAGCTGAACCGGAGAGAATAGAGGCGATCTTTAGATCGTGCAACAGGGAGCTGCCAACCCATAACTGGAAGGTAGCGAAGCTCGAGGAGCCAGTGGAAGGAAGGAGGCAGGTGTTGCTGATACTCAACGCTGAGTCCCTTGCCCCACTGGCAGAGAGAAACGGGGTAGTCAGGTTCGGGTTCGTTGACGCGACCGTCCGGATCTACCGCAGCGACGAGCAAGTTTTGGAGCCGGAGGAGATAGAGGGTGACAAGGCTAGCGAGGGTGGCGGTGGTGAAGAAGGGTTGTCCAGCAGCCAAAGGTCGACCGACTCAGAGCAGCTGACCGGGGTCGGGCAGCTCTTTGAGGAGGACGACCTGCTTGACTACACCGAAGAAGAGGAGGACGCGGATGTTACGATCGTGGAGGTAAGGACAGATTCTTATGAAGCTGATCCAAATCAACCTCCACCATCGTAAACTCGCCTCTGCGAACTTGATGGTCCGCCTGGGTTCCGGTGGTTTTGACGTGGCCCTCATCCAAGAGCCGTGGATATGCGGCAACAAAATCTGCGGTTTGAAGATGAGAGGCTTCAAGATGATAGCCGCTCAGAGCACAGGTAAGCCTCGTGCTTGTATAGTTGCAAAGGATAACATTAACATCTTTTTGCTCCCACAGTTAAGTAATGGCGATACGGTGGCGGCAAGCATTGAGCTGCAAAATAGCAGTCTCTGGGTAGCCTCCGCATATATGCCTCACGACAAGGTCGCTCCACCAGAGGAGGTTCGGACATTGGTCATGGAGGCAGCCGCAGCCAAAAGGAACTTGTTTGTCTCCAGTGACGTAAACGCACACAACACTTTGTGGGGAAGCTCGAACACTAACGCAAGAGGTGAGTCAGTTTTAGACTTCATTATAGAGAATAAGTTTAGTGTGGTAAATTTAGGCTCAGAGCCGACGTTTATAGCACAAAATAGAAGGGAAGTGTTAGATATTACCCTGACCTTCGATAACTTCGCTAACAATATAAAAATATGAAGAGTGTCGAATGAAAATTCCTACTCTGACCATCGCTATATAGAATACGAAGTGAACTTCCCAGGAGCTCCAGTTAAGACCTTTAGAAATATACGGAGAACGGACTGGGGGAAGTATAGGAAAACTCTCTCCCACAGACCCTGTGGAATTAGACGGGCTGATCAATCAGGGAACCACGGCCTTGAATAGTTCACTGACAGCCGGGTGCCCGGTTGTAAAACTGAGAGGCAAGAACAAACCACCTTGGTGGTCAATGGATCCAGGCCTTCTCCGGAAGTCCAATAAGCGGTTATTTAACAGGGCTAAAACTTCGGGTCTGCCCGCGGATTAAGAAGCCTACAAGGCTGAGCTAAAAATATACAAGAAAGCAACCAGAACTGCGCAACGACAGTCCTTGCAAAATTATTGTAGGGATGTGGAAGAAACATCGGAAGCAGCTAGACTAAGAAGAATCCTAGCGATGACACCACACAACCTGGGCTACCTTAAAGGTCCCGGTGATGTGTGGAGTGAGACGAGCGAGGAATCTTTGGCTCTTCTCTTTGATACGCATTTTCCAGGCAGTAGCACAGTGGAGGGTGATAACCCGACACCTAGGGGCAGGCAGTCTGAGATAGGGAATGCGATAGTTACAGTCGAGAAAATTCAGTGGGCCATTAACACCTTTGGTCCATATAAATCTCCGGGTCCGGATGGAATCTATCCAGCTGAACTGTAACAATCACGGGACATAATTACGTCCTGGGTTGTGACTGCAATTAGAAGCTGTCTAAACATGGGCTATATTCCGCTGAGATGGAGAGAAACGAAGGTTTCCTTCATACCCAATGCAGACAGGTCCTCTCATGTAAATCCTAAAGACTTCAGACCAATCAGTCTCACGTCTTTCCTCCTAAAAACACTGGAGAGAGTGATGGATGCACACTTACGGGAAGCTATACCAACTGGTAGAATCTCCTCGGCACAACATGCATACACGAAGGGCAAATCGACAGAGACGGCGTTACACGTACTTATTGGTATAGTGGAAAAAGCCATCCAGCAGAAAGATTTCGCACTAGCGGCGTTCATTGACATAGAAGGTGCTTTCAACAACATAAATGCGAACGCCATTACGGGAGCGTTAGAAGCTCTGGGCGTCGATCCTAATATGGTAGCGATGGTAGAAATGATACTCGACAGTAGAAGGGTAACTGCCAGCTTAGGTTCCCACACCTTAAACAGACAGGTCTGCAGAGGCACTCCTCAGGGAGGAGTCCTCTCCCCCCTGCTCTGGAATTTGGCGGTAAATTCATTACTGCTAGCCTTAGAGAGGGAGGGTTGCCATGTCGTCGCCTACGCTGATGACTTGGCAATTGTGATCAGAGGGAAATATCCAAACACTCTTATGGATATTTTGCGCTCTAGCATGGCCACGCTTACTGGTTGGACGGGAAGAAGGGGATTAAGGTTAAACCCTGAGAAAATGTAATTAATCCTCTTTTCTAAGAAAAATAGATCTCCTGAGGTCTCCCCGCTAACATACAAAGGTGTGGAAATTCCGATGAAGGAGACAGTTAGATATTTGGGACTAGTACTAGATAGAAAACTTACCTGGAAACCCAATATTGAAGAAAGAGTCAGGAAGGCAATATTGCTTTGTACACATGTAAAAAAGCGGTCGGAATCAGGTGGGAGCTATCCCCACGAATTATGCACTGGCTATACATTTCGGTGGTCAGACCCATATTGCTATATGGAATACTGGTATGGTGGCCAGCCAATCAGAAACAAAGCTATTTGAAGCTTCTGAGCAAGGTCCAAAGAACGGCTTTTTTATGTATCTCTGGTGCCTTAAGGACCACGCCTACTAAAGCTTTAGAAGTAATACTCAACCTACCTACATTAGAGCTGGTAGGGAAACAAGTGGCCGCCACATCAGCACTAAGGCTGAAATGTGCGGCGTTATGGCATGATCGGCAGATTGGTCACTCGACTATTGCGCATACCTGGAGTAGTTCTATCCAACACATTGACCACTCTATACCTAATCTCAACTTCGATAGGCACTTCCAGACATATATTCCGTCTAGAAGAGAGTGGCAAACACCAATGCCATGGAGAAGGGGGGAACTTAATTTCTACACTGACGGATCCAAACTTGACGATAGAGTCGGTTTTGGAGTTTTCTCACAAGAATTGGGACTGGAACTTTCTTTCCGTCTCCCCGACCACTGCAGTGTTTATCAAGCACAGGTACTAGCCATAAAGGAGGTAGCCGTCTACTTAACGAGACATGCCGTAACAAGAAATATTATAAATATCTACTCGGATAGCCAGGCGGCCATCTTGTCAATGAATTCGGTGGCACTGAAATCAAAGGTTGCTCAGGACTGCCGAGCAGACCTAAATGATATCAGTACCGCTTTCAAGGTACGCCTTATATGGGTTCCGGGGCATAGAGATATTGCGGGAAACTGTAGGGCTGATGACTTAGCCAGACGGGGTACTAATCTTCCTTTAGGCATGGATTGAAATTGGAATACCTATTGCCACCTGTAAACTGATGCTGAAGGATAGGGTCGTGCGTGAGACCAATGGGTCTTGGGCACAAGAGGGCACTTGCTTAACGACTAGGCTAATGTGGCCGGAACTTAATAGTAGGAAAACTAGAGACTTGCTTGCCCTGCCGAGAGATAATATCTCTAAGGTCGTGGCATGTATTACTGGTCACTGGCTTTTTGGCAGACATGCTCTCAGGCTGGGAGTATTCTCTCATGAATACTGCAGAAGCTGTGGGGATGAGGAGGAGACTGTGGAGCATCTCTTCTGTAGTTGCCCGGCCAGAAGCAGAGCGGGCTCTTTAGGCAAATACGCTTTTAGCTCTCTTACAGAGGTGTCTAGCGCGAAGATCAAACAAATCCTGCGCTTTATTAGGGCTTCAAAATGGTTCGACGAGTGAATCGGAGGTGCGTTGTGGCGCGGTGGTATCACAATGGACCCATGGTGGTCTGAGTGAGCTGGTCCTTGAACTGGCTGCCACATTAACCTAACCTAACGGTAGCCTTGCTGTGGTGCGGGGCACGGCCACAGTTGACCAACCCCATCCGCTTTCAAATTTTTGGCTGCCTTAGCTTGAGCAATCGAGCGGGTGTCCGTACGAACCAGAATCAATAAAAACAAAAAAAAATTGGCGAGCGGTTTTTAAACGCTAATTCGGATGGAAATCCAAAATCCCCCGCACGTTCTGCGGCGGCTATTGCAGCTAAGGACGACGAGCCTGGCACAAGCAATGCCATGTGCTGCGTTAGTGTTGCTAACCTGAGAACCAACAGGTTCTACAAAGAAAAAAGAGCTGCTCTCCGGATGGTGGAACCCTTGTCGCGCATTCCAGAGAAGGAGAGGACGGTGAAGCAGAAGGCTTCCCCGGAGTGGGCGAAGAAAGTCGTGAAGGAGTCTCAAGCTCCAAGACAGCAGGTCCCTAGAAGAGACCACCCACCCGGACCCAAAAAAATTTAAAAAGCGGGGTACTGTCACCACGAAGTCGTTCAGCGAAGTGCTGAAAGGACACCAGGTCATGGTGGTCATAGATCGCAATGACCTGGATGGCAGTATCTCTCCTGAGTGCTGGAAAGGAAGTCAACCTTTCAAGACTCTACCTTCAGCTTATGAAGGAATTCCCAGGAGCTTTTCCCTCTTTCGTCGACAGCGGATGGCATCAGGGCCACGTGAAGCTGATTGCCTGCGCGGATCAAAGGTCAGTCGACCTATATAAAATCGCGATCTCCAAGATAGGTGCAGCATGGCCAGGCGCAAGACTCGAAGTCGTACCTAGGGAGCTGATCCCTAATAGACCTAGAGCGCGCGCTTGGATCCCTGCCGAACCGTCTGACCCTGAGGCTACATTGGAGATGTTTAGGGTGAGCAAGCAGCAGCTCCCGACTAAAAATCAAAAGGTGACTAAGGTAGAGGAACCAAAAGGGGATTCCAGGTCAGTAACTCTTGTGGTGAACGCCGAATCTCTGGCGATTCTAGCTGAATCCAATTGGGTCGTTCTCATCCACAAGCCTCAAGGTCTATAAAAAGGACGGGTAACCGTCTGACATGGATCAAGTGGTAGTGAATCCTTTAGGGGTAACTGGTGATCTTACTGCTGCTGAGGACTCCGCCATGTACCCGACAAGCAGTGACTCCATGTCAACTGTGGGGGGTTTGGAGAGTCTCTTAGGGACAACCACACTCAGTGAGGAGGAAGTTCTTTTGGAGTCAGACTCGGAGTCTGAGGCTGATGTCACGGTGGTGGAGGTGATCAGCCCTACGAGTATCAGAGATGCTACGAATAGTGCAGATTAACCTCCATCACTCGAACGCTGCGTCTGCCAGCCTTCACCTCCGTCTTGCAAAAGGCGGAGTAGACGTTGTCCTCATCCAAGAACCCTGGATATACGGGCACTTGATCTGTGATCCCAAAAATAATAATTCCTGTATACCGTAAGTTATTCCTAATGAGGATACAGCTTCTTGTATCCTCATTAGGAATAATGTTAGCTCATTTATTCTCCCCAATTACAGCAACAAGGATTTAGGGGCCGTCTGCCTGGAAACTGGCAAGGGAGGGTGCTGGCTGGTCTCGGCCTATATGGCGCATGACCATGAAATCCTTTCGGAGGCCAACCTATAGAAGCTTGTTGTGGATCCAAATGCCCAACGGGTGGCTGTAATTATTGGATGCGATGCCAATGCGCACCACGGCATCTGGGGAACCACGGATGTCAATGAACGCGGTGAGTCATTATATGAATATATTATAACGACTAAGCTTCTTGTATGTAACAAGATCCATTATATAACAGAACCCACTTCCATTACTGCTAATAGGGAAGAAGTCCTTGATATAACCCTTGCCTCCGAATCAATTTTTGATCGGATTTCAAATTGGAGAGTTCTAGAGGAACACTCCTTTTCGGATCATAGGTTAATTCGGTTTGATCTTTTAGATAGTCTACCTAGCCCTAAGGCTTTTAGAAATGTCAGGAAGGCAAACTGGGACCTCTACAAGGTGACTGTAGCTAGACTACTACCACGGAACCCCACAACCTCAAGCACGTGTGCCGAAATTGATAGGTCTGTGGAGGTTCTAACGGTTGCTGTTAATAACGCTCTATTGGTCTTTTGCCCCCTCAGTAGACCCAGGGGGAAACAAAAACTCACGTGGTGGGGAGAGGAAATCAGGGGACTCAGAAAAAACTGTAGGAGACTTTTCAATGGCGCAAAGAAGTCTAGTGCAGACTGGGCTTTATATAAGGCAGCACTCAGAGCCTTCAAAAGTAAGCACAAAGAGAATCGTGGAGAAACTTTTGCGGTGACGTAGAAGATATCTCTGAGACGTCCAGGTTGAGGAAGATCCTATCAACTGCTCCAATGACACCTGGTTACCTGAGAAGAGAGGATGGATCTTGGACTTCAAATAGTAAGGAGACTCTAGAGCTTCTTCTAGAGACTCACTTCCCTGTTTGCTCAAGCACCATATCCGCGGAGAACGAAACCCAGCGCGAATGTAGTTGAAGTCAACTAAGACATAGTCACGAAGCCAAAATTCCAATGGGATATCCATAGCTTCAAACCATTTAAAGCATCTGGCCCAGATGGTGTAGCTCCAATTGAAATTCAGCAGTCAGAGAATCTTCTAATAGAGTGGCTGCTAAAGATCTGCAATAGTTGTCTTGAATTAGCGTATATTCCAGACTCATGGAAGCATGTTAGGGTAATTTTTATACCCAAGGCAGGCAAAAGCTCGCACACAGCTCCAGGGGACTTAAGGCCCATTAGTCGGTCCTCCTTCCGTCTGAAAATCACGGAAAGGTTGTTAGACATTCATCTGATACTCGCCATAGACAGACAAAAGCTGTCAGTCTCTCAGCATGCCTACTTCAAGGGTAAATCGGTTGAGACCGCTTTACACTCCTTAGTCTCTAGTATTGAGTGCTTCATAGTGGCTTTCCTGGACATTGAGGGAGCTTTTAACAACATCAAATCAGACACAATAGTCGGTGCAATGCGAGACTTGGAGGTGGATTGGCCATTAGCAGGTGGATTGAAAACATGCTTAGTAGCAGGTTAATCAATTCTCAGCTGGGGGCGGCGTCGGCCAAGAAGTCCGTGTGCGGAGACACACCTCCAGGTGGAGTTCTTTCAATCCTACTCTGGAATCTTGCGGTAAATCAGCTGCTTGTTCGAATGGAGAGGGAAGGGTGCAAGGTGGTTGCGTATGCGGATGATGTTGCTGTTAGTATCTTGGGAAAATACATATCTACTTAGAGGGACTTGATGCAACACATGCTGAACATTCTCTCTAAATGGACTACTGACTGTGGGTGGGGGTTAATCCAATAAAGACTAATACTATGTTCCCACTTAAAGCTCTACCGTGGTTAACTATTTTTTGAGAGAGCGAAACTCGTGACTATCTGTTAATCGTTCCCACTGAAAAAAAAAGTTTAATTGTGGTTAACTTTCCCTCCAAAATTTTTCCTGTCTAAACATTACAAGATACAGAGTGTTGAAAAAAATCGATTTATTACTAATCGATATTTACTTTTGAGGGAAAATTTACGAAATTTGAGCAGCTCAATAATGTAAGTGTGGAACTGATGCAGAAGAAGACATTTTTATTAAATTTAATTGCGTGTTTTCTGCGCATCCCACGAAGATCTGGCATTTCCTCCTCCCATAAATTTAAGAATAGTACTTCCTTTCCGTCGGTCCATACTTTTCTTTTTTTAATTGGAGTACCATCCATAATTAATTAGTATTTTCAGTTCTTATTTATTTTTTACACGTATCGCAGAATGTAAATAATTTAAAAATGTAAACATATGAGCAGTGTTGACACACCAAGAATTCCCTCAGAAAAAATTTTAAGACAACCTTTAAAAAGTGCAATAAATTTGTGCAAATTACACTAAAGAACCTACAATTTCATTCTTTATTTATAAAATTTTATTTATTTTGCGTAAATTTTATTAAAAGAGGTTTGAATATCAAAATTTTAAAATTTTCAATTCTCCAAATATAATTTATTAAAAATTTATCGAGCTGGCAACGACAAAAATGTAAGCAAAAAAAAACTCTCTCATCAAATAGTAAAATAACTTACTTAACCACAATTAAACTCGCTCTCAACTTCGGGTTTAACTGTGGTTTATTTTCAGCTGAGAGCAGGAAATTCTACATAAAAAAATGGCGTAAACCATGGTTTACATACGGTTAACTCTCTAACTCGGTTAAACACAAAACTGAGAGCAAACCCTGTTGGTGGGAACATAGCATAAGCTGGTGCTCTTCACTAGGAACTATAAAATTCCTCAATTTATCGCTTCAAACCTAATGGGTGTAGATAATAACCTTGTCGAGGAGGCTAAATATGTGGGCGTGATTCTAGATAGAAAGCTGAACTGGAAGGTTAATATAAGCGAACGCATTAGGAAGGCTAAGGTAGCTCTGTACTCTTGCAAAAGAGTTATAGGCAAAAATGGGGGTAACAGCCTAAGGTAACCTATTGGATATACACAGCTGTGGTACCACCAGTCCTTTTCTATGGGGTGATTACTTGGTGGACAGCCCTAAGTAAGTCCACATACAATAGGCTGATAACAAAGGTACAAAGAACGGCAGAGGTATTCATAAGTAGTGCCATTAGAACGACTCCAACGGCAGCATTGGACATTATGCTCAATTTACTACCTGTTAGGCTTTTTGGCGAAAAAATTGCTTGAAACTTAGCTATAAGGCTAAAAGCTACACATCAGTGGGTTGCCAGGAATGTAGGTCATGCCTCTATTTTAAGACATTTTGAGGGTATTCCTGACTCTTTCGATTACATCACACCAATGCCTTCAATGGTATGTGCAGGATCTCCATTCCCTCCAGGGACGAATGGAAGGATGGCATCCCCCCTCATGTAGAAGGGGGTTCACATCTACACAGATGGATCCAAGTTACAGAGTAGGGTGGGAGGTGGTGTATTCTCAGAATATTTGGACATTACCATGTCCTTTAGATGCCCGACCATTGCAATGTTTTTCAGGCACGAGGTCGCGGCTATAGAGGCAGCACTGTCTTGGCTAAGGAAGAAAAATATATCTGGACTTGATATTTGCATTCTGTCCGACAGCCAAGCTGCTTTGCGCTCCCTGGATTCGGCTATTATCACCTCAAAAGTCGTTAAGAGCTGCCGTAAATCTTTAGACGAGATAGCTAAGCAGACAACACAATATCCTTAGGCACAGCGGGCAGGTGCTGGTCTGAATTTTCAGATGTAAAATAGCTAGACAAACCTGGCCAGAGATAAATGTCAAGCGTTCTAAGGACCTAGTGGCTCTAAATAGACAAAGCATAGGTTCCGTGATTAGCGTCCTAACGTGACACTGGACTCTAGCACACACGGGAGTAGACTGGGGATTGCCTCTAACGACTTCTGCAGGAGTTGCATGGACGAGGAGGAGGAAGAGTCCACTGCTCACCTGTTGTGCACGTGTCCAGCGCTGTCCAGAAGGAGGCGCACTTTCCTAGGCGATTACTTTCTGGACTCCTTGGGAGATATCTAAAAAAAAAAAGATTAGCTCCATCAACTGCTTCATTAAAAGCTCCAAATGGCTGGACCTTTGAAAGGGATGGGACCTGATGTCTCATGCGGTATCAAAAAGGGTCAATGCTGGCCTAAGTGCGCTCGATAAGACGATCGCCTTATCTACCTATCTACCTACCTACGTGGAAATTGTTATTTCCTGCAAGACTAGCTACAGTTGCATCTAAAGCATTTGAGCATCTCTCTCGAAAGTTGAATGGTATTGGCAATGGAATTTTTTGCAGGAGTTGAGTCAACGTTTCATTCTCTAATAGTGCAAATGTGTTCTGACCCGAAGTGCTACTACTTATTTGTTTAGGAGAGGCATGATCATTCGCCTCTTGAGGAGTTAGTCTCGCAATTTTTGCCTGTCTTTTGATTCCGTTTTTTTTTTTTGTGGACTTAACTTTCGCTTTACCTGTATGTTCCTATCCATGCCAGTCTGTATAGTTGCAACATTTCTTGTCACAATACTTTTTCCACCACCTGTTGTTGGCGGTTTAATTTGTCCATCACCTGTTCTTACACCATGGTCTGTTTCTTTTTCTAAAGAGAGAGAGGCATTTTCTGATAAATTTGTTGTTGAGTAATTTATCACAGCTGGAGCTACAGTGAGTGTACTCCTCCATATTGCTTGGCTGTATAAAAGAGTTGTTGTAGTGACTGCATTCGATGAGGCAAGAGTTGTAATGACTCTGTTTGGTATTATTAAAGCATCGGAGAGATAATTTGAGATGGACGGGGCACCTTTCATTTTTACGCGTTGTGTTTTTATGTTCTCTTTTAAGTTGGTTGGCTCACTCAGAAAGTTAAGCACAGACTGAAATGTTTGTTGTTCGTGAGCGACCGCTATATTATGTGAGAGTTCTGCACAGCCGCTGCGTTTCGTTTGATCTTGCGGAGAGAGTTCACTGGAGGTAAAGCGGGCGCTTTGATTTGATATGCCTGTTGCTGGTTCTTCAAATGTTTGAGTATTGTTACGCTCGCGCTGTAGCGAGCGCAAAACACTCATTTTGGTGAACTTACCAGTTTATTAGTATTGGATTTTTCTTTAGTGGCAATTTTATTTTAAATTTTACACCAAAATCACTGCTGCACTTAATAAATGCTGAACAAAAATGCCAATCGAAGTTGAGAGCAAAGCTATACCTTTCATTATAGGACTGAAGTTCCTGTGCCTTTGCCAAGGCATTTGGCAAATCGTTAGGACCCAATGAGAAAATTGTGTTAGAAATGGTTGAAAGATTAGTGAATCTAATCCAATGAAACTAAGTCACTCCAGGTTACGTTCACTCTTAAACGCGACACCTGCCCACCCGAAAAACTCAACGACGTGAATATACCGCAGTGCAATGTGACTAAATACCTGGGCATGCATCTCGATAGCAAGCTAGCATAGGAAATTCATATATTCACCAAACGTAAGACGCTGGGAATAAAGCTTAGAAATTTACACTGGCTGCTGAATCGAAATTCCCAAGTTTCACTCGAAAGTAAGCTCTCACTTTACTCAGCCGTCTTAAAAATGACATATGGCATACAACTGTGGGATATTGCGGCAACTTCTAGTGTCGAAATACTCCACAGATTCCAATAAAAAATCGCTGCGTATGATTGCAAAAGCTCCATACTACGTAACGAACAACCAAGTCCTTCGTGACCTGTAAGTCCCGACAATTGTGCAAGAAATAAAAAAAATATACAATGGCATACAAACTGAGAATTCACAGGCGCTCTAATCGACTCATATCAGAAGTCAGAACTCATATGACTACATTCAGCCGTTTAAAGAGCAAATCAATATTAGATATTTTCTGTTGATGAATTCCTATAATTAAGAAATGGTTGCACCACTGGGTGCACTCCATAAATGTTATGTTGATAATTAGTTATTGTTCTACCTAATAAATCAATTTCAAAATTATATAATATTTAAATAAATATACTATATATACTCTTGGGTATAATTTTCCTGTTTAGAATAATTTGTGTTTTCTTTGGATTATTACATTTATTTCATTATAAATTTAGATTTTAAATAATTAATTTCTGTAACCCTAATTATTTTCTAATCTACTTTTGTTTTTAATTTGAACTTTTACACTGATTATAATTTTTCAGTTTATGACTTTTCTTAATGCGAGTATATTATGCATATTTACTTATTGTATTTATTTTGTGAAATTTTTAAGAACCAAAATTACTTTAGAAATATAATTTCTTTTAATTCATTCGTTTTCATCTATATTTATTTGTTCTTCATATATTGGTTTCTTTTTACAACTTTTTTTTTTTATTTAAATGTTTCATAATTCCTTTCATATCATTTTTCTTTTTATATCATATCTTTTAAAATTTTTCAATTCTGAGCAAATTCATTTGCCCTCTGACATAAACAAGAATATTTATGATAAACCCGTTTATGTGAAAACATTGTCCATTGCATGACTCAATTTTTCATTGCATCTAATTATTCTATATATTTAAATTTACTTCTAGTCTGGTATGTATATATCCATAAACAAGTGTATCTTCCTACACCCTGCAACTCGCTCGTATATGGATGCATAAATACATTCAAGTCACTTTCATTGTTTATAATTAATTGCTACAATTATTACGTAATGTTGTAATATTAAGCTAAATATATTCTTCTATTTCAGCATATACATACATACATTTCAATTTCCCACAGGCTAATTTCGTAAGCCATAAACAGAATAATCTATGTATATTGACAGGTAGCCTGTTGCAGTATGTAAATATCTACAAATTCCCAATTTCCCATCGTATCTCCATATATACTTACTTTTTTAAATATACGTTCGTACATTCACTCTGTATCTTATACACATATACGAGGTGTGATCAAAAAAGAACCGTTATTTATTATATATTTATTTATTAAAAAATAAAGTATTTATTTATTCATCAACAACTATCTTGTCCCCTTCAAAGTAATTCCCCTCAGATATAATACACTTATGCCAGCGTTTTTTCCAATCCTCGAAACACTTCTGAAACGCTTTTTTTGGTATCGCCAACAACTCCTGTTTGGATTTTTCTTCTATCTCCTCAATCGTAGCAAAACGCATTCCTTTCATCGGTGTCTTCAGTTTTGGAAAGAGGAAAAAGTCAGCGGGGGCCAAGTCCGGTGAATACGGTGGTTGAGGCATGATAACGGTTTTGTTTTTGGCCAAAAAATTACGCACATTGCTTTTTTCGGCCTTGGCTCATCTGGACGTTTCCATTGGGATGATTGGGCTTTGGCTTCAATGTCATAGCCATACACCCACGATTCGTCACCAGTTATGATCTTTTTGAGGAAATCTGGATCGTCGTTGACGATGTTCAACAGCTCCTGAGCGATGTCCATACGACGTTGTTTTTGCTCAAAATTTAGCAATTTTGGAACAATCTTCGCTGCCGCACGTTTCATGCCTAAAACATCCGTAAAAATTGCTTGGCATGAGCCGAACGATATGCCAACATCATCAGCAACCTCTCTGATAGTGATTCGACGATTATCCAAAATCATTTTCTTCACTGCGTCAATGTTTTCATCGGTTGTTGACGTGCTCGGGCGACCAGGACGAGCATCGTCATTGACATTTTTTTGGCCTTCCTTAAACCGGTTATACCACAATTGAACTTGTGTTCTGCTCATAGTAGACTCACCAAAGGCCAAAGTCAACATTTCAAATGTCCTTGCGCATTTAATTTCATTTTTTACACAAAACCGAATACAGTTTCTTTGATCCATTTTTTCGAATAGTACAAAATCGAAGAGCACACCAAAAGACGACTAACCTTTTTATCTGTCAAAAACAAACTGACAATCCAAAATGGTTGGCATTGCCAACATACGAGTATATAACAGACATGTGTACCAACATAACAGAAAAAAAGTGCGAACGTCGAACATACGTAACTCACGAAATTTGAAAATAACGGTTATTTTTGATCACCTCGTATATGGATATCTGTGGATGAAACCACGGACATTGAGCAAAGACTTGTCGTTAATTTCGTTTTTGGAGTGCTGGAAAGTAACGAAGACTTGTCTGAAACCCGCAACAAAGCTTTTTTATTAAATGTATCAACGGTTGCAGCAGCTAACGCAAGCTCAATCGCCGCATTTGTCAACGACAGCTTGATGTTGTTATGGCCAGATGGTAAGTTAATACGTAGTATATATTACAACAAAATTTTTGTAAGAAATCTGTTGATTGCAGGAATAAAATATGAAAAAGTGTTATTGGTGCTGACAGATGCGGCCGCCTATATGATATCTGCTATTGGATCACTACAAGTGCTGTACCCACACATGCTGCATATAACTTGCATGGCACACGGACTTCACCGAATGGCTGAATTTATCCGTACAAAATTTCGAGTAGTTAATGATTTAATTTCATCAGCAAAATCTGTTTTTAGGAAGGTAAACTTCTAAATAATTAATTTCAAATTGCTTTACTGTAAATGTTAATATATTATAGTCTCCTTCTCGCCGCATGGCCTTTCAAAGCGCGTATCCAAATATTCCATTACCACCAAAAGTAAAGACAGTTATTGAAATGTTCAACAGCAATGACGCGGAAGCTATCGGTGTAGCACAGAACTTATTTAATTCGAGCCACATTAAATTAGACCTGGCTTATATAAAAATCAACTTTTCCTCCATTGTAACAGCAACTGTCAAATTGGAAGCACAAGGGCTGCCATTGAAAGAAAGCATCGCAATTTTTGAAAATATAAGGCAATCTGACAACATTGGAAGATCACTCTTACAACGATAAAATGGAAGCTATTATTAAAAGGAACAAAGGTTACAACAGCCTTTTCAATATAAATAAAATTATAAATGATTGTTGCATTGTGGAAGACACCTATGCCGAAAAGCTATCTCCAGCTCAACTAGCTTCGTTTGCCCTGTAACATCAGCGGACGTAGAGCGAAGTTTTTCTTCATACGGTAGCATACTCACCGAAAAGAGGCGAGCATTTACTTTTGATAATTTAAAACAATACTTAATTGTTTTTTGTAACAAATAAAATTTATTTTGCATTCCGCAAGGTCAGCAGCAGTGAGATATACCACGTAGACACAACGACAGATCAAGGGCCAATCAGGGTGCAATCAAGTGCACCAACAACAGCAGAAGCGATGACAAGAGAGACAAACGTGACTCCAAAATTCATACACAACCGACAGTGACAAGGGGGATACATTAAAACGAGAGAAGACTAAATGTAAGCACAGGGGGACACCGCCAACACTGAATGCCGCACCCGTGTAAGACCTCCACTTCCACAACGTAGCCGAACTCAGGGGACCCAAGGCGGATGGCTTACCAGCGACACTAGTGGCAGATACGATAGCTACTCTGAAGGAAAGCCAAGCATAGAGGAAACGCCTGCTGTTTGAGTGACCTCCGTACCGAGTAGTACTATACCGTGGAGAAGCATCCATTCTCTTTCGTCCGCAAAGTAGGGAGGAAGTGTGAAGACAGAAAATACTAAAAGTATTTTCCGCACACACAACTCATATATAACATGCAACATCCCACAGCCTAAAAAAGGTAACCACCTCCCACGCTAAATGCAACAACAAACACAGCATAAGAGTATAATAAAACATTTACGAACAGACGATCGGACCAATAAGCGTAAAGGTTTTAATGAGCTCAGGAACGAAAAGTGTTATATTGAACACTACAGCGACCAAAGGCGAATTACGGAGAAAAAGAGAGCAGCACACACAAAGTATTAAGCAGGCGGAGTACAAATAAATATTTATAAAAACAGCAACACTACAGCAACCGAAGGCGGAACACGGAGAAACAGACACACGCTAACCGATCGCAAACGCAAAGCAGTAAGAAAGCGGAGTACAAAGAAATATCTACGAGACGACAACAACCACACTACAACCACCAGCAGCGGTCAGGCCGCACTGACTGCAGGCAACAACATTGTTGGACAACTAGAGTTATTACAACGAGGTGATTGACCAGCAGAAGTTGAAGGTGGCCTAAGGACAATAGGACCACAACACCAACAAGCACAGACAAAGAGGACCAAAGGAGATTTGACCATACAACGGTGCACCCACAACAACACGATGCACTGATCCCTGTGGCAGCTTTCGCTTTATAAGTAGAGTGGCCGGGGCAGTGAGCTCTCTTTGATCCAGCATCGTTCGACGAGTAGTGACTACGAGTAGTACTGACGTAAGCAAACATAGACAGAGCCATAGACAGAGCCAGGAGTTTATGGTTCTAACCGACTCTCCCTGGAAGATATACGCAACAGAGACCGAGCCAGGAGTTTATGCTTCTAACCCACACTCCCTGGAAAATATACGCAAGAGACCGAGCCAGGAGTTTATGGTTCTAACCGACTCTCTCTGGATCACATACGCAACAGAGACCGAGTCAGGAGTTTATGGTTCTAACCGACTCTCCCTGGGATAAATAAGCAATAGAGACAGAGCCAGGAGTGTATGGTTTTAACCGATTCTCCCTGGGACACATAAACAAGCAAGACAAAGCCAGGAATTTATGGTTCTAACCGAATTTCCTGGAGACTAGCACCAAGCTTGATGAGGACGCACATAACAGACCATGGTATAGAATATAAAAATTAAATACTAACTGAAATTTGTAACATATTTAAGATAAAGAAACGAACATCCACACCATATAATCACAAGTATATATGTAAAGTAAATTTTAAAGAATATATACAAACGTACATATCTATTGATGAAAACGAGTTGGGGTGATTGGCTGAAATAATTTTTATATTATTACAATACTACACGGATACAATTCATATTGTCCATTTGAAATAGTTTTTGAGAAAATACCTATATTTTACCAATTTTTGATGCAAAATACTTTATAATTAGTCAGGAAATCTAAAATAAGACAGAAACAATATTACGATAAGAATCAATATAATGAAGAGATAAATATATGAGGATTAGTGCTACTTAAATATGAAGTAGGACCAAAGTTAGGAAATAAATGTAAGGGTCCTAATAAAATTAAAAATATTGATGATAAGAACTATATTTTAGAATATGAAACCGATAAGGAAATGATAGTACATAAGAGGAGAGGGCAGCATAGAACGCAGCACCCTAAACGATTTTTAATGAGAATGATTGCTGTGGTAAGCAGCACGAAGCTTACAGTTTGGGATTTCAGACGGAGGCCGTGAAGAGAGTGTTGATACAAACGATGCTTGCATTGATGTTGTTGTGCCTACTGCAGAGCTTCCAGTAAGATCTGGGTTTGAATGTGACGTTGTAGCCTATGTGAAGCAGCGAATTTTTTTTTTTTAAATTTAACATAAATTTATTTATTGTATCTTTCAATTGAAAACCAACAAAACTTTTCAAAGCTTACAGCTAACTACTAAATAAATTGATGCTCCGTATCTTTCAATTGAAAACCAACAAAACTTTTCAAAGCTTACAACTAACTAATAAATAAATTGATGCTCCATGCCAGTGCTTATTATTTTAAATTAGTGGTCTTTTAAGACGAGATGTATACATCCCTTGAAGTAGATTCCTTGCTAGTTGATTTGGATGACACTTAAGTTTGATTTTATATTTCCTTGTTAAGTCTACGAGTTCTCTTTCAACCGGTGATATATTCAGGTCACGGTGAATATTTTCATTTCTGACGAACCATGGAGCGCCGGTGATCGTTCTCAAAACTTTGGATTGAGCCCTTTGGATATTTGCACTAGTAGTGCCCCAATCTCGACACCGTAAGTCCTATTGGCTTAATTAAAGCCTTGTATATAAGCAATTTATATTGCAGTCTTAGCGTCGATTTTTTTTTTTGTTGATAAGCCAGTACAAGGAACTTTAACTTGCCCTGAGTTTTATTTGGATTTTCTTCGCTTCTATATGCTTTCTCCAAGTGAGCCGTCGGTCGAAATACACACCTTAGTATTTGACCTGTGATGCTTGCGGGATTTCAATGCTATTTAAGGAGACTGCGCCATCGGCTAGCCAACTTTCTATTTTCTTTAAATATTCTTCTAAATCCCGCGAAGCTATCCGCTGATTTTGGGGAGCGCTCAGGATAGCTGTCATCCGCAAAATTCGGGGTAACGAGGAATTTATCAGTTGGTAAATCAGACGTATACAAATTGTATAGCATAGGGCCAAGCACACTGCCTTGTGGCACTCCAGCCATAATTTCAAAGCATGGTGTTAGAAATTCTTTATATTTAACTGCGAATTTCCGATTGGTTAAATATGACTCTAGAAGCCTGTGGGAATTGCTCGGCAGAAACTCTACTTTTATAGATAAGTCCTTCATGCCAGACCTTGTCAAAGGCCTGTGCGACATCTAGGAATATTCCTGAGCAGTACATCCTTTGTTCGAATGCTCGTCTTATTTCAGAAGCAATGGCGTGCACTTGCTCGATAGTTCCATGATACTTGCGGAGCCCAAATTGATTATTAGGAATAATTGAATTGAGCTTTGATGTTAGTTTCTCCAGCAATAACCGCTCCAGCAATTTAGAGAGGGTTGGCAGGAGACTTATGATATGAAGATACTTGAGTAGGGTATTTTCCTGGTATCATTGTATCATTGGTATCATTATTATTTAGGATATTTTCCATGTTGTAGGAAAGTGGAGCCAAATCTTCCAGGTATTTATTTAGGCTTTCTTCCTTTTCCTCGCGGAGTGTTTTTCAGCTGCAACTGCAGATCCACCCTAACACTCAATTTTCGTCAGTCAGCTTCAAGCGAGTCTCAATGCCCTTTAACCCAAAGATTTCATTTATGTGTACCTGAACATTGAGGTTGTTATTGAAGCGATTTGATTATGACCGCCTTGTCATAATTTGCATTGCTTAGCTTAAGCGATCGAATTGTGACCAACGCTTCTCCTCTAAAACTCGCACGAAGATGCTGAAACTTTTGCTCAAATCAGAGGTGACGTTGATAATAGTACTGAACATAATAAAATCTGCAGTTCGGGCAGCCTTTTACGTAGTGAATTGAAGAACGAATGTGGAACATCATCTAACGAGAAATGACGAGTGCCTAGCATCCTCTTTGACTTGAACATTTATCCCACGCGTGATCTTCGACTTAACTTCAATATACACTGCAACAAACGATGAATACATATCTCTCCAAAATTCCTTTGCTGTCCCCTTATTCATCAAAACCTTTGTGAAAACTCTAGAACAAAACGAGACGAACCGAGAGATCACCATCATAGAACTTTTAAGGGCATTAGAATGTAGGTGATTGTTCAAACCATCAAGCTGACTTTTAATTAAAATCAAGTCTCAATGCAATGAATTTTCTATTTTAGCCGAATATATCCACATAGGCAAAAATGCGCAAAGAAATACACAAACTTCAGAGGTCAATGTAAAGAGACTACAAAAGGACGATAGCACCTATGAACCAAATAAAAAATAAGAACAAGGCATAGTAAAAGTAAATTCGATCCTTCTCTGAACAGGTAATATAAGATGAACAAATGAAGCTTAGCCGTTTTTAACCAAATACAAAAACTACTTGCACAAATGCCCAAATTCATACAAGAAGCTGAAACTGGTATTTGGAAAATATTAAAATTCAGCAAATAAGCGTATTCTATTTTTAGCTGGTAATCTTGATATCTGTTCGTATTTGCTGTGAATTGGCAATATAAACATATTGTTACGAAATTGCCCTCTTGACAATTTACTCTGTTACAAAATTGCCCTCCTGACAATTTCTCTAACTCTCTGTACTCGGACTCGTACCACTGGATTGTGTAGTAATCAAACAATCGCTGGTTAAATTAAAATAATTAGCTTTATTTAATTATTGCTATTTACACATTTAATATTAGGCTTAAAGTTTACTTAGTTATTATTTGCACTTTATTTCACAAACCATTAGTCACTTTATTTACTAATGAATTTCACCACTTTGTAAATCACAAATACTGCTGCTTTGATTATAATGCTAGATGTGCACAGTGTTACGGTCTCTGATCTACTGTCTGCTGTGTTGTGTGTAGCATACAGGAATTTAATATAATATATATATATATATATATATATATATATATATATATATATATATATATATATATATATATATATATATATATATATATATATTCGATTTTTCTTTTATCTCCTCAATCGTAAGCAAAACGCTTTCGTTTCATCAGTGTCTTCAGTTTATATATATATATATATATATATATATATATATATATGAAGCTTATATATATATATATATATATATATATATATATATATATATATATATATATATATATATATATATATATATATATATATATATATATATATATATATATATATATATATATATATATATATATATATATATATATATATATATATATGTTGATATATATATATATATATATACCTTTAGTTAAATTCCTGTATGCTACACACAACACAGCAGAACAATATTCTTTACGTTCGTAAGTTTTTTGGATGGTGCTTACAATACGGTGAACTTGTTTAACCGTGCCGTTATTTTCAAGGAAGTTAAACTGGTGATCTGGTATTACATTTTTTACATCTATGGCAGTTTTAATCTTCTTTGTTATCAACTTTTCAAAAAGCTGTGAAAAAATTGATAAGCTTATATGTCTATAAGATTCCACATTTGTCGGACCTTTGCCAGGCTTGGGAATCACCGTTATTTGAGATATTTTCCATATTTGGGAAAATGAGCCAGGAGATGTTCTATGGTTACTATTGGAGATTCCTTTACATAGGTCCTGTTATTTAGTCGCACCCAGGAGATTTCTTCAGATCTAATTCGTTAATAGCGTCTACCAAATCTTTCCTTTTGATTTCTATACCTGGCATATTTGGGTTATCGCTGGCGTGAGGCAATTTGGAATAACGAATAGCTAAGTTTAGAATCAACACTTGCTTAAAATGAATGGCAAAAATGCTTCCTTTTCCGGCATTGCTTTTGCCCAGTCACCACATGCGAGGCTGATTGGTGACTCAGCTTTTACTGGTCTTCGCAAGTTTTTAGCTGCTCGCCAAATAGAATAGCTGGTTCCTGTTGTAGGGGTTAGTTTTACAATATATTGCTGGAAGTAACTTTCTCTTTTTCCTTCAGCAGCCTCTGAAGTTTTTTGGTGCAAAGTTGTAATTGCCTTTTTAGTGCTGGGGATCTGCTCCTGCTTTTGCCATTCGCGTCTGATGGATCATTTTTCTAATGAAATTGTTTGTATATCTTTCGGAGCACATTTTTGCAGAGTAACACGGTTAAAGGGCGGGGTAGCTACCTTCGCCGCTTGGGATAATAATTCTGTGAATGCATACACAGCTGAGTTTATTTCTTGGTCTGTTTTTATTGTTATTGAGATGCGAGCTGATGTACATTTTATATTTCAACCAATCAGTTTGTTTGGAATCTAGGGCCTTCTTGTAGTCTCTTCTCGACCATGTTTGGGATTTGAGTGTAATTATTGTGGGGTTATGATCCGAGGATAGCTCGAGCGATGGTTGTACGTGGGAGTGAATGTTATGTAAACCTTTAGCGACTCCGAAGTCTATAAGGTCTTATAGTACTGCTTTTTGTAAGAGCTACTTTTTGTATTTGTCTTTGCTGTGACATGAATTTTTCTTAGATATTTATATATCATTGTAACAGTTGAACTAAGTTGAATTTTAACATAATAACTTATTCTAGATACATATGGAGGGCTCACTGCTATACCGAACCAAGTCATGTTTTTATGACTTAGTTCGGTATAGCAGTGAGCCCTCCATATAAAGAAGGTGGTTTTGGAACTATGGTATCTTCATGCTACTGGCAATTACAGTCAATGTAAATAGCAACTAAAACAGCAAATTTTTTTGAGCTAGATTCTGACTTTAGACCCAGCCAGTAGTCGAGTAACATAAATTTTTTCGATCTATTTTGTTTTGTGGTTTCGAGGCGCGATTTAGTTTGTTTCGTTGCTTGTAGAATTTCGTTAAAAGCGGTTTTCTTTTGAATCATAAAGGGCATTTTTGATCCAATATGTAGTATGTCAATGATTGTTTAAACAAATTTTATCCAATGCTGAAATAGAAATCAAGTTATCTAATACTCAAATACTTATTCTGATATTGAATTAATTGATGTTAAGAAATATGAATAAACTGTTAAATTAAAATTTCTTCAAAATAATAAGAAACAACAAAAAATCTCAATTCATATTTTTATGAACCATAAATCAAGGCTTTTCTTGTCAGTGAATAGAATAACAACTTTTATATTTTCACAATTTGAATTCAAATTTACGCAAACTAGTGATGGTGTATTTTAGGTATTTGGTATTTTTTTTTCTATATTCAGATGTAATATGAGTTAGAATAATAAATAATATACCGTAGAATAATACCATAATTATTTAATAATACCTGTTAAGCACAAAATTGCTATTAAACACACAAATGTTTTAAAATAAAGTATTTGAATATTACAATAATAAATAACTTCAAACTATAATAATTAAATTACTTTACCTCTTTACTTGCATAAAGTACTCTTGCCAGAGTCAAATCTGAGTGCAAACCACAGAGGAAGCAGTAAATAGAAGTGCTGGCTGGTGTGGACGCAATTGATGGTGTAGAGGGTGGTGTGTTTATCATCGTTCGACCATACCGAGAACCATTTGGAGAGCTTGATATCCTCATGGGTGAAGGAATATTATATCTATGAATGACGCAATTAAAAGATATCAAAACACAACTGAATAATTGCATGAAAAACCTTCTGTGTTCTAAAGGCACACGCTCCGCATCCATTGTATCCCACTGACGCGCCAGATGATTAACACAATCTTGGCAAGCCAAAACTCGATTGATGTTAGGGTCATTGTTATTGGCAGCACCGCTGTTGTTTACGGTATTATTATTGATTCTGCTAGCCTTCAAACAAGGAAAATGCATGGCATGGGAATTCATGTGTTCAGCACTGGTTGATAACCAGTCCATTTTATTCAATGCACAAAGTGCTTTACAAATGTAACATCTACGGAAAAAATTAATTCATAATTTCAAAAAAATTATACTAGCAGTACTCACGGAAGTTGCCCATTGCCGCTCTCGTTGGGTCCTTGAGAGGAAGAGGGTGTACTAGGTCGTGAATCAGTCCGTCGAATAGATCTTAAATCACGACTCTTTGATAAAGAGTTAAATAAGCTGGACTCGTATGGCTGAGGATCAAAACAAAATATTGTAAGTTTCCGTAAGGGTTAGCAAATTTTATATCTTTTATGGATATGGAAGATATATTTAAATATATACACGACAATTAATAATAACTTCAAACACAAAATTAAAATTATTACAGTACTTACGAAACGATAGCATTTTCTAGTTTCATTAAGTATTGTTATATTTAAATCATATTATTTATTTTTAAATCATATTATATATTCTTACCCATATAATTCTTTCCTATCTCCATTTATTTAATTACAATCTAACCCATTGGACATTCAGTTTTACTTATATTCTATTTAATTATGAACATGTTTAATATTCTAGCATTAATAACATAGTATATAGTTTTCATATATACTGACTGTATTTCTTAATTATAGGTATTTTCATTCAAACTTAGTGCGTAAATCTGCCCGGTAAATCCGATGGTACATATCTTTTATGTGCGGTTGCTGGTTTTGCTGTTCATCAATTTACCACCAGTTTAGTCAAAAGGGCTCTAAGCCGTTTGCGATATGTGTATACAGCTACATTTCTTGATTTCATCACATAATTTTGAAACGTTTAAATCGTGGTGAATGGTGTCATTTCTGACTTACCATGATGCATTGCCACATACGCGTATATCTTTTGATTCGAATTTTAGCACGATGTCCAGGTTTGACATGGATGCAGTACATCAAATTTGGATACCATAATGGTCTTATGGTATCCAAGTGCGTTTCAATATTACTTATATATAGAGATTTCATTTTCCAGACAGACTGACCTTCGACCAAGTAGCCAGAGTAATGTCCTAACCCTTAATCCAAGTTGTTTCCGTTTGGAGAAAATGTGGCAGCGACTAATGGTTATTTCACACCGGCTGAAGCAAAAGTTTTATTTTTATTTTCTGAAAAAAAGTATATGATGTCAAATGGAGGTATACACATGAAAGCAATCAAAACAAAAACATATGTTTATGTTTCTGTGCGCATAATGATTAGTTGTCGAAAATACATGTTGTCGTAATATGGTCGTACACACCGACCGAAATATTTTCCCATAAAACCAGCACCAACAAGTGCACTGATTTTTTAGCGCATGTAATGAAACAAATAAGCAAAGCGAAGCAGAGTTTCTTCGAATTAAAATTTCGTTATTTTCGTTCATGCCATCCATTTATTCTTTTATTGCAATGTTTTCAGGATGGAAGTTGACGCTTAAAAGCTGTTGTATTTGATTTAGGCTAGTTGCCTAATTTATAATTATAAAGCAAAAAGCATTCTAACAAAATAATGACTGAATGTTTTGCTTATCTCAATGCACACCAAACGAAACAGTGAAATTATATGTTTCATTTTCTTAAACTATGTTTCGCTTGTTGTGAATGAAAAATAAACAAATTTTTACCTATAGAATCAAAAACGTTTATCTTCAAGCGGTGTGTAAAAATCCAGAGGCGCCGTTCCAAATGCAAATTAAAGTATTTCGCATGGCAGTCAGAGGCAGATCAAATGGGAATAGTGGGTAGAGCACAGGTCCTGAAAGATTTCTTTGTGGGGCACCAGCTTTTATTGAATGAAGAATACGGATACGTCGGTGTAAATTTTAACAATAAAGTGTCTACATTCTTAATATGACTTTAATATGACAAAGTAGTGATAGTTGCCACACCTTGTCGACTTTCAGGAATACGGCTGAAAAGTATTTTTTCTAGTGCATTCCGTGCAAATGAATATACACGATTTATCTGCTATACCATAGCGTATTGTTTTCGGAACGCAAACATATGGGAAGAAATAAGTTGCTTTAACTCGATTATTGGAACGAGTCGCTTCAGTAGAAGTTTCTCAAACACTTTCGACAGTATTGGTGGTAAGCTTATTGGTCAATTTGAGGTAACCACTTCTGTCTGTTTTACAGGTTTGGAAACAAGCATAGTTTGAGCTACTTTCAATTTGCTGATGTGTCACATCGGATAATCGCATTGAATAATTGGCCAATTAATTTATAGTCACCCTCAGCTAGTTCCTTGATGAGATCAATCCCCGCGCTTTTTTTTTAATTTGTTGACTAAGTTTCTTTATTTTAAATTACTGGGTCGTAATATGGGTTATCTAGTTATTCAACTATTCTGATGTCTTCTTGTGGATATTTTCTTTGAAATGGTTTAAATACTTTTGATAAATAAAGAATAAATAAGTAGGCTTTTTCCTTGTCAGCTCTGGCAGACTCGCCATCTTTCGATTTAATAGGTGTGATATTGGTTGATTTCATTTATTGGTGTCTTTCCATAAGGAATAATATGTGGCCTGTAAGCAGACTAGCTGATGAGATATCTTTGTATTTCTGCAATTTTCGTTATCTTTAAGACGTTTTCGAGTTGCTTTATACCTTTTTTGTCATTGAGACAGTGTTTGCTTTTTCTTTATATTGCTCCTTAACAAACTGGCTGACATTATGATGCCCCCAAACGTGGGTGCACCACTCATATCTGTAAAAGTACTAATCAGACAGTGATATTGGCATGTAGCTAACAGACTCTGGTCTGAGGACAAACCTGCACGATCACCAGAGAAACCAGGGCAATTACTGCAACTAAGACTCGACTTGTTCCCCGCAAATAGTTTCACTTCGGACAGATATCAGTGGCAGACATGCTTAGAGACTTAAACTAGCGTTCAAAGATTTTTGCCACAGCTACGAGTCGTCAGATTAAGTTGAGAACATTCACACTTAATACGCCACTACCCTACCCTCGTGAGAAGAGATTTCGATTGCTGGGGCTCCTTTTCTCGAGGACCTTGCCCGAGCTATCTTCCATTAGTTTAAGCACGATTGCTCGTTTCATCTGGCCTTCGCAGAGCTTACATTGAACATCTTCTGTTGGTATCTGACATATTGGGTAATTTCTCGTTTATTTCTGGGTGCCTCGAATTTAGTTCGTGTATATAAGAGTTTGTTGCATTCATATACGTCTTTATTTTTGCTGATGTGGAATATAGGAAGACATTTTTTGTAGTTCTTTTCTAAATATTGCTTCTAGTATTTTATTTATTAGCGTTGAGGAATAAATACCCCTTAGTACAACAATAAACATTCTCTCTTGCTTCAATTTAAAAGTTTGAAACTCTGTGTTCTTTTCGGCCTTGGTAATGACTCAGTATTTTTCAGTGGTATTTGGCTGTGTTTTATTAACGTCTCCGTTTATATTTCAGAATTCATATTCATTCTGAGCAATTACTTAAAGTAATTATTTTAATGGTGTACTAAGGTATACTTTACAATAAACTTATTTATTTAATAAATATTGATAGCACGTCCGCTTTATGAGGAATGCAGAGACCGAGTAACAAATTAAAATAGCTTATTGCTAATGCATACGTGTTTGACATTTAAGCAGGCCATACACAAGAAGATAAGTTTGGAATACATTACAAATGGAAGAATATTTCTCAGGCAAGAAATAAAATGGATTACTCCGAACTTCGGTTGTTACAACTTGGCACGCCTCTTCTTGATATAGGGAAGCGAATATGTTAGAGTTGTTTATGGAAGACGCTGGTAGCAAGTAGTTATCCAGTTTGGATTGTTTTGGAGTAAAATGCAATGCTACGCCTGAGTTAGATATATTCCTCTTTGAAGTAGATGCTTTCTACCATGGTTCTTTGTGGTTCGTTGAAGCTTAAAACAAATAATAATTTTATCCCGATTTCTCTCACTTTGGTTGGTGATTCTGGCGTACATTGTTTCACAAAATGTAGAGTGGGCTTTTGCAATAAAACTTTAGTACATACATGAACCAACTGTGGTAAAATTTTTTGAATTGAACAAAGGGGGTAATTCAAATTGAGGCGTCAACGAAGATGCGGCTTTTGCAGAATTGGGAAATCCTAGTCTTTCGACTCATTCTTATCGTGGGATTTTCTTGCGGCTGTATGGGGCAATGAAGTTTTGTTTCACACTGAACTCCTTCAGGTGACGCTATATAAATATTGTGGTAAATGGCTTCCTATTATCTATGATTTCATATCTAGTGATAATCTGTTCTCCAAATGTTTAAATGACGCATTTAGTTGCGACATTTCGCACCGGTATTGCGTCCAAACACTTTGAAAATATATCCAAATAATATTAATAACATATTTCCATGCTCTGATCGGAGTTGCGGTCCAACAATCTCTACCCACATAGTGGTCTAAGGCTCATTTGGAAGTTTCGTTAACATAGCTTGACTCACATTGTATTTCTGGCAGGACTTACAGCGTAGCAAATATGACAGGTACATTCCAAAGTTAACAGCACTTTTTAAAAGGTTTTAATTGGTATTTCAAGAGTGGCCATTTTTTTGCAATTTTTATGCGTCAGAAAGGTAGATATTAATTGATGTACTGTAATTTTGGCATGAAATTTGTCCTTTTTAGAAGTGGAGTTATTGCGACTGAATTGACAGTATCTTTTCGTCATCGATACAAAAATGAACATCGAATATGCTAATTATGAACATCATGGTGGTGAATCAAATTCCGTAATCACCGCAGATCCATCAATACCGTGCGAGAATTCATTGAAACATGCTAAAATCCTCATTGAAATTCAAGGAATTGGAATTGAGCTTCTCAAAAACATCAGTTTATCGCATTTTGCCGGAACATTTGGGTTAATGAAATATGGTTTGTTCTGTACAAGTTGACTGACGACCAAAAATTGCTAAGAATTCAACATTCTACGGATATAATCAAGGAGGCCAGAAAGGACAAACATTTTCTTTATGATTATGTGACTGATGATGAAACGTGGTTTTTTTTAAAATGATCCAGAAACCACATGGAAAAGTGCCGAAAACCCAAAAATTTCGTTTCGAGAAGTCAAAAGTGAAGACAATATTGATTTTCTTTAGCGATTCCATGGACATTATCCATAAGAAGTTCTTTACACCGGAACAAACCGTTAATTCACAACTTTATCTTTGCGCTTTGAAGCTGATTCTGTTTGGTGCATTGATTTCGGCGTATTCGGTCGGAATATCGCGAAGAAATAAGTTGACGAGTGTTTCACGTTAATGCGCCATCTCATCGATTGCATCATCACTTGTGACCGATTTTTTGACTAAAACTCGCATTTTAATGTCAACCTTTTCACCTGATTGGCAAATGCGATTTGTAGGTTCAAATAAAGTTTGGAGTTAAATATTTTAGCGACAGCGTGACTCCCTAACAAATATTCGTATTGAAACTTAGTACAATAAATAATTTCTTAAAGTGAAAATGATTGCACCCGTATTTATTCAAAACAACCATCGAGTAATGCCATATAATAATACCGATCACATATTTATTGGGTCTTCATCATGCGCTACTTTAGTGTCATTTTGTTTGCTTCAAGTTGTTAAAAGCACTAAAATTTTTTGAAAATGTGCATTTAATGTAATTAACTTCGAAATACGAATGTTTCAAGCAGAAATAAATCGAAATATTTTGATTAGAAGCATATAAAACTGAAACAAATAAATTCAGCGAATAGTGAAACATAAGATGCTAATAAAAAAAAAAATGGTATTATAGCGGCCCATGGATGAGCGTAATGCACCCTCCTACTCAACATGCATGTTTACCTTCACAGAGCATGCGCTCCCCAAGTGTGCCAAATAGCTTGTTTCGCACTCATCTTTAAATATCACACTCTCTGAGAAATTGCCGGTGTTTATGCAAATAAGTGTTAAGTAAGTTCCATTATCTTCACACTCATCCGATGATGGCTGAAACCCACTCGCAATTTAATTTATTTATTTATTTATTATAGTAATCACAATAATAAATTATGGAGTATATAATAATATGAATATATATTGGAGTACATAATAATATGAATATATTTAAAAATTTACAATCCAATAATAGGGGAAATTCCATGGAACACTTCATATTAAATGAGAACCTAATTATCTTAAACGACAGATCGTCAACTCACGTTTCATCCCGTAAAACGTTCACCCATATCGATCTGACAATGTGTTCTGCCCAGTTAACACCCCGTTGTTCATGGCAATTTAATTTAACTGGAGCACGCGCCTCAAAAAGAAATATGACAATAGAGAGTGTAAAAGTCACTAAAGCTTCACATAATCATAGCTCTCAATGCAACCAATCAATAAACAAAAATCAAATAGCTGCAAAAGAGTCTGTACAAATCGGTATAGATCGTATATTCTTGGCAAACTAAATACACTCCCAAATCTATCAACTATAACTTTTCTAAAGCTCCTGCACCAGAGCCTTAGCACCAGAACGACCCCCTGCTGCTGGACTTAAGCCGCCACAAATATACATGCGAGAAAAAACTCATTTAATTGGAACTAAAAATTTTCATTTTGTCCCTTTTTCGAAAGAAACAATACAAGAAAGAGAAATTCAAGTTAACACTGAGAAAAATTTTCATGTAGTTGTCAAATTTCTTGATGACAATAACAAGGCTTACTACCCGTATCAGTTGAAAAGCATTAAGGGTCAAAATGTCGTTATTAAGGGAATTGAACCCGCAGTAGATCTTGATGAAATAAAATAAGCGCTTGAAGATGAGAAAATACGAGTGTAATCGATAACCAATATTAGAAATATGAACAAAATACCTCAACCAATTTTTCCTGCTGATCTTGAACTTGAGCAAAGAAAATTGAAAAAAATAGAAACCCATCCTATATACAATTTGAAATATCTACTCCATCGTCTTATCAATATAGAAGAACCACGCAAACGTAATGGTCACATAAAATGTGCGAACTGTTAAGAGTTTGGGCATACTAGAACCAACTTCATAAAACAGAAGAATGTACGGTTAAAAATCTAGATACAAGTGGTAAGAAAAGCCCTAATTATGGTGGAAACCATACTGTGATCTATAGACATATCAGTTAAACAGAGAACGCTCCATCGCCAAAAATTCGGTCCTCAAATAATACAGAATTTAATAATGAATCAAACAATAACACTCCAAATACTAAAACTTCATACGCAGAAGCTTTAAAATCTGACCCCAAAAAGCACTCATACAATTTCTTCTACTCTTAAATCCCTAGAAAATATGGTATCTATGCTAACTCAATGTATGAAATAATTTATATATACACCACAAATAATGCAAATAATGTAGCAACTCACTGACGACGAAAATTAACTCATAATGGTATTAATTAAAATATTAACACAAAAAATATATGTCACTGGAACGCAAATGACATAAGCCAACATAAAGATGAAGTTAAACAATTTCAGAAACTCCTTTACCGCAGTATAATAATTTTAAAGGCTACAATTTTTATAACACCAATCACCCATCCGCCAGAGCATGGGGTAGAACTAAATTTGTTTAATAGATTTAGAATAAAATATTATGCTCTCGAGGAATTCTCGAAGGAATACTTGCAATTTGGAGAATTCTTCTGCACCTTAGATAACACATTTCTGGCGGTTATTACAATACCAAGCATACATATTGAAGCTCTCGAACAACCAATCCAAAGGGTAGCAACTAAAAACTAACTAATTACAAATAACAACTTGGATTTGTTTTCATTTAGACAGCAAACATACTGGCCTACATCAGACCTCTTTGACTTTGGGGTTACAAAGAATATTAAAAGTGACATAACAGTGGAGCCATGTTTCGATCTGTATTCTGGCCATTCTCCCGTAATAATAAACATGTTTAGTAGACACGAGAGCTAAAAAGCCAATCCCAATAAAACCAATGGGCTTCCATAGAAGAAACCTTCATCAGGAGCTGCCTCTTAAAACTGAAGAGATAAACTTCTAGAGTTCAACAAACTTTGGTTCAAGTACCAGTAAACGCAACCCCTACAATAGAAAAAAAACCTATGCAGAAATACTGTTAGAGCAGCAGCTCACATTGAAACTCTTGTGAAACAAACACAGTTGGTGAGACACTAATGGCAAAAGTATAGGTCGCCACATTTTAAAAAACAATTAAAAGCTCTCAAAGATGCATTGGTGGAAGAAAAAAGTAAGGAAATTGACAGATGCATCCGAAATTTAACTGCACACATGCAACCAATGCCTCTATATGCAAGCGGTTAAGAATTCGAATGCCTCAGTGCAAAATGAAGCACCGATTAGATATCCGAATGATATCTGGGCAGGAAGTGAAGAGAAAAAAGCCGCGCCTTGAACATCCGGCAAGCGTTTTTAACCCAATTCAAATAACCGGAAACTCCCTCAATCTGTAACAGAATACATAATAAATTCTTTAAAATTAAGCCTAAGAATGTGAAACGAATAGTGTACGACTTAAGCCCACGAGCTTATCACACCCAAAATGATTATAGAGCTACCTGCAAATGCACTATCTTATCTCACTAACATATTTAATGCCATACTGAGATGCGTATATTTCCCACAAATTTAGAAGCTTTCTCAAATAATCATGATCAGAAAATCAGGAAAAGATCCTATGCTGGTTTCATCGTATAGACCTATCAGTTTGCTGTCTACTTTATCTAAAGTTTTTGAAAAGATACTGCTGCATGAATTGTCACCGTTCTTGTGTGCTAAAAATATCACCCCAAATCACCAGTTCGGATTGAGCAAGAAGCCTAGTACGATTGAGCAAGTTCATCGCATCGCATCTCTTATTCATTTTTTCCATGTTTATTGTATCTTCTAACAAATATAGGAAAATCGTACAAACTAATTAGTAAACAATAATACACCTTGCCTTGTCTAACGTGAACCTACGCAAATCTACGGGTCACGATCTTATTACGGTCAAAATGATTATAGAGCTACGTGCAAATGCACCATTTTATCTTACTAACATCTTTAACGCCATATTGAGAAGCGGATACTTCCCCCAAATTTGGAACGTTTTCATGATCCCAAAACCATGAAAATGCCATACGCCAGCTGTATCGTATATACCAGAGGTCGCCAAAGTGGTCTATATACACCCCACAGAGGTCTATTTAACAAAAGCGGGGGTCGATCTGAGCCAAGGGGGGTCGATTCGAATCTAATAGAGTTTTATTTTAATTAACAGAAAATTACTTTTATGGGGGTCGATGGAGATTTCGAAAAATTATATAGGGGTCGTTGATCAAAAAAGTTTGGCGGCCCATGGTATAGAGCAACCAGTTTGTTACCCACTTTATCTAAACTTTTTCAAAATATACTTCTCGATGTTGCTCAGACTTTCGACAAAGTTTGGCACGAAGGACTTATACAAAATTAAAACCTTGTTGCCTCCAGATTCACATAAAATCCTAGAGTCTTACTTGAATAGTAGAAGATTTTTCGTTAAGAAGGTGTTGTTGGCGCAGTCTCATAATATCTACCTTTGCAGAGAATGTAGCGATTCTAAGGACGCATAAAAACCTCAACGTGACATCCAGCAACCTACAACATTTGGAGGTAATAGTAAATTAGTTAGACAAATGGAGAATAATGGGAGTTCATCTTGATCGAAGACTTACATGGAGGAACCATATGTAAGCATAAACAAACAAATGAACCCCATAGATCGCAGCTTATAGTTACTAACAAAAATTCAAAACATTATATAAATTGCAAAGTGATTCTTTACAAAGCCATCATAATGCCTATTTGGTCTTATGGTGGTCAGCTGTGGAGAATTATGAAGATCTCTAACATTATGCCAATTCAAAGAGCTCAATTAAGGATACTGAAAATGGTAACTGTTGCGTTATGGTATATAACAAATATTAATATTTATTGTGATCTGAACGTCCCACTCGTGGAAGAGCTTCTATTTTCAACCCAATTGAAAACTGAAACACCACCCCAACCCAGTAGCAGCAAATTTACTGCTCACCAGAGATTTTACTCGTCTCAAAAAAGGTGACCTGTCAGCAATTTAATAAGTCACGACAAAAATTTGGTATATACTAAAAATAAATTCTATTTGAAAATTCAATGGAATTAAAATGAATATATATATATATATATATATATATATATATATATATATATATATATATATATATATATATATATATATATATATATATATATATATATATATATATATATATATATATATATATATATATATATATATATATATATATATATATATATATATATATATATATATATATATATATATATATATATATATATATATATATATATATATATATATATATATATATATATATATATATATATATATATATATATATATATATATATATATATATATATATATATATATATATATATATATATATATATATATATATATATACTATTATATTATACCTACCTTGAATTTAACGTTCTTCATTGAGTCAGAATTCGCAAAGGAGTTTTCAGAAGGCGAGCAACGGCTACCACATTCTCCAGTACATGTATTACCTGTTATGATACTGCTATTTGCTACAGCAGTAGTGGTATTGTACATAACGTCATTGTCAGTCACATCCAGACCATCTGAAGTACCAGATACTGCGATGGATAAGGGCACTAACGGACTTCCGCTTTCTGCCATATGCGAATGATTATCATAGCAAGAAGAACATATCTGCACCATGCCTGTATATGCATAAAAAAGTGTTAATTAAGCTTGTAATGCCGACAATTATTTTTTCTGATTCTACTTACCCTGGGGACTAATTGGACTAGCATTCTTAAAAGGTTTCATTGTCTTAATAAATGGGTAATAAGGTTCACGCTCTGCATTTAGACAACAGTACACCAAGTGTAATTGCGAAGATTGTGTGTCACATCCACAAGTGTAGCAAACAAAAGTGGTACGCTCAGAAGCTGTAGGTGGTCGCTTGCGAAGCTTGTATGAGCGATCATTTTCTATGGTATATGCTGACTAAAAAAGAGATAATTTAAAATGAGAATTTAAAAACCATTTTAAGAATATGGAATGGACGAAACTTATTATTTTTTACTACCATAAAAAGGTTCTAAAAGGCATTATTAATTTTGCCGTAAAAGTCCAAAAATTGAGGTGGATTTTTAAACATTTTCACAAATTTACAAAAACAAACTATAAACGACAGAGATTTTTCGGCACATATAAGATAAAAGTTTGTATTTTATGTATTTGTGTCAAATGCTTGCAGTTAAATATTTATTACCTTTGCCATAAAAATGAAAAGCATAATGGTCACAATAGAAGCGTGGTTAAGCAAAGATGAACTCAACATGTGCTCACTACTGCAAGATTTTATAGAAAAATTGTCATGACGACTATCAACTAACTTGGGTAATTACTAAAGTATATTTAATAAATGTAAACAATATCATTAATTTACTCGCGTTTGTGTGAGAAGGATAATCAAAAATCATATAAATTATCAATTTTAAAAACAAAATATAAATTGTATTTGTTTATGCATAAAAGAGAACAAGATAATGAAAAGTTCAATTAAAGACATCAGAGAGCGAAGAAAAATAGTGAGAAAACATAATTTGTTCAAACAAACCCTAAATCAGCAATATAACATCTACAAAACGACAAGTGGTGGGGATTTGCACATTCAAGGTGGATTATCTTGTATCAAAATGTTTATGAGAAAAAAAGCAATAGACAAATATAGATATCATCTAAGATCCATACTTTTATGAAAAAAGACAAATTTTATAACATTCTGACTTTTACCACAGCTGTTCAAATACGCAAGTAACAAGGTACTATTAAAATAAAATGGAACCCATTGTACTGTAGAATGCTCCACAGCACATATTCATAAAAATTGCCGCTCTGGACGTAACCATGCATCATTTTGTGTGTCCACGGTGTATAAGTTTCTTCTCCTAAACAAGCACTAATTATAAAAGGCATAATCCTTTCCACCATTTAAAAAAACAACGCACTTGTTAATAGGCGTTAACAGGTGGAGCCTGTGAATATATGTAGGATAAGAGATTATGAAAAATATCACAAATTCATATAATCTTATATTAATTAATTAGCCTAGTTGTCTGGATGGATAGATTACAACAGCTGTAGACCCAGGTACGATTCCTGTGAGGGTTCATAAGTGGTGTATAATAAAAAATGCTTAGGGAAAAATTGCCTTTCATTGAAAGATCTCTGATGAGGACAAGTGGCGTGTCCGAAATAGCTATTAGATCTGATAAAAAAATGTTTCAATAATTCTTCTTCTTCTTCTGTAAATTATTACGGTGGTATAACCACACATACGCAATTGCAACTGCTATTGTAAGTTGTCTTGTCAATAAATTCGTTACAAATATAATCTTCAAATTAATTAATAAGATACCAGAATAATTGTAAATAAGTCATTTTACATTGCAAATTAAGGTGAAGCATTATCGACAAATTACAAAAGAGGTAAGAAAAGAGAAGAACTTTCATACAAAAACAGGGAATGCGTTTTAACATTTTCAAAAACCACATAAATTTAGATATTCCATGTAAAAACCCCCTAAAAACCGCATAGAAAAATCCAGTGAAGCAATATTAAGCAAAACAAAACAATTTATTTCTTCACTTCAACACTTATTATTCCGTTTAAAACTAAGCAAAATGATTTTAGTTTAAGCATACATTAAATGAATAAAATTCGTACTTTAACCAAAAACAAAAAATAGTAGCACAATAAATTCATGAATTTTATAAGGATATAGGGACGAATTAATGAATCGTTCAAATATTGGAGAACCGCCGTCATCACTTATAGATTCTTCCACATTCACATCAGCAGCGTTGTCTACTCTTGTAAAAAATTATGTAATCTTTTGAGGAACTGCGTTTTTCAACACTTTCTTCTGCTCTCGATAACCAGACATAAGACGATTTAAATCATGATTTATTTTTAAGGCCTTTTCCGTGTCAGCACACAACATTTTTTCTTGCAATGTATTGCACGTTTGGAGAATTTCTGAAATCGATTTTAACGTAAGACTAGAAACAACTTCGTCATCGCTATCACCATCAGAAATTTATACATCTCTTAAGGCTATTTCAATAATGTTGGGCAAAGGCACGTCCGCAAGCAATTCACTTTGTTGAAATTCAACGGTCGTGTAACCAAACGGACGTGTAATCACGCGAGCTCCGCCCTTGTGACATTAATCGTTGTTTAAAACCAAATAACTAATTTTACAAATACCGCGAAAGAGACGCTTAAACGAAAAAGTGATAAATAAATAATCAAACAAATAAAGGAACTGTTATATACATATATGAGTTAAAAGTAGAAAGAGACAACAAATAAAATAATCCCGGTTGTGTGTGGTGTTGCCACAGTGGACTACGGCCATAATAAGTGATTAGAGTTACCACACCAAATTTTGTTTTCGTGATATTTTACATACTTTATAATAAATAAGATTAAAATATATCAAAATTAATAATAAATAAAATTAAAATAAACTAATAAACAAAGTATATATATACATATAGTCGGTAATCGCCATGAGTGTGCAGCGCTCTCCACCGTAGGTAGGTAGGTAAGGCGGCCACCCGAAAAGGGCGCACTTAGGCCAACATTGACCCTTTGTGATACCGCATGGGACAGCAGGTCCCATCCCTTTCAAAGGTCCAGCCATTTAGAGCTTTTAATGAAGCAGTTGATGGAGCTAATCTTTTTTTTTTAGATATCTCCCAAGGAGTCCAAAAAGTAGTCGCCTAGGAAAGTGCGCCTCCTTCTGGACAAAGCTGGACACGTGCACAACAGGTGAGCACTCCCCCGTGGGAGAGAACGAGATCCATGAGCGAGTCAGAACAACCTATTAACACTAATGTTCGCTCGTCGTGGAGTGCACATGGCAAACGTCCAGTATAGTCCTGCTCCAGTATAGCAGTGGGTTGTGCGACAACTACAACAAATTCGTCAGCAACAACAAAATCTGCCTTCTCTACTTACGGTACAACAACTACCTTCTCGACTACAACTACGACATCAACGTGTTCTTCTGCCTGTGTGCAAATTCCGCCAAAAGGCGTACAGGTAAGTTAACTGCAATAGCTACTAAAGCGAAAAGAACGCCCAACAACAACAAAAGCAAAAAATAGCAAAAAACCCAAGCCAAAGTAAATTATCAAACTACTGGCTGAGCGATACTACTTCAGAAAGAAAAAACCAATTTGCTGCTTTGGCCGTTGATGATGACGAACCTGATGAACCCTCGCACAGTGGACACGTTGATCAAAGTGAGTCCGAAGAAGAAAAAACAAATAGTCCGAAAAAAAAAGTTTACACAAACCACCCTCTAAATACATACAAAGCGTAGAATGCATAAAGACATTAAAAAATGCGCTAACCGCTGTTGCAGACAGTAACTTCATATTTAAAATATTAACAAACAATGAAGTACGAGTTCAATCGAATGATTATTATTATTATTGATCTTTATTGAGTCTATGGATAACAGAAATCCTTACAGACTAGAGTTAATATGAAGTGAGTAAAAATACACATTAATAAGATTTAACATAATATATAAATTTAAAGTGACAGATAACATTGAAAACCAACATTAGGATAAATTAACAATGAAATTTTTAAAAGTAAATTTAGACAATGAGAAATCAATACAATTATTAATTGACAATGAGTTACATAAAGACAATGCTCTAGTTAAAGGTTCACTTAGAGCATAGTTAGTACGATGACATTTAATAAAGAATAATTTAGGGAACCGCAACTGCCTCATAGGTATATTAAAATTTACAAGATTAAGTAAGGTGGGATCATCAATATTCCCAGCGATTATGTCGAAAATAAACATTATTGAATTAATCTTTCTTCTCGATTCAAGAGATTTCAATCCCATTAACAAACAACGAGCATTATACGACGGCATCATAACATTAAAACTAGTGGATTGTAACATATATTTGGTAGCAATTTTTTGTACTCTTTCCAATCTAGATGAATGAATCGCATATGATGGATTCCAAATCAGAGAAGCATATTCTAATCTTGATCTAACCAAGGATATATAGAGCGATTTTCTTGTATGCGGATCACTGAATTCAACACTATTCCTCCGAACGAAAGCAAGAAGCGAATAAACTTTGGGCAAAATGAAGTTCAAGTGTTCGACAAAAGTAAACTTAGAGTCAAATATTACCCCTAAGTCACGGATAATGTCCTGTTTTTGAAGTGGACAACCAGACATGCTATAAGTAGTTGCAATTACATTGTTACATTTACTAAACGTTGCACTAGAACATTTCCCAATATTTAAGCAGAAACCATTACACATACTCCATTCAACAACTTTATTAAGGTCAGATTGTAAAAAAACAGAATCAGCAATACTCTGAACTCGAACAAATAACTTTAAATCATCCGCATACAACAGAAATTTAGCATAAGAAAAACATTTACGAATATCATTAATATATAGTACAAAGAGCAAAGGCCCAAGAATACTACCTTGCGGAACTCCAGAAGTAGCCATAAAGATATAGGAATTCGTGTTATTAATGGAAACATAACAACGTCTATAACTTAGATACGATTTAATCCACTTCAAAAAAGCCGAATGGCAGCCCATTTTACCAAGTTTACTAATCAAGACAGAGTGCGAAACTACATCAAAAGCCTTTGAAAAATCAGTATATATGACATCCACTTGATGTCCAAGTACAAAAGATGAGACACAATAGTTTGCAAAAAGTGCAAGATTAGTCACTGTTGACCTCCCAGAGACAAACCCATGTTGTTCAATACAAATATGACGCTTAACTAAGAAATATAGTTTGAACTTAATGATAGACTCGAATAACTTTGAAACATTAGATAACTTAGAGATTGGACGATAATTGGACACATTATTTTTTACACCACTTTTAAAGGTAGGAGTAATAGAAGCAATTTTCCAGCAATCAATAAATGTTCCAGACATTAATGATTTATTAAAAACTTGACACAAAGGCAAAGCTAAGGCATTAGCACATTTAACCAGCAATATAGATGATAAACCATCAATATCAGCTTTTACGGAGATTTTCAAATCTACCAATGCAATTAAAACCTCCTCAACAGATATTGAAACTTCACCAATGTCTAAAAACTCATCTATATTATTAAGAATACATGAATTGTACCAAGAATCATCATTTGTGTAATTCGATTTAAAATAATCAGCAAAGAGATCAACGGTGTCAGACAGACGAAAAGATTTCTTATCATTTAAAAACATTGACGTAGGAATATTAGATCCATCCTTTTTAGATTGGATATAACTCCAAAACGATTTCGGATTAGAAATTATAGTAGATTCATACTTAAGAACATATTGTTTATACAAAAACTTATTCAAAAAATTAAACTCCCTCGAATAATGCTCATATTTCAGTTTATCATTGATATCATTACTGCTTTGAAATAATTTGAAAAATTTATTGCGCAAATTTTTTATTTTCTTCAAGCCAGTAGTGTACCAGGGCAGTTTATGTTTATTTTGAGGAACACATGGAATATGGCTTTCACAAATTCTCAAAACTTGAGATTTAAAAATATCGTAGCAAGTCGCTGTACTTTTATCCATAAATAAATCATTCCAATTGACTTCATTAAAAATATTATTTAATCTATTGTAATCGCATGAATTGAAATTAAATTTATTGTAAGCTTGTTGGCTTTGAATAAATTCATAAAATTCAATTTCTAGAATCAAAGCTAAATGATGTAAGCCAGGAGGCGAAATTGGATACGGACATTCAAATAAATTATATTTAATATCAGAAGAAACAAAAATTAAATCAAGAATATTATGTAACCTATTCTCTAAATAATTAATTTGAGATAAATTAATACTTAAAAAACTGTCAATTAAATTAATTTCATGGGACTGGTTAACATTAGAGGGAATTAAATCTCCCGCTAAGTGCATCCAGACAATTCTATTTAAATTAAAATCTCCCAAAACACATAAATGACTGCTATTATCCAACGCAGAGTGCAAAGAAATAATATTGTCCACATGGGCAGCATAAATACTATCCGCACTATTAGGTGGTATATATGAGGTGCAAAGATAGAGTGATCCATTTGGTCCAGCAATAGAAACACATAATTGGTCTAATAAAGTATCCGGTTCTGACAGTAAACAAAGAGTCGAACATAGATTACTCTTGACAGCAATAAGTATGCCACCACCACGACAGAGACCAGTCATTACAGCATCTCTATCTTTCCGATAAACCTGGTATAACTTGCTGTCAAAAAATTCACCATCATAAAAATCCGAATTAAGCCACGTCTCTACAAAAACAATGATATCATAGTCCTGATGAGATGACCAGATGAAAATGGTTTGTGCTTTTCCTCTAGTGCCAGACATATTTTGGAAATAAAGTTGCAGCTTACGTTCACCTTTACTTTTAGCATGAATTTCTGTTAATCTTTCTGGTTTCTCATGCCCTCTCTTTGAAAATTTTTGAAGGGGCGAACTCTCACATTCACAGGCCAAAGAGACGGCTTTAGAATGTCATCAAACAAATTTCCAGACACTCCTAATTTGAATGAGATACGCTCAAGATTCTCAAGCACCGCGTCTCTCTTGACAAGTTTGTAACATGATAAATCACTTCTATCAATAGAAGAGTGTTTTATTATATACTCAATTATATGTTCTTCAGATACAGAAGATTTAAAAGAAGAGACATGAACAAATTTCTTTTCAACAACAATATCAAGCTCATGACTCTCATTGCGGCCAACAAAACCATTTCGACTCAATTTAGACATTTTCCTCTTATTTAGTTGAGCTTCTAATACGGAGTTTGCAGCACAACCAGCCTCAGAGCTTTGTGCTACTTGAGTGGTAACATGAGTAATTGAGGCATTTTCTGGCATAATTGCAGAAGACTTTAACATCTCAGCATACATAAGTGGTTCAGCAGCAACAAAAACAGGCGAGCAAGGCACAGCATCAGCAGCAACAACAACAGGCAAGCACGGCATGGTATCAACATCCGCACAAACAGAAGAGCAAGGCACAGCAGAATTAGCAGCAACAACCGGTTTTCGCGTACGTAAGCGAGAGAGCACAGCTTCGCGAGAACTAGGCAGTGGTGAAGCAGGCTTACCCAAGGGAACTGGATCAGCAGTAGGTTGTGTGAGTTGGTGGTGCACATCATTATTACGCACACTCGGCTTAGTATTAGCAGAGCGCAGCTTCGGAACACGCAAAGAGGCAGGAGTAGGCTCACTACATGCTTGCGATTTCAAGCCTGACTGAGAGCCAACAGTTATAGTAGCAGACTCAGCAATCAAAGTAGACGGCGGGTCAATTACCCCCTTATGAGAAATTTGCAACAACAGCGATTTACAATTCTGAACTTCGCTCGATAAATCGTTAATAGAAGCAGCCAGATTTACAGGTGCTCCCACACAAACATCACATCTGAAGACGATATTCGGATGACTTGACAACAAATCATACTGACCATCAGTCAGATTAAAGCAATGACTATGAAATAATTTCGAACACAAATTGCAAGTGACAAACGGCGCACTTTGTAAGCAATTTTTACACTTCGAGCACAACATAGCGAGACACGTCCAAACAAATGCACGATCTTAGAAAGACTTGATTCGGAAACATACACAAAAATATTCAAAATGCTAAAGCAAAAAGGTACGAACCTATACGCATTTAAACCCAAAAATGAAAGGGGTTTCAAAGTCATTCTTCGCAATATGCACCCCTCAGCAGAACAAGAAGAAATTAAAAATGAGCTTGGTGAAAACGATCACAAAGTTTTAAACATAACTAACATAACTCAACGGACAATAAAAAAACCGCTACCACTGTTTAGCATAGAACTAGAAACAAATTCTAACAATAAAGATATTTATAGCATTAACAAATGAATGCATTGCATAGCAGTTTTTGAGGCACCTCATCATAAAAGAGAAGTTGCGCAATGCACTAAATGCCAAAAATACGGATATACAAAAAACTATTGTACAAGGGATCCAGTATGTGTGAAATGCGCTGGAAATCATCTAACAAGTGAATGCAAAAAATAAAAAATAACCACAACACAGCTGAAATTAAATGTGCCTTATGTGACGGAAATCATATTGCAAACTACAAAGGCTGTGAAATATACAAAACCATAAAAATTCAAAGGTGTCCATCTTTACGCAGAAAGGATCCACTATTACTACATACCAAAAATATGGATGGATCATTAGTTAAACCAGGCGTAAACTATGCCGAAATTGCAGGGTCGTCAAATCGAAATAAAACTGAAGAAAATACAAAAAATTCAAACAATAGTGATATTACTGAACTTAAAGACATGGTGAAATCCGTAATAACTCTCAAATGACTAATATCATGAATATCATTACAATGCTACTAACAAGCTTAAATGGACGAAAGTAATACTTTAAAAATTGTAGCCTGGAATGCAAATGGCCTAACAAAACATTATCTTGAGTTGCAGAAATTTTTTTTTGGTCTGTCAAGATAATTGATATAGTACTAGTTTCAGAACCACATTTTACGAACAAAAGCTATTTAGTATTTCCTGGATAAAAAATTTATGTGACAGATCATCCTGATGGTAAAGCTCGTGGTGGGACAGCTAACATAATAAATTCACTATTAAAACATAATGAACGGCAACCATATGCAACACCTCATATTCAATCCACTACTGTGCAAATTGAGGATACAAGTGGGACAATACTCATCTCCTCAGTTTACTGTCCCCCCAGACATCTAATAACGACGGATCAATATGATGACTACATAGAGACGCTTGGCGTAAGATTCATTGCAGCTGGAGATCTGAATGCAAAATACACTGACTGGGGATCTAGTCTAACCAATAAAAAAGGACGAAATCTGATTAATGCTATAAACAAAAATAACTGCAAATTCTTAAGCTCAGATGAACCCACATTCTGGCCAACAGATAGGAAAAAGATACCAGATCTAATCGACTTTAGCATAACAAAAAACATAAAGTGTAACCAACTAAAAATTAAAGCTGGTTTTGAACTTTCTTCAGACCACTCTCCGATTATACTTGACTACACAACTGACATCAAACCCATAGAACCAATAACTAAGATTTTTAACCACAAAAGAAACTGGAATGAGTATAGGCAGCATATTGAAAATCAACTGAATATGTCTATCACACTGAAAACACAATTAGACATTGAACGTGACATTACTCACTTCAAAGATGTGGGTAGACGCAGGAATCAATCAAGCCAAGAGCATAAATTTAGAAGAAATAAACCTACAACGGATATTTTCATAAGAAAGCAAATTTTTGAGAAGAGAAAGCTGAGATAGAGGTGGCAGCTACCTAGATCGCCTGAGGATAAACACAATTTAAATATAGCCTGCAAAAAACTCAGAAAATATTAACGAAAAGACAAAATATAGAAGTTGAAAATTACCTAAAAAACTTGACGCCTACCCAGGATACTAACTACTCATTATGGAAATGCACAAAGAAATTAAAAACTCAGATAAGGTATCAGCCAATCCTACGGAAAGATAACAACTCATGGGCTACTACCAATGAAGAAAAACAAACCACATTGGCTAAATGCTTTGAAAAAGTCCTATCAAATGACGAAGATAAATATATTGAAACATGCAATGACTTAAATATAGACATTACAACCAAAATAAAGAAAACAAACACAACAGAAATAATTAATTGCATTAAAAAACGAATAAACCACAAAAAAGCACCAGGATACGATATGTTGACAGGAAAAGCTCTCGCTCAGCTACCAACTATAGGTTATAACTACTTAAGGAATGTTCCGACTACAATTTTTTCCCAAAGTATGGAAAGTTGCTGAAATCATTGCACTACCGAAGCAGGGAAAAGATGCTACAACTGCTTCGTTATTATTATACCAAATCATCAATTCGGCTTCAGAAAACGACATTCAACAATTCAACAGATACACCATATAACAAACAAAATTGAAACGGACATAGAATATAAGCGGTACTGCGTTGCTGTATTCTTGGACGTTGCAAAAGCATTTGACAAAGTATGGTATAAAGGACTGCTGCTTAAACTGAAGACGATGCTGCCACTTGACTACTATTTGATTGTTGGAAGTTATCTTAGCGATCGTTTCTTTTACGTCAAATATAATGAAGAGTGTTCGTCTATTCATCTCACAACAGCTAGAGTCCCTCAAGGGAGTGTTTTAGGACCACTGCTATATGTCATATTTACCTCAGATATACCACTTCCAAAAGATCTGAATACCACAATTGCTACCCTTGCTGACGACAAAATCCTTTTAGCATTTGACAAAAGTCTAAATACTGCGACTGCAAATCTGCAGATATACACAGAGAATGTTAAGATAAATGGTGCTTGAAAATTAATGAAGATAAGACTGTACAAATAATGTTTACAACTAAAACAAAATTTAACCCAATACCTATTAAAATAAACAATAAAGATACCCTGTTTTTGGTCTACTACTAAAGACCTTGGTATAACACATGGGGTATACACATGGACTCAAACTGAAATTGGCACTACCACATCAAACAAAAAACGAAACAAATAAAAGAAAAATTTAGGCAACTATATTGGTTAATGGGTAAGCAATCTACACTCACAATTAACAACAAGTTGCTGCTATACAAGTGTACTATAAAGCCAATTTGGACGTACGGACTCCAAGTATGGGGAACGGCAAAGCGGTCACACATACAAAAAATTCAACGACAGCAATCTAGAATTTTAAGAGTGATCATAAAGTCTGGTTGCTGTACAACAAATGAAGACATACACCGCAAACTAAATATGACAAGAATTGACGAAGACATAAAAAAGATATGTGTAGAAATGTGTTCTTTTATATTAATTTCCAAACAAATTGTCAAATCATGTACTAGGTGTCAATATAATGGTGACAGATCTGACAGATGATAAAGGGAAATAAAAAAAAAAATAAAAAATATTGTTGAAAATGTCGAAACCGTCTTTTCCTATTTGATGGACAGCTGATATTATTTCTTCCGTAAGTCCTTGTTCCTCAATATCGATTTCGTTTTCTACAGACTCAGACCAAATTTTCTTCCAACATGCGTTCAATGTGTGTTTTCTTAGACTTCCAATTGCAGATGTAGCTTGGACAATGCAATCAAGAATGGAAAATTTCTTCCACAGTTCCATTAATGTAGATTCTGAATTTACCAATTTATTAAAAATGTACTGATAGGAACATTTGATGTAATATTTTTTAGCTTTGAAACCACTGGCCCGCTTTTGCGATTTTTCTACGTGTACGAGACTTGTCATTTTTTTCCAGAATAATCCCGTCTCATCTGCATTAAATACCTTGCCTGCAGAGAATGTCTTGTTTACATGGGACGTAGAAGATGTTGGTTCTGACATTTTTAAGTTTTCATAAAATTTAAGCGCCTTTTCAATAATTACATAACCGCTCACAGGTATACTCTTTGATGTTAGGTCCCCAATCCATATCATGAGGGCTTGTTCCATTTTTTCCAGCAGGGGATCGCGCGAATAGGATGAATACTTCACAGTGATATCAGTGCCAGAAACCACGGATTTTCTAATTTGCTCTTCAGAAATCGAATTTCTTTTCTTCTCTTTGGAATTCATTGCATCAATATTCTTCCTAATTAGTTTTGAAAAGAAAAGATTAGAATAGAAAAAAACGGAGCATAATAACAATTACCTCTCAAAAGGCAAAGAATTATTTTTAAACTTAAAATTTTATTTTATAAAAAATTCCAGATTTTTTCCTTTGCACCCTCACCTACTTTACACTCATGTCGTAATGAAACCAACATAAACATAATATAGAAAGATTCCACTCTTGTATGTGCACACGAGCAAAACTAAAACGGGGAATCGCCGAATTAGAAAAACCACTCGCCATGTGTAATTCTTTGTCTTTTTCACACTGAAAAAAGTAATAACAACTCTAAAAAAAGAAAAATCGCTTAAAGAAAAAAATTGTTTGAAAAACCGCATAAATTCAGATCCGCATAAAAAGAGACCTAAGTGTACTGAATTCGGGAGTTTTTTTATGATCTCGATTCTTCCCGATTTCGGTTCTTTGGTTTTTTACCTTGTTTTATATACTGCCGTTTTAATTAAATACATATATAAAAAAGTTTTTTAAAACGGTTTATTTTTTTCGATAAATTATGTAACGACTCTTTTCTATAGCTGGGGTAAAACTCAGCGGCTCCAGGGGTCGTATACAGAAAAATATAAAATTCCTGTGTGTTAAATTAATTTCAACGTATTTATTTAGTGTATTGATTATGGACTCTTGTTAGTCCTTGCTCAAAACAATACTACTTCCTTAACTCTATGTTTGTATAAATAACTTATTGAATGTGTACTTGTTTTCACGTCTCTACGTCCCGGTAAGTGTGTGTCTCTGTGACTCAGTGGGAGAACGATTAAAAACCAGAAGCTCTCACTGAGTTCCTATGGTCTCTGTACGGCGTATGACTTAGGGGGAAAACGATTAAAAACCAGAGGTTCCCTCTAAGTCCCTAAGTCTCGGTGGTATATGTGTCTCAGTGATTCAGTGGGAGAACGATTAAAAACCAGAGGCTCTCACTGAATCCCTGTAGTCTCTGTCTGTGTATGGCTTAGCAAGAAAACGATTAAAAACCAGAGGTTCTTGCTAAGCTTTCTATGTTCGTATTGTACTTTGTAGAGCTGTTGCTAGTCAGGATGCTGGTGATCGACGAAGAGACCTACTGCCTGGGCTACGTGGTTTATATAGTCCCAGGTCGCAGCGGCTGACACATGTTGTTGTTCGCAGGCCACCGTTGTGTGTTTTTACTTCCGTTGGCCAGTAGTCGATTGTTGTTGTTGTGGCCGGCTTGTTGTTGTTGTAGTCAGGCTTGTTGGTGTTGCCGTCTTTTGCCCTTGGGCCACCTTCAACTTCTGGCGGTCAGCCACCTCACTCCAACGGTCCCTGGTTAGCCTGCAGTATTGTTGCCTGCCAGCAGCGCTGTCCGGAATCCTGTAGTGTTGTTGTTGTTAAATATTTAATTTAACTGACAATCAGCATTTCCCTCTTGTGCTTCGCTCTCGTTTCTTCGTGTTGTTGTTAAATATTTAATTTAACTGACAACCAGCATTTCGTTTGTATTTCTCCTTCTGCTTGCTGGTCGTTGGCGTGGTGGTTGTTCTGTCGTTGTCCCTCTTGTGCTTCGCTCTCGTTTCTTCGTGTTGTTGGTGTAAGATTTCCGAGCGAGCGCACTCGGCAAATTCCACCGCTGAGTTCGTGCACTCACCTTCTCTTGTCCTGCATGTATTTGTTGCATTCCTCGTCGCTGTGTTTTTCCTCGCTCTTCGTAAGCATAGCGCTGATTGGCAAGATCGTTGGCTGTGGTGGTCGGGTTTTTTGTTATAATTGCTATTATTCCAACTGGTCTAATATGCTGCTACTGATCTGCGCTCCTACCACGGCCGCGCTAATTGGTTACAATGCTTGTAGTTCTTTTCGTTAGGTTCTCACTGCAGTTGTTTCGGTTGGCATTGTGGGCGTTTCCAAGCTGCAATTATTCGATCTGATCTTCATGGTGTTTGTGTGTATTTAGTGACTCTGTCACCTGTGGTGTGGGCCAAAATTTCCCTCAGAAGATTTTGGTTCTTACAATTAATAAAATAAATATAAATAAACCTTTATAACGTTTCTGAGTTACCCGAGTTTTACGGATTTTGACATTGTACAAAAGTCGATTTTTTTGGCATAAAATCTAAATAGAAAGCTGGTGGCTTAAAATTTTGCACATTATATCTTGAAAACATATCTGTGGTCATATGGAAAAGTATGTTAAGCCGAAAATTGAAATTTTGAAATATCATAAATTTTGTGGAATTTTTATTCTAATTGATTCTAGCGAAAAATCTGTAACTAAACATATTGGTAATAAGTTCATAGAGAAGAAAGTCACAAGTTTTCAACCGAATATTGGTAAATAGAGAAGATTTTTCACCTTTTCTACTAAAACGCTTTTTTATACAGAAATTTGCGTTTTATTGGACCTTTAGTAACTTAAGCGATTCTATTGGGATATATATTATTTATTGCGTAGTAACCATAAGACGTTCTATTCAAACTTAAGTTCAAATAAAAATCTTTATAAATTTCAATAAGTGGCAGCATGTCAATTAAATATTGTTTCTTCTTTGATTAGTTTCAATTGCTGAAAAATAGCATTAATTTAAATTGTTTTTATTAATATAGCTGATGCCTTTTTTCTTCAAATTTATTTTTCTGAAAGGCTCATTTTAATCTAAGGAACTAAACAAAATGGTTCCACATTCTTTTTTAAATCGTAACCACTTTATATCAGCCCAACTGTATTTCTGCCCATCCTCATCCACCTTTCTTTATAAAAATAATACCTTGGCAGCACTCGCAAAATGAATAAATTGGTTTCTATTAATTTCCCTCACACTAAACTTCCTTTTCACTCCAACAGTCCTAATAAATTGATACCAGTCCCAGATGGTGAATTTGTATTAATGTGCTTTGTTCTTTCTTTCGATCAACGCGTGATCTCTGTCACATTCCATATGTGTTTATGATCAATTATACTTATTGATCCTGTTGTGTCACGTTTATCTCTGCGCATAGATTTAGGTGTATCTATTTCAGTTAATCCTGCTGCAAACGCTTGCCGCATTTGGTACGATCCCAGCAGCCAATATAGTTTTTGAACTTCTTCTCGCTGTTCTGCCGCTGTTTTTGCCACTACTTGAAATGTAGGATTTGCCTTCATTGCGTAGTTTCTTCTGTACTTTTGTGATATTTGGATATTGAAAGATTAATATTTGCTTCTGTTTCCAGATTGCTTTCCTATATTTTATTATTATATTATCAGTTTTTATACCATAATTTATTACTTACATCACAATTTTCATCTGAAGAATCTATACTTCTTGCAACTAATTCTATAAAATTAATATTCGGATCTAAAATAGAGCCATCGCCGTCAAATCCGTATATATCTACTTTGAAACCTCTAAATTGTTATACCTGGGATTTCTATCGCACTGTGGATTTTTGTTAAAGTGATTCATATAAACATACTGTTTTTTTTTTTTTTTGTTAGGCCATTTAGGGTTGGAGTGTAGTGTAGATCGCCTCCTCGTGGTGCACTCTGGATAGCGTTAAATAATCTAAAAACGGTATAAACGCCCACGACTGGCTTCCAAGCCGAGACTGACCCGGCCATTTAATGAGGTAGCCAAAGAGGGCCTCATCTGGGCAATCGTTGACACTGGAAACAGTGACGGTACCATTTCCCCAGCGAACTCGAAAATGGTGGAGAAGGCTCTCTTCAGGATCTATAGATACATCCTGAGGGCCAATCCTGACCCATCACCCATATGCCGGGACGCGGGATGGTATCAAGGGCACGTGAAGCTCATCGCGTGCTCAGATGAGCGCTCTGCTGAGCTTTACAAGATGGCCATTTCAATGGTTGGCGAAATCTGGACGGGGGCCAAGCTTTTAGCTGTTCACAGATACCAGATCCCGAACCGCCCGCGTTCTAGGGCCTGGGTTCCGGCAGAGCACTCCTCGCCGGAAGAAATTCTGGAGTTGCTTAGGCTTAGCAACTACGACCTCCCCACGGATGACTGGAAGGTTGCTAAAATAAGCGAGCCCAAAGGCAACTCCCGCGAGATCCTCATTATTCTTAATGAGGACTCTCTAGCCTCTCTATCAATGCCAAAAAGGGAGAGATCAACTATGGCTTTAGTTCGATCTCACTCAAGGTCTATAGGAGCGACAACCAGGGAGCATACAAGCCTCCCACTCAGGCCGAACCGGATCTCACCTTCGAGGATGGGGAGAGTTACGCTTCGGCCTCAGAATCGGTAGGCAGTTTCTGCGGACGTCCGATAACAAATATCGACGACGTTGGGGATTCTCCTCTGTCAGAAGGAGGCAGCCAGCGTGACGATGATGGCCAACTCCGTGAATGGTGAGGGTATTACAGATTAACCTTCACAATTCTATGGCTGCCTCGGCAGCCCTGATCCTCCACCTGACTCAAAAAGGAGAGGAACTCATACTGGTCCAAGAACCGTGGGTCGTAAATGATTAGGTTCGCGGACTCACCATAAGCGGATACCGCACAGAATTCGTGCAGGATCAAGGTAAACCCAGAGCCTGTATTCTTGTTAAGAACAACATTAACGCTCTTCTTCTTCACAGGTTCAGCGACAAGGATAATGTAGCTATGGTTATTTCCACCCACACCATGGCTACATGGATCGTCAGCAGCTACATGGCGCACGACCACCGGCTGACGCTGCCTCCGGATACTTTAAAGCTGCTGGTAGCGGAGGCTAACAGAAAGCGCATCCCGGTATTCATCGGGGCCGATGCCAATGCCCATCACGAGGTGTGGGGCAGCACGGACACCAACGAGCGGGGTGAGGCACTCTTTGATTTCATTCTTACTAACGACTTAGTCATTGCTAACAAGGGGAGAGAGCCAACCTTCATTACCTCAAATAGAAGGGAGGTTCTCGATCTCACCCTTGGCAATAATTACTCGTCTCATCTTATTTCGAGTTGCCGCATTTCGCAGGACTGACTGGACAAGATTCCAGGCCATTATGGAGTCGGGCCTGCAGTCGACTCCTCCCACTATCAACAATTACCTCGATATAGATCGAGCTGTTAAAACCATTACAGCACTACAAACCATTACAGCAACTCTGCTGCCAAACCAGCCTGCAACTTCCCGAAGCCTAGAGGGAAACCCAAACCCCCTTGGTGGAATTCGGAAATTGCTGAGCTACGAAAAGAATGCCGCAAGCTCTTCAACAGAGCCAAAGCTACAAATGACTGGCTCCCTTTCAAAGACAAACAAAGGGAACTCAAGTATATGGTTAGGAGATCCAAACGAGCGTCTTGGCGAGACTTCTGTGGCCACATAGAAAGCTCGTCCGAGACAAGTAGACTCCGGAGGATTCTCAATACCACCCCTCGGGCTCTGGAATGTATTCAGAAGTACCTGGACTGACTCTGAAACCGACACTCTAGACGCCCTAATAGAAACACACTTCCGGGGAATGAAATCTTTGTGGATTGCAGGTATATTGACACCAACCCAATTCCAAATGACCAACACGCATATTCAGTGGTCCATCAACAGCTTTAAGCCTTTTAAATCTCCCGGGCCTGATGGCATCATTCCCGCGGACATTCAGCACACTGCAAGTGCGGTTGCGCCTTGGCTACTGCATATTTATAATGCATGCCTAAGATGGTCGTACATTCCCAAAAGCTGGAGAGAACCTCGAGTAGTATTCATCCCTAAAGCGGGAAAGTTGACCCACACCAAGCCTAAGGACTATAGACCAATTAGTTTGTCCTCCTTTCTTTTGAAAACACTGGAAAGAGTCCTTGATATACAAATCAGGAGCTCTATTAATTCCACGTGCCTATCCAAATCACAACATGCCTATACTAAACGCAAGTCTGTGGAAACAGCGCTTCACGTGCTCATTGAGCAAGTAGAGAAATCTCTCGCCAACAAAGAATATACTCTTGCAGTATTTCTCGACATAAAAGGGGCATTCAACAATATTTGTCCCTCCGCCATTACTAAATCCTTAGTAAACCTGACCCTGGACCCCAGCTTGGTTAGGTTCATCGAACAGCTACTGAAAACACGCGTCATTAGCTCCTCAATAGGAAACGTGCATGCTAAAAGGACTGTCAAGAGAGGTACTCCACAAGGCGGTGTGCTCTCACCCCTCATATGGAATCTGACGGTGAACACACTACTTAGGAGATTAGATCAAACCGGCTGTAACACTTTTGCTTATGCGGACGACATTGCTATCTCTGTTTCCGGTAAGTATCAGTCAACACTATCAGAAAAGCTAAGCTACACTCTTAGAATTTTGTCCCAATGGTGTCTTGAAGTTGGCCTAGATGTCAATCCTTCCAAAACTGAGGTTATGCTCTTCACCAGGAAGTACAAAATACCAAGTTTTGACTTACCGAAAATGGGAATTCGCTTAGCCTAACTTAAAAACTTAATGGGAATTCGCTTAGCCTAAGCAATAGCGTCAAGTATCTAGGTCTGATCCTGGACTCTAAGCTCCATTGGAAAGCAAATTTGGCGGAGAGGGTGCGGAAAGCCACGTGTGCTCTGTACTGTTGCAAGAGATCCATGGGAACAACATGGGGCGTCCAACCTCGAATCATGTCCTGGCTCTATGCGGCGGTGGTTGAGCCGTACTTTCTCTACGGCGCTGTCTTCTGGTGGCCTGCAACTGACAAGGCGGTGAACCTAAAACCTCTTGACAACGTTAGAAGAACAGCAGCGGTTCTGATAACAGGGGCTCTGCGTACCACCTCTACCAAAGCTCTATTTGCATTCCTACATTGGTTGCCCACTAGGCTTCTGGTCAGGTAACAAGCAAAATGCTCGGCAACCAGACTCAATGCTATATCGCGCTGGACTAGGCTGAACCTGGGCCACGCCAATATTCTGATGCAGGACACGCCCGTACAGACGGACGTGGACTATATGTGCTCTACACCTAATCTAAACTACGGGTTCGACACTTACATTCCAAATAGAGAGGAATGGTCCAACAATTTAGTGGTCACTGGTAGTTCCATTGACATATTTACGGATGGCTCCAAACTGGAGAAAAAGGTCGGTTGCGACATCTTCTCCAGAAAACTTGACATCAAGCTCTCCTATCGTCTCCCTGACCATTGCAGCGTCTTTCAGGCGGAAGTAATGGCAATATTCCAAGCGTCCAAGTGGCTTATTCGCAATGAAGTATGCGATGTGATGATACGCATATTCACGGACAGTCAGGCGGCAATCAAGTCACTGGCTGGTGTATTCACTACCTCTAAGCTTGTACTCGATTGCCGTTCCTCCCTGAACGTCGTCTCAGGTAACTCACAGGTTCACATATGCTGGGTGCCTAGACATAGCGACATTCTAGGAAACTGCGAGGCCGATGAATTGGCCAAAATAGGTACGCTGCTCCCTGACATCTCCCCCTCTTTTGATGTAGGTGTCCCACTGGCCACGGTCAAACATGACTACCTTGAGGCAGCTAAAAAAGCCTGGGTAAATGAACATACCTGTAGTATTGCCAGACAAACCTGGAGCACTATCGACATTAGGCGTACTAGTCAGCTACTCAATATTAGCAAGAACTCCATCGGCACTATAATAAATGTGCTCACGGGACACTGTCTGATCGGAAAACATGCTGAAAGACTAGCACTGCCCTATAACGACTTCTGTCGCAGCTGTGGCTCTGAGGAGGAGGAAGAAACAGTACTTCATCTCATGTGTCAGTGCCCAGCCCTGGCCAGGCGAAGATTAAAATTCCTAGGCTCACCTTTCTTCACTTCCTTAACCGAACTATCTTCCATCAACATTAAGGACATAGCCAGGTTCATTTCGGAATCACTGTGGTTCCCAAAATTCTAGACAGAGGAGTCGCGTCGTCTTAGTGTGGTACCACAACGAGCCATTGTATGTGCTTAAGTGTGCTTTTTGCGACAAAGGCTGACACTCCTACCTACCTACCTACCTAGGCCATTTTTAAGCAAATAAGCTAACGCTTATCAGGAGTAAGAGGAATTGGTTTAAAAGTTTTTAGTTTACTCCATTTGTATCAGTGGTAATAACTTTCTTCAATACAAATGCCTTTGCACTGTATTTCGATTTCTTCGCGAAAACTGCAGCTGCGTGGAAAAGAAGAGAAGTTGAGTTATGTTTTCCTAAGGCTAATTCCGAAGCTAATTTGCTTTTCAACAGCGACCATGCCTCATTATAGCTTAGATGTGGGCGATCTACTTTTGTGGGTGATGGGCTGTGATTGTCATCTTCTTCGATCAATATGATCATATTTGTTAAAAACCATTTAGAATTCATTATTTTGAATCTATCCAACAATCGGTAGTATTTTCGCAAGTACCTTGTAATGCGATAAATAAAAATCCTTTTTCTTTTCCATAGTTAATTTGGGATTCATTTATATATTTGTTTTTGATTTCTTGCAATATCCATTTAGTAACTGCATCCTCTCGATGTTTGTAGTTGTTCCAGAGCTTGAGCAGCGCTGCATGGCTAAAGTCGAATTTGACTGAAAAATTACAATTGGTCAAAAAGGAGGAAAAACAAGAAAAAAAATTATCTCATCCACGTAACCGAATCCAACGATTCTTCAGAACCAATATATCTACGAAAATACACAGGGTTATCCTTTGTGACACTAAAGGCATTTTCAGAGGATATTACTTCGCTTTCATTTGTTTACTAGTGTTTGTGAAATACTTATAAATAAGAATTTATTTTCACATCAATTTTAATTTCATCAACAAATATTTTCAAGCATTCGAAGTTTTGTTTTCTTTCCTAAATAAAACAAAAATAAAAATAAAACGAATGCAAAAAAATTTAATTAGTAAACTTATAGTAAATTCTGAGAGTTTTGATGTGCGTTTGACATTGTCATCTTGATAGAAATAAATTCCAGAACATTGTCCGCAGCAGCATTATATTTAATTTTAAATTCTCTTACTTTAGTAATATTTAACTCTCTTAAATTAATTTAGCTCTCTCTTTCTCTCTCCTTCAATTCTTATTATGTATATTTGATGCATTAGCATAGCTTGCACCTTACAAATAAAATTTCCCCAATTGATCATATTGCACCTCAGCTCACGTAGTCGCAGTCTTTTATTATCGGCCGTGTACATTAAAAATGTAAGCACGTTTAGTGTTGTTATGAACATTTATCGTATACTTTTAAGAAGCAGCTTATTTTTCTGCAAGACGTGTCGCGAGCAGACGTGATCTGCGCGGCTCTAAGCTTTAACCACGAAAAAAGAACTAAAAAACGAAAACAAAAAATTAAAAACATCATCAGAAACCAAAAAATCAAAAACTCTCTACCCGGCTAAAAAAAAGTATTGACAAATATAACTGCATACAACAAGGAACAAAATAAAAAATCGCGAAAATCTGACCTGGCGCGTTCTTCCAGTGCAGCAACGGCAACGACGGCAACCGATGCGCAAACACAACAAAACAATAACAACAGCGTGAACATAAATAAAAACAGTTGCGATCTCTCGCCAAGTGAAATGAATACACTTATAGCGCAATTCGACAGCAGCGGTAGGCAGCGCAGCTCTTCAGTGTCTGACTGCTCCCATAAACAGCTCTCCCTCTCTGGCACTGCCAACGCTGGCTCTCAGCTTGAGCACGTTACAGTAAGTAACTACTGCTGAAAAAACGTAAGTACGCTTATTGTTGGCTCTGGGTCGGTAAACACTTTGCCGTAGAGTATGCAAAGCAACTCTCCCTCACCATTAGAACCTCTAAATAATACACATAGCGCTACAGGCAAAGAAAAAACATGCATGCTACTGCCAAGCAAGGAAAAGGTTCGGCAATACAGACTGGTATAGACCGCTATATAGTGGTTAAGCGCAAGTTGAGTCCTCAAAAATTGTCTCAAAAATCGGCAAAGCAGATTATATCTAATGATTCTGCTCCTGAACAGAATCCACTCGCTTCAAACGGGTTTGCACCTCTTCCAAATGCCGAAGACAATTAGAAAGTGCTAAAAGAGGTAAAGCCCCCACCAATTTATTTAAGGGAGCGCAACTCTAACGCTCTCGTAAAAACTATAACTACTCTAATTAGTGCTAAAAACTTTCATGTTGTCCCAATACTAAAAGGCAAAATACATGAAACCAAAAATCAATTATATATCGAATCAAGCTATCGCAAAGTTGTCAATCTCTTTGACACAGAGAAAAAAAATTATTACACCTACCAGCTTAAAAGTAACAAAGGAATTGTTGTTGTCCTTAGAGGAATCGAAGCTGACGTAGACTCTGTGTTTAACATACGCAATAAAGATAAGATTCCACTGCCGCTCTTTCGCGTTGAGCTACAGCCAGTCGACTCGAACCTCAGAAAAGGCGAATCACACCCGATCTACAACCTCCGCTATCTTCTACATAGAAAAATCTCTGTAGAAGAACCCCACAAGCGAATTGGACCAGTTCAATGCCTGAACTGCCAAGAATTCGGGCACACTAGAAATTACTGTACACTTCCCAGTGTATGTATCGTTTGTGGTGACCTCCACATGTCACAAAACTGCACAAAGCCCAAAGACGACTCCAGTGTCAAAAAATGCAGCAACTGTGGTGAAAATCACACTGCAAACTACAGAGGCTGCACTGTATACGCTCATATAAAAAAGAAATTTGCACTTCAGCCAAAACAAGTTAAAACTGTTCCTCCCGTAACAGTTTTGCGTGAAATCTCTGCCAGTGAAGCACAGCCTTCAAGTATTTCTTACACAAATATTCTCAAAGGTACCCCACCAGTAAAACCTAAAACTGATGAGAGTACTCTTGAAAATACTTTACAAGACCTCATCGCAAATATGACGCAATTTATGTGCTCAATGCAAAGTATGATGCAAGACATGATACGTAATCAGAACATGCTTTTGCAATCCCTATTAACAAAACCATGAACGCACTGATAATCTGTCATTGGAATGCAAATGGCATAAGTCAGCACAAAAATGAGTTCAAACTATTTCTCAACGATAACTCAATAGATTTGATGCTAATTTCTGAAACTCACCTTACTCAGAAAAACTGTTTCCAGATAGCGGGATACAGAGTTTATGACACCAAACACCCCGGTGGCAAAGCACTTGGTGGTACAGCCATTCTGATCAAGAATAGAATAAAGCATTTCCCAATGCAAGGATACTGTACCGATTATCTACAAGCGACGACTATTCATCTCGAAGAATACGTCAAAGGCTTGACAGTATCATCCATCTATTGCCCACCCAGGTTTAATACACACAATTCTTTAGTACTCTCGATGCTAAGTTCATAGCTTCTGGAGACTTTAATGCAAAACATACTCATTGGGGCTCACGTTTAGTAACTCCCAAAGGCAGAAAACTCTTCTCTGCGATAAATGCTCTTGGTCTTAATGTCTTGTCCAATGGTAAGCGTACATACTGGCCATCCGACAAACAGAAGATTCCAGATCTTATTGATTTCGCCATCACTAGAGGTATAAATAATGTACACTCTCTTGTGCATTCCTCTCTGGAGCTGTCCTCTGATCACACTCCCACAATAATAACTATCTTTTCTGAAAACTCCTATCAGAAAAACGTGAGTGGTAGTTTCGACTACAAGAATACAGACTGGCTTAAATATAAGATGTTCATAAGTTCACATCTTAAAATAAAGACCTCCCTAAAGTCTGAGCAGGAAATAAACTCCGCGATTTTCAATTTCACTCTTCAAGGGAATAGCATTCGCAAATCATTTGGAGCAAGTTTTCACCCCTAATCTTGCTAGTTCCGACCGTTCTCTAACGGCGGTTGATGCTATCCCTAGCGTCAATGGTATCTCGATTGCCAAAAAGGAGCTGACAAACGCTATCAAAGAACTCAATGCCAAAAAATCTCCAGGGCGTGATCTGATTACGGGCCAAATGATAAAAGAGCTCCCAGCAATAGCCACAATGCATCTCTTGCATATATTAAATGCTATAATACGCACTGGATTCTTTCCTTACTCATGGAAAATTTCCCAAATTACCATGATTCCCAAAGCTGGAAAGGACCCAACAAGCTTCTCTTCCTACAGACCAATTAGTCTGCTATCAATTTTTTCAAAACTCTTTAATAATAAAGCGTATTAAAGACGTTGTCAAACAGTCTAATGTTATACCAAACCACCAGTTTGGGTTTAGAGAAAAACACAGTACTATCGAACAAGTTCATCGCATTGTAAACACTATACAAGAAACGTTCGAAAAGAAGCAATACTGTTCCGCAGTTTTTCTCGACATCACTCAGGCATTTGATAAGGTCTGGTACGAAGGAATCTTGCACAAACTGAAATGTATGTTACCTCTTAACATCTACACATTGCTCGAAAGCTATCTCTCAGGTAGAAAAAATCTTCATCTCAGATGAATACCCTATACAAGCTGGTGTACCGCAATGCAGCGTATTAGGCCCCCTGCTCTATACGTTGTTCACTGCAGATATGCCAACAAACGGCAAGACTATCACCTATACTTTTGCCGATGACACAGCCATATTGTGTACTCTCACAAATCCGAAAGAGGCGTCAAAACTTCTCCAAGTACACGTCAACATGCTTCAGGAATGGCTTGACCACTGGAGAATCAAAGTCAATGAGTCGAAATGCGTTCATGTCACATTCACTCTATGCAGGAGTACTTGCCCCCCGTGCAAATTAACACCAAGTCGATCCCTCAGGCGACAGAAACTAAATATCTAGGAATGCATTTAGATCGCAGACTTACTTGGGCAAAGCATATAAGTGCAAAAATTACTCAAGATTAAACTCAAAATAAACGAGCTAAACTGGCTTTTGAACAGGCAGTCCAAGCTCAAACTGGACTTTAAAGTTCTACTCTACAAAGTCATTATCAAGCCCATATGGACCTACGGTATCCAACTCTGGGGTACTGCTTCACCCTCAAATGTCGAAAAGCTGCAAAAAGCCCAATCGAAAATCCTTCGAATGATTACCAATGCTCCTTGGTACATCAAAAACGTTAACATCCACAGAGATTTACATATCCCGTATGTACCTAAAGAAGTTTCCTGACTTTCTGAATCTTACTTAGCAAAGCTAGACAAGCATCCCAATGCATTAGCGAGCCGCCTACTACAGCATCAAGGACACACCCGCCTGAAAAGGATGGACGTGCTGCGCTTAGCAACAAACTAGATTTTAAGCTTATTCATTACGCTATTATTTAAGTATTGCGCTACTTCTTTTCATATACCATAACTCCTGAAAGCACTGGCACTGGGAGGTTGGTAATGATTGATATGAATTTAAAAGTGAAATGTTAAATATACTATGAAGATTTATTGTTAGTTCTAAGATATTATTAGAAGATTCAATAAAATATATATAAAAAAAATAAAATAAAAAAATAAAAAAATTAAAAAAAAAAATTTTTAAAAATTTAATAGAAACATTGGTGACCCCAACGTGATATCGGTCGCGTTTTTCTTTTAATTCGTTTTTTGGATTGGGTATTCCAACGGGCTTTTACTTCGTCGGAACTTTTCCCGCTAAAATTGATTGGTTGCAGGATACACCGACACCCTTTTTTTGACTTTGTGTGACCTTCGGTGTCATATTAATTGGGGATTCAAACACTTGGTTTGATTCTCATATTAAGCATTATCAGCTCGCTGTCGCTACCAGTGCAATTTCACTGTCTTCGTTTACCTTTCGTTGTAGGTGCATATATTGCTTTCTCGTTGCTTCGTCTAGTGTCGCTACAGTTGCGTTCGGTCGATTTCGCTGCAATCGTGCTGCTACCTATATGATTGTCATATTAGTTGATTACTTTGGCTTATCGTGACTTTCTATTACATAGTTTTTAGCGTTCGAATATTCGGATTAATAAGTTCATTAAAGGTGTGCATTTAAATGCAAGGCTTCCGTGTAGTGTAAAATAATTACCTGACGTTTTGAGGTAAAAATAAAATAGTGCAAGTTACATGGGTGTATGCCATTTATGAGCCTCATAATACACAATAATACATATAACGTATATAAAGTTACAGTGCTGTCGGTTTCAGACATAACGGTACTCGCTATTCCCCAGTTCACCTTTCGTTGTCGCTACACTTGGTCATATCGGTACTTTTCGTTCGTCATATCGGTTTGTGATTTCTAGTTTGCAGCAAATATTACCATGTCAAGGTCAAACAATTGACTACTATTTGATTGTTGGAAGTTATCTTAGTGATCGTTTCTTTTATGTCAAATATAATGAAGAGTGTTCGTCTATTCATCTCACAACAGCTGGAGTTCCTCAAGGGAGTGTTTTAGGACCACTGCTATATGTCATATTTACCTCAGATATACCACTTCCAAAAGATCTGAATACCATAATTGCTACCCTTGCTGACGACAAAATCCTTTTAGCATCTAACAAAAGTCTAAATACTGCGACTGCATATCTGCAGATATACACAGAGAATGTTAAGGAATGGTTTGATAAATGGTGCTTGAAAATTAATGAAGATAAGACTGTACAAATAATTTTTACTAACTAAAACAAAATTTAACCCAATACCTATTAAAATAAACAATAAAGTTATAAAAATAGGGTCTACAACTAAATACCTTGGTATACACATGGACTCAAAGCACTACCACATCAAACAAAAAACGAAACAAATAACAGACAAATTTAGGCAACTATATTGGTTAATGGGTAAGCAATCTAAACTCAGAATTAACAACAAGTTGCTGCTATACAAGTGTACTATAAAGCCAATTTGGACGTACGGACTCCAAGTATGGGGAACGGCAAAGCGGTCACACACACAAACAATTCAAAGACAGCAATCTAGAATATTAAGAGTTATCATAAAGTTTGGTTGGTGCACAACAAATGAAGATATACACCGCAAACTAAATATGACAAGAATTGACAAAGAAATAAAAAAGAAACACTAGACACAAGAAAACACTACGATACACTGCATGGGCATAATAACGAAGAAATAAACGAGTTGCTACATCTAGAAGAAACCACCATGCGCCGTTTGAAGAGAACTCGACCAAACGACCTACTGAACTAGGAAATCCAGACTACATATATTAGTAATAGTAATATAAATGTAAATAATTATTATAAACATAATTTTGATCATAAATTGTTTTAATATAATTATAGTGAATTATTATAATTAATGTAAATAATTTTTGTTGTATCACTTCTTGGCTCTGGCCAAAATGTGTTTTTAATATTAATTTCCAAACAAATTTTCAAATCATGTACTAGGTGTCAATATAATGGTGACAGATGTATGAAATAATCGGAAATAAAAAGAAAAAAAAGGTCAAACAAAGGTCGACATTCCGTGTCAAATCCAGCGGTTCTGGAAACGTTTCATAAAAATCGGATTTTCTTAGCGCGTAAAAGTGCATGGTTTATCTCGCAATTGCAGTTAATACAGAAAGGGCTAACTGAAATTGCGTTGCGTTCATCTGATGAATTACTGCTATCCATCAAGTTGGAGCAGCTCAATTGATTACAAGAGCAGTTGCGATGCCAATTTTTTGAGTTTTTTGCTGCAGTCAAGGCTGCCATTACCAAGGAACTAAATTCGCGAACGTCTTTCGCTGCAACCACGTCTACTCCGAGGGAAACGTTCGGTAGGGGCTCAAGTAGTTCGAATTGTACGGTTTCACATTTGCCGAAGTGGGAGTTGCCACGCTTCAACGGTGTAATCACTGATTGGCCAGATTTTAGGTCGTTATTCCAAACCATAATTGACAGTCATCCAAACTTAAGGCGGGGTGGAAAAAGTTCAGCATCTGAAGTCCTGCTTGAGTGGGACAGCATTGGACGCCATCCGGTCACTGGAGATAAATGATCAAAACTATACTAATGCGGTAACATTATTAGAGGGTAGATTTGATATTAAACGCCTCCAATTTCGGGTACACATAAAGGAGATTTTCAACGCAAAAGCCATTCGTGATGGTTCTGCTGTTGGGTTAAGGCAATTGTGCGACAAATTAAAATCCCATCTTCAAGCGTTGGACTCTATTGCAGTCGCGATGAGCTACTAGACAGCTTATTAATACAATTAGCTAACAGCAAGATCGACTCAGGAACCAGGACAAAGTGGGAGTAAGAAGCCCGTCTCATTATATACCGTCAAGGGAATCCATGCTGGAGTTGCTGGAAAAAAGATGCCGAATAATGGAAAATATAAGCTCAGTCTTGGTAAGCTAGATACCAAGCAAACAGGTGGGTGTGCCTATGCCTCTAAGCATACGTTCATCACCATCCAATCGAATCAACCTTGCACATTTTGCTATGTAACATGCAATTGTTCCTGTCCGCTTTTTCGAAATTTATCTCCCACATTGCGTTTTAAAGAAGCCAAAAGGCTACAGCTCTGCATTAATTGTTTAAAGCGTGGGCATATTATCAAAAATTACAAATCTGTCTATTGCAATCAGTGCTCATCTAAGCATCATACACTATTACATTTTGATCGCATTGCTTCGCCTCAAGCTGCTGCTGTAATATCAAATTGTTCGAAACTTTCTTCTCCTGCTCCCAATTAACACTGAGCCCTGGTGGCAACGTCACTTGTAGGCTCTCAGTTTGCCACATCAAACGCCATGCCTGAGGAGTTTATTTTTCTCGCTACTGCAATTGTGTTTTTGAAACCAAGAAAAGCAAACCAGATTCCATTCAGAGCAATAATTGATTCCGCGTCACAATTTCATTTTATAACAAATCGTGCTGCCAGTCAGCTACAACTCAAAACAACCAAATCAAAAACCCTAGTGTCTGGAATTGGCGAAAGGAATTTTGTGGCTGACGAAACTGTTGACATCTGTATTCAGTCTCATGATGGTGGTTATCATAATTCAATCACAGCAGTTGCCACTCCTTCCATCACCGACCACCAACCCAATATCTCTTTAAATGCAACATCTTGGAATATCCCTTCAAATATAACTCTTGCCGACCCAACATTCTTCAAATCTCAGCGTGTGGACATTTTGATTGGAGCCGCACTCTTATTTGATTTAATGTGCGTCGGCCAAGTCCGATTGAGCCCAATCTTACCACTCCTTCAGAAAACAAAGCTAGGCTGGATTGTATGTGGTGGCAGACAACCTTCCGCTAGTAAAATTGTATCTTTAGTAGTCGTCGATAAAGGTGCTGCAGAAAACGATTCTGATGTATTTTTTGCCACATCATTGCGTTTTTAAGGTAGACAGCACAACAACAAAATTGCGAGTTGTGTTTGACGCGTAGGCATCAACTTTCACTGGCTATTCGCTTAACGATTTGCTGATGGCTGGACCTACAATCCAGCCAAATCTGTTCAATATTCTACTACGCTTCCGAACCTTAAAGATCGCTCTAACAGGAGTAATGTATTTTATGGCAAGATTCTCCAGAGGAAAATATACAAATATATAAGCTAGATACGGTCACATACAGTACCAAACCGGCGGCATTTTTGTCTATTCGTACCATGTATCAATAAGCTTATGATGAATAGCGAGTTCTGCCAATCGGTGCAGTGACAGTTCGCAGACATTTCTATGTTGACCACTTCGTTTCAAGAGGAAATTCTGTAGACGAAGTCGCAGAGATTATGCGTCAAACGACCGAGTTCCTTAATAAAGGAAATTTCAAATTAACAAAATGGTGTTCTAACAATTTTAAGGTGCTAAACCAAGTTCCAGAAGAAGACAAAGAAAAATATTAGAGATTTAGTGATGGGAGCGACATTACCAAAACTCTTGGCTTGGTATGGGATCTCGTGGCAGATTCTTTTTTGTTTTTTTGGTCGTATCATCATTAAAATATTGCTTCAGCAACTATGGAAAGATAAGTTTGACTGGGACGAGAGCTTACCCCAGATACTTTATTCAGTTTGAGTAAATTTATTGGAAGAATTTAAAACAGTAGAGAGTTATATAGTTCATGCATTTTGTGATGCAAGCCTGTCGGTATTGGTGTGTGCATTTACATTCGATCACAAAATAAAATTGGAATCAAGGTAGATTTACTTAGTTCGAAATCGCGAGTTTCGCCGTTAAGAACCCTGACAGTCCCAAAACTAGAGTTATATGCAGCTATGCTCCTATCAGAACTTGTAAGCTCAATTTAAAAATTCTTAAATGAGAGGACGCCTCCAGCATTCAGCTCTGGACTTTGAATCGAAGCATCCAATTATATTGCCCCAAGGGCATCCTATTACAAATGCGGTGATAGAATTCTTTCATCGCAAATTATTGCATGCAGGGATGCAGGCAACATTAGCCGCAATTCGTCTACTATATTAGCCAGTAGGTGGTCGCAAGGCAGTAAGCCACATCAATAATAAGTTCATCACGTACGGCCTAGGCTAACAGAGCACATCATGGGAGAATTACCGGAAGGAAGAGTAAAGTCAAACAGAGCCTTCCTAGTGACTGGTACGGATTTTTGTGGACCATTCTACTATTGTTCTGAAGTTCGGAATAGACCACCAATAAAATGTTACCTCTGACTATTTATTTGTTTTTCTACAAAGGCTGTCCACTTGGAACTTGTAAAGGATTTGTCTACACCAGCCTTCTTGTGTGTGTCAGCTCTACGCCGTTTTACATGCATTCGAGGAAAACCATTTTATCATACAACGCAACAAGTTTCGTAGGGACCAAAAATTAATTGGCCTCTCTAAAAAGGTTGTTCTTCAATGACGTACACTTAAGGGCAGTTGAGCAGCAATGCCTCAGCGATGGAATTGATTGGATGTGCATACCACCTAGATCTCCACATTTTGGAGGGCTCTGGGAGGCGGCTGTTAAAACCAAGAAGTTTCATTTTTATCAAGCAGTCGGTTGAAACATTCTAGATTTCGATGAGCTCCGCAACCTTGTGTGTCAAATATCCGCAATTGTAAATTCACGTCCTCTTTTATCCCATTTCAGAAAATCCCGAGATTTAGACGTACTATCTCCTCTCCATTTTCTTACTGGCGGTCCCTTCTCCGCTATGATAGAACCGGATGTCACTCCTTTGAATTTCAATCGACTAAATCGTTGCAACGCGTTTGCTATATGCAGCAACAATTTTGGCGAAAATGGAGTTCGGAGTACTTAACTGTGCAGCAAAGAACCAAATGGCAACGCTTTTCAGCAAATCTACAAGCTCTTGTTTTGATAAAGGACGAACATATTCCACCATTAAAGTGGCAAATGGTAAAAGTAGTGGAAATAATTAAGGGTGATGACAATGGTGTTCGTGTGGCGGTTCTTCGCAGATCAAGTGGTCCACTCAAACGAGCTGTGGCCAAACTATGCAGCCTTCCTACAGATCCTGGCAATGTTGAAAGCGTGACTCTTCCAACGTTGAGAGGATGTTCGCAGCAGCATCATATTTAATTTTAAATTCTCTTAATTTAATAATATTTAACTCTCTTAATTTAATAATATTTAACTCTCTTAATATAATAAAGTTTAACTCTCTTAATTTACCTTAACTCTCTTTCTCTCTCCTCCTTCTTTAATTCTTATTATGGATTTAATGCATTAGCATAGCTTGCACTTTACAAATAAAATTCTCCCCTGTTGATCTTTATTATCGGTCGTGTACGTTAAAAATTGAATAGTTCAAGCGGTTGGTAAAAAAGCTTACCATCCCCCAAAACAAACATAGTATTGTATTTTCTCTGGAGAGCACCTTAATACATATATTAATTGGTGTCGTGAATGTGGGGTAAATGTTAATCCATAAAACGACAATTCGTGGAATGAGAACCAGAGGGTTCTATCTGACTTTTATTAAATTGTTCACGATACCATTTTTAAAGCTTAAAAGGTTCTCTAGAATTTTCTAATTGTTACAAAAAGAAGTGCATGTAAATGCATTTTATTTCGACTATTTTACAAAAACGTTTCCAAACGTTTTATAATTATTGTTTTTAAAATTTTTCTCCGTTCACATATAATCTTTTGACTCTAAAGCATGACTAGGTTCTTTATGAACAAAAATTATTTTGTATTAATCAACTCCTACAACTATATTAAGTATATTATTAATTGTTCTTTGTTTTAGGTAGATTCAGTTTTAGTTACTTTTTTCTGGAAAATTTGTTATTTTTATTGTTTTGAAATAAAAATTTTATTCCACTCTTCGGAACGACGACCTATTTTGTAGCTGATGGTGAATATATAATATTTTACCTTAGTAAAAATAATATTTTTTCTCCCTACTTGAAAATCAATAAAATCGCTGGATTTCAATTCAACTATCCGGTAAGGAGATACTGCTAAACAAACTTCAAAAATTTCCAATATTTGTTTGTATGTGTATGTTATTCTCCCTTCCATAGAAAATAGGCCCTCGATCTCACTCTATTAATTGAATATAACTCCCATCGGTGCTTCTCCCATTATCAACAGCTACTCTGACATTGAGATTGCGGTTGACTGTTCCACTCTGCTGCCAAGTAATCCATCGAGACCAATAGGAAAATGAAGATTCTTTTTTTGGAATATGGAGACTGTGCGGCTACGGAAAATCTGGAGGAAACTCTTTAATCTTCTTGCTCCTAAAATCAGGAACTACATACATTTTTATATCCAAATCACAACATGGCAATTTTAAAGGCCAGTCTGTGAAAACTGTGCTGCACGCGCTCATTGATGTAGTAGAGAAATCAGTTGCCAACAAAAATTACACATTTGCTGTGTTTCTAGATAGCGGGGGGCATTCAACCACGTATGCTCTCACGTTGTCTTTAAAGCTTTATTAAACCTTGATCTTAAACGCAATCTGATAATATTCATAGAGCAACTACTCAGTATACGTAACAGCAGGTATTCCAAAGGCAATCCTCAAATTAATATTGATAGTTCAAAGAGGTACGCCACAAAGTTGCATGTTATCACTTCTTATTTGGACTCTGACGGTGAAAATGCTGCTAAATCTAGTCGGATGCAAAATAAGAGAGAAATTATTCACTCAGCATTATGTCTCAGTAGTGTACTGAGTTCGGTCTAAAACAGAAGCTATGCTTTTTACAAGGAAGTAGAAAATACCGAATTTTGCATTACCCCAACTTAATGGGACCGGGCTTAGTTTAAGTAAAAGTGTTAAGTATCTAGGACTGGTCCGGGTTCCCAAACTTTATTGGAAAACCAATATAATATAACGAGCACGGAAGGCATCATCATAACAAAGTCGATTACGGAATTTTCTCTAGCAAACTGGGACTGAAATTATGCTCCGCCTGACTGACCATTCAGTATCTTTCAGCCAAAAGTACTGGCTATATATCAGGCTCTAAGTGGGTGTAATGATAGAGGTGGTGTGAATATTCACATTTAAACCGATAGTCCCATGTTGATGTGTTTACTACATCAAAGTTTGCTTGGACTGCCGCTCTACCCTCAACAGTGTGGCGAGGAATTGCCAGAGACAATGACTTTTGTCGCGACTGTCATTCTTCATATCAAGTGTCAGCGCCACTCGCTAGCTAGGAGAATACATAAATTCCTGGGCTTGTGCTGGTTTGATTTAATTATCATAAATATCAGGAGCATAGCCAGTTCATATCGGAATCACAATGGTTCCCCAAGCTGGTTTATGGGGGAGTCGTGTCGGTTTCTTATGGAATCGAACCTGGACTTCTAATTATCCGGATATCCATCCAGGTTGCTCTAAAGCTCGGTGTGACTTCCTTCGGTGAAGTCAGTTCATATACCGCACTCTAAACTACATTTCTCACTATTACCAAGCATTCCAATGAGCACCTCTTTAGGATGTTAGCTGAAAGTTAGAATATTATATATTGAAGACCATTAGCGTATGCAACCGTAGATAGTCACTAAACTATAGTGCTCCACACTTTGTTTGAAGCTCAAAAGGATTCCGTCAACTGTAATCTGTACGACAGCGCCGTGGTATTAAAGCATAGATAGCTTGTCTCCCTGCAACATGCCGGATGGTTTGGTGCAAATGGTTTCTAGCTAACACGTCGCACAAAGCGGCACGAGAAGGCACACGATTTCGATTTGGTGGAGGTGGTTCTTCAATTGAGCATCGAAAAATGTGCCTGTAAAATATTTGACTTGAAGTTAGTCTACAACGTCGTAAGTGCAGAGATCCTCAGTATTCAGGGGATTGCAGAGAGACCGGTCATGCAATAGTAAAATTTGAATATGATACACAGAAAAGTCTTCTTTCCAAAATGGTTTGATCGTTAATTATCAACTGCTGTCAATGACGTCAGCGGGTGATGAGAAACACCCCTTTTCCAGTAAACGACTATAAAAGGATCACATACAAATTTTATTATATAAAAATAGTCCAAATTTCTATATATTATTACCAAATCGTATGATAAATTTATCTGCAACGGTCTTAGCCTCCTGAACACGAATGGGATATGCTTCTGGCCACTTGCTAAAGTAGTCGATTACGACGAGAACATATTTGGATTCGGAATCACTCATGGGAATCGGATCAACGTTGCCCATTGTAATATGTTCAAATGGAGCTCCCAAGTTGTATAAATGCATTTACCCTTGACTGCGACGACTCGGTCTCTTGCCAGCTGTACATATTTTACAAGCACTGATCCACTCAACCACTGATTGCTAGCAATTAATCCTACCAAATTGTGTTTTAATTTTCTCGATTGTTTTCGTTCTTCCCAAATGTCTCCCGCTAGGCCCACTATGATATTATTTGGGAATTTCGCTTATTCTTGCCTTGTGAATTACAATCAAGTTTTTCGTTATTTTCCCATCTTCGCTCTCCCATAGGCGGATTAATTACTCTTTTTGTAACTTTAATCTATTCCACTGAGCCCAATACGCTTCAGGTACGGGACATTCAGTCGAGATTTCGTCCCACGTTAGTCGTTTTCATTAGTCGATATCATGTTTACCAATTCTGTATCATTTTCTTGCTCTATCCCTATTTTCTCCGCTGTCCATTGTTCTTCTAGAAAAACAGCCATTAAGCGGACATCTACTCATCCTTCTTTCCTTCAGCTTTAGAACAGTGATTGTATTCCTCACTGCAAGGACGTCGTGATAATACATCAGTGTTCCCGCGACTTCCCCTCTGCGATGTTCTATTGTGAATTCATAACTTTGCTGTCTCTCAATCCATTTTGCAAGCTGGCCCTTGGGAACTTTGAATTGTAATAGCTAGCGCAGAGCACAAGAACTTTTCTGTTTTCAACAAGAACTTTTCTCCATAAGCACCAAAGGTTCTCCGCAGGTTACATTATAATTACGCTCTGGCTCAGATAAAATCTTGCTGAAGTAGGCTATTACTCTTTCATGGCAATCAGTAACTTGAGACAGGACACCACCAATCTCGAAGCCAGTTGCAACCGTATCCAATATAAATTTTTGTCCAGGAGTTCCATACGCAAAGATTGCAAAGGTACAGAGCATATCTTTGAGTCGGTTGATGACTTCTCCTGGTCGTTTTTCCACTCAAATGGACGCATAGTGGCACTTTTGAGCTATTTTTTAGGAGCTAAAAAGTAAAAATTTTAGCTTTTGAGATTGTAACATGAATTATCGATCAAAGTAACCGATCGTTAATGATCTCATCCCTACATTGTATATTACCATCCCTGAGAAATGAATGAAGTAATAAAACCAGTTCGGTAATTAATGCTAACAAGAGCAAACGTGTTTTATTAAAGCGTGTGATACATGGTGTCAGAAGTGAAAAACATAAAGTAAAGTAATAGAAAAATTCAGTAAAAGAAAAGAAATATTTTATAAAAATATATATATATATAAAAAAAAGAAAAAAAAGTGAAATACAATGCCGGACAATAAACCACAAACAGAAAACCAATCGTACAGGCATTTACGACAGCCTAAACCCATAACAATCAAAACAAATATGGCAGTGGAGTGGAAACAGTGGAAAAGTGCTTATGACTGGTATGCAAAGGCTACCCAGTTAAATAAAGAGCCATCAAGTGTCCAAGTCGCCGTATTTATGTCCACAAGAGGTTATGAAGCGTGCGAAATATTTGAGACGTTTGAGCTCACAGAAGCACAAAAATCCAACATGGCCGAAATTATCAAGAAATTCGACCAATATTTTATCCCAAAAAAGAACGACGCATACGAAGCTTACGTTTTCAATAAAATGGCGCAAGAAGAGGATGAAAGATTTGAAGAATTCTTGACGCGCATAACGGCACAGGCAAAACTATGCAATGACGAAGACGTAGAAAAAAGAATGCTGAGGGACAAAATCGTAAGTGGAATAAAAAGCAACAAAGTGCGAGAAAAGTTACTGGCAGAGGACAAGCTAACACTCGACACAGCAGTAAGAACATGCAGAGCAAGTGAAATAGCAACACTACAGGCGACAGAAATGAGAAAAGATAACGAACAAAAAGAAGTGTCGGTAGTTAACAAAAAGCAAAAACCGCGAAACCATTATAACAATGACAATAACAACGCGAGGACAAGTGAAAGTCAAAAATTCGACTGTAAACGTTGTGGAACGAAACACGAGAATAGAAATTGCCCAGCATACAAAAAACAATGCATAAAATGTGGAAAAAATGGGCATTTCATGAAAATGTGTAAAACAAAACAAAATGTACACACAGTGAAACGCGAAAGTGAAGAATCAGTAACTTCTAGCGGAGACGAATATTATGTCGTAGACAGTATTAACACAAAAACGATGAACAGTGAATGGTCGGAAATAATAAAAGTGGGTAAACAACAAATTAAAGTTAAATTAGACACCGGAGCACAGTGTAACGTGTTACCACACAGAATCGACGAAAAACTAAAACTTACAAATACAATGAAAAAATCAAAAGTGTCAATAATAGTGTCCTACAGTGATCACAAAATAAAAGTATGTGGTGAATTATTGCTGAATTGCAAAATCAAAGACAAAGACACAAAAATAAAATTTTTAATAATAAACGAAAACGTATCACCAGTCCTGGGTAAAACAACGTGTGAAAATGAAAATTTGATCCTAAGAGTAAAAGAAATTAAATTGAACAGTGACATAAATGCCCTTGTAAAAACAAAATACAAAGATCTATTCAAAGGAATAGGATGTCTGAAAAACTATGAATATGACATTGACGTTATTGAAAACCCTGATTACGACATACACCCAGCAAGATCAATACCAATAACACTAAGACAACAAGTGAAAGCCGAATTAGACAGAATGGTCAGTGAGGATATAATAAAACAAATATTCAAGCCCACACCAGTAGTGTCGCCGATGGTAGTAGTAAAGCAAAAGGGTAAAATTCGAATTTGCATCGACCCTTCAGACGTCAACAGAAACATCAAACGAAAACACTACCCGTTAAGTTCAATTGAGTCCATCGCATCAATACTAGAAAATAGCAAATATTTTACGTTGCTGGAATGCACCAAAGGATTTTGGCAGATAAAAGTAAGCGAAAGAACATAAGAATATTTAAAATTCGCAACACCATGGGGTCGTTATTGCTGCAAAAGATTACCATTTGGACTAGCATCAGCACCGGAAGTTTTCCAGCAGATCATGTCAGACTTGTTACGTGACGTTCCAGGCGTGGAAGTAGTAATGGACGACATACCCATTCACGCAAGCACAGAAGAGAAAAACATTATATTAACTGAAAAAGTGCTACAAATAATAAAAGACAGCGGACTAAAACTTAATAGCGAAAAATGCATTTTCAAAGCTACACGCGTTAAGTTTTTAGGCCATATACTAACAGGCAATGGGCTTGAAGTGGACAAAAGCAAAGTCGAAGCTATAGCGAAGCTAAAAACTCCATCAAACAAAACAGAGTTATCGCGCATACTCGGAATGGTCACATATCTAGGAAAATTCATACCAAACTATAGCGAGAGAATTCGTATATTGGAGTACATTATCAAACGACGTAACAGAAAAAATAAAAAGATGTAAAATATGTCAACATACGCAGCGAAAGCCAGTCAAGGAAACAGTATTAACGAAACCTATACCAACATTGCCATTCGAAATAGTATCATCAGACGTCTTCTACTACAAAAGAAGCCAATATCTGCTACTCGTTGACAGTTACAGTGGATATTACGAAATCGAAGAAATGAAGCAGACAAACGCAAGCTCAATGATAAGTCAATTCAAAAAATGGTTTGCCACGCATGGTATTCCCAAAGAGTTTCATTCTGACAATGCAGTTTATTTATCGAAAGAATTTAATGAATTCGCTAAGGTTTGGAATTTCAAATTAATAACATCGAGTCCAAGGTTTGCAAGATCCAACGGTTTAGCAGAAAAATTCGTCGGTATAGCCAAAAATCTCATCAAGAAATGCGACATCGCAAATGAAGACTTACAAATGGCATTACTAATGGCCAGAAACACACCCAGAAACAACAAAATTGGAACACCAGCATCCAGACTATTTGGCAGAAACACCAGATCACCTCTTGCCATAATTGACAAAATGTTGCAACCAAAACCTCCACCTAACGTCTCGGATCAACTACGAAAATAACGTGAAAAACAAAAACATTATGCCGATAAAGGAGCTAAACAATCAAGATCATACTCCACCGGAGAAAAAGTGATGATTTACGACACAGACGACGGACTATGGTACACAGGCGAAATAGTGGAACCAGTCACCGAAAGATCCTACACAGTTCGACGAGACGACGGAGCCATCATGCGTCACAACACCAGCTATCTTAAACCGTCACACGTTCAAGGCACAATCATAAAGAGACGAGAAGTAGCAGCATCGCCAAGCTCGTCCCCAAATACACGAGAAGATACAACAACGTCAAACAATCAAGACACAACAATATCAAACAATCAACAGACATCAACATCAATAACAGAAATCTCTGAAGACAACAATCACACCACGGAATCTACAGTTAACAACCCAGAGATGTCAACAGCCAACACCCCTAGAGAAGAAAAGAAGACCAGATCAGGTCGTACCGTAAAACCAGTTGTTAAATTAGATCTTTAATTAAAAATATATCTTTCAAATTAATACAATTTAAGTCTTACTTAAGAGGTATCAATCATCATACAGAAATCAAACCAAATCAACAATATCTTTATTTTAAATAAAACAAAGAAGATGTAACATGAATTATCGATCAAAGTAACCGATCGTTAATGATCTCATCCCTACATTGTATATTACCATCCCTGACAAATGAATGAAGTAATAAAACCAGTTCGGTAATTAATGCCTACAAGAGCAAACGTGTTTTATTAAAGCGTGTGATACAGAGATCGTGATATATTTTAGTACCTTTTGTTTACCAGGTATGCACTGTGCAATACCGACCTATTTTGTTTTGATTCTCATATTCGTCACGCAGTTAGTTATTGAAAATTTTGGTTGCATAGTGCTGTTGTAATTGGCGTAAGTTCGTGGTTTTAATGTCAAATTGAGAAGGCAAAGAGCAAATTTTTGCAGTTCTATTTATTTTGATTGTTTTTTTTAAGTTTATTTAATGTACTTATTAAATTAAAAGTTTTGAGAGTCACAATATTCAGAATTAAGACAAACTCATGTGCGACATGTCCACAAGAATGATAAAAAAATGCGTTATTTTAATTTATTGTGTGGATGCTTCATCGTTTAATTATATACTACGCGAATGTCTACCATAATAGTAGCCGTTGTTCATGGGAGAAGATGGGATGGAATGTGCAGAAGGACCACCATTCATAGACACACCAGATAAACTGTCGAGAAATGATTTCTGATAGGTGTCTCTATGTTCTTTGCTAGGCGGAAAAGATTTGAAGGGATTTCGTGGGGAGTAGTTAATCATCCCTACCGTCTCGTGGGTATACGGATGTTTCGGTGTTACCGCGCCAGAGCTTGTGAAAATACTGGAAATGGGTGAGGATGGAACTTGGAGACTGTTCTTCACAAACGGTTTTATTACTTGATGAAAATTGTTTGCCGTCGCCAAAGGTGAATATATTTTTGGGCTGTTCGGAAACTCCAGTCGTAGTATGCGATTGTGCAATTCATTCTGATCTAGATTATTTAGGAAATATCACTGGAACTTAGAAGATATAGCATAAATGAGTCCTTGTTCCGAGCGCAGTGTATTATATCCGCCACAAATTGTAGTGGGTCACGAACATAGAAAGCACAGTTTGCTTGTTAGTGTTGGGATTCCAAGAGGCAATCGTAGTCTCCGACATAGCACTAAATATGATACTACCATCAAAGGAGGCCACTATTCACAGAGTGAATAGTGACTTTTATCGAAACTGTAAGAAGCAGATATCAATTTTTTAACCAATCTTCAAGCTAAGTGGAGGAAAGTGGAACGATCTAAAGTCAAAATGTTGCGAGACTTCATCTTTTCTTTTTTTTTATTTCCCTTTATTTCATACATCTATCACCATTATATTAACACCAAGTACATGATTTGCCAATTTGTTTGCAAATTAATATTAAAAACACATTTTGGCCAGAGCCAAGAAGTGATATAACAAAAATTATTTACATTAATTATAATAGTTCACTATAATTATATGTATTATAACAATTTATGATCAATTATAATAAAATTTATGTTAATAATAATTATTTACATTTACATTTATAATACTACTACTAATATGTGTAGGCTGGATTTCCTAGTTTATTAGGTCGTTTGGTCGAGTTCTCTTTAAACGGCGCATGGTGGTTTCTTCTAGATGTAGCAACTCGTTTATTTCTTCGTTATTATGCCCATGAAGTGTATCGTAGTATTTTATGGATATCTTTTCTATCTCTTCGTCAATTCTTGTCATATTTAGTTTGCGGTGTATGTCTTCATTTGTTGAGTACCAACCAGACTTTATGATAACTCTTAATACTGCTGTCTTTGACTTTTTTCTATGTGTGACCGCTTTGCCGTTTCCCATACTTGGAGTCCGTACGTCCAAATTGGCTTTATTACACACTTGTATAACAGCAACTTGTAGTTAATTGTGAGTTTAGATTGCTTACCCATTAACCAATATAGTTGCCTATATTTTTCTTTTATTTGTTTCGTTTTTTGTTTGATGTGGTAGTGCCAATTTCGGTTTGAGTCCATGTGTATACCCCATGTGTATACCAAGGTATTTAGTAGTAGACCCTATTTTTATATCTTTATTGTTTATTTTAATAGATTTTGGGTTAAATTTTGTTTTAGTTATAAAAGTTATTTGTACAGTCTTGTCTTCATTCATTTTCAAGCACCATTTATCAAACCATTCCTTAACATTCTCTGTGTATATCTGCAGATTTGCAGTCGCAGTATTTAGACTTTTGTCAGATGCTAAAAGGATTTTGTGGTCAGCAAGGGTAGCAATTGTGGTATTCAGATCTTTTGGAAGTCGTATATCTTAGATAAATATGACATATAAAGGGTTTTCCAGTAAGAGGTGCTATTTTGGTATTCAAAGAAAAATGCCATATTTTGAGATAAATGATCGGATGTTTATTTCATAATAAAGAGGAAGGTATGCCGTTAATAATGAAAAAGAACATCAGCCAAATGGCCACCACGACCACGCTTACAGGACCATATCCTTATCATGCAATTTCCCATAACCAAATCGCAAAGTGGCTGCCCTATGTCCTCGATAACCTCACGAATTCTATCTTTGAAGTCTTGAATCGACGCTGGGCAGTTGGCGTATACCTTATCTTTCACGTGGCCCCAAAGGAAGAAGTCGCAAGGTGTTAAATCACAAGATCTCGGTGGCCAATTGTGATCACCTCTTCGAGAGATAACATGGTCCGGAAACTTTCCCGTAAAAGAGCAATGGTTTCGTTGCTTGTGTGGCACGTAGCGCCGTCTTGTTGCAGTAAACGTAAGTAAACGTTGTCCAGATCAATACCATCCAACTCCGATCATTAAAAATCAATAATCATCTCTCGATAGCGCAATCCATTCACCGTAACTGTTGATCCAACCTCATTTTCGAAAAAGTAAGGTCCAATGACCCCGCCGATGGAGAGGCTTCTCAACAATAACTCTTGGGTTTTCCGAGCCCCAGATGCGACAATTTTGCTTGTTGACGTAGCCACCGTGGTGGAAATGGGCCTCATCAGTCAAGATGATTTTTCGATGGGATTCCGGATCATTTTCATGCATTTCAAGGACCCAATCAGCAAAGACACGACGTTGTTGATGATCGGCCGGCTAGAGTTTTTGTGCTAACTGAAGTTTATAAGCCTTAAGACCCAAGTCTTTATGCAAAATACGGTGTAATGACGTTTGTGGAATGCCCAATTCCAAAGAACGACGAGGAATGGACAAACCTGGGTTTACTTCAACACTTTGGGCTACAGCAGCAATATTCTCAGTTGTTCTTGAGCGACGTGCACGGGTTTTATTCTTCACATTACTAACTTGTCCCAACAGCTCCAATTTTTCCACCAATTTCTGTATTGCGGTCCAACAAGGTGCTTCACGACGACCCAAAAATGCTGTAGTTTTGCGAACTGTGCTGCAAAATTTTCACCATATTTGTAGTGAATTTTAATAATTTCAATGCGTTGTTGAAGTGTGTATCGTTCCATTTTTAGTAATGGCGTAGTTTCTACTTGTCAAATGTCAAAGAATAAAAGCTTCAAAAGTGACAGCTACCGAAATACCGGGTGATTCAAAATAACACCTCTTTTTGGAAAATCCTTTAGCAGTGGTCCTAAAACATTCCCTTGAGGAACTCCAGTTGTTGTAAGATGAATAGACGAACACTATTCATTATATTTGACGTAAAAGAAACGATCACTAAGATAACTTCCAACAATCAAATAGTAGTCAAGTGGCAGCATCGTCTTCAGTTTATGCAGCAGTCCTTTATACCATACTTTGTCAAATGCTTTTGCAACGTCTAAGAATACAGCAACGCAGTACCGCTTATATTCTATGTCTGTTTCAATTTTGTTTGTTATACGGTGTATCTGTTGAATTGTTGAATGTCGTTTTCTGAAGCCGAATTGATGATTTGGTATAATAATAACGAAGCAGTTGTAGCATCTTTTCCCTGCTTCGGTAGTGCAATAATTTCAGCAACTTTCCATACTTTGGGAAAAAATTATAGTCGGAACATTGAGTTGATAACATTCAATTAATAGTTATAACCTAAAGTAGGTAGCTCAGCGAGAGCTTTTCCTGTCAATATATCGTATCCTGGTGCTTTTTTGTGTTTGTTTTCTTTATTTTGGTTGTAATGTCTATATTTAAGTCATTGCGTGTTTCAATATATTTATCTTCGTCATTTGATAGGACTTTTTCAAAGTATTTAGCCAATGCAGTTGCTTTTTCTTCATTGGTAGTAGCCCATGAGTTGTCATCTTTCCGTAGTGGTGGGTGATACCTTATCTGAGTTTTTAATTTCTTTGTGCATTTCCATAATGAGTAGTTCGTATTTCAACTTCTATATTTTGTCTTTTAGTTAATTTTTCTTGAGTTTTTTGCATGCTATATTTAAGTTGTGTTTATCCTCAGGCGATATTGGCTTGAAAACTGTTTAGTTTTTGAAACAGAAGAGCCAACTTTATCAATAATCAAAGAAGATCTCAGTGAATCTGCAAAAAGAGCAAGAGTATCATAATTAGTTCAAACCCACAGTCAAGCAAAACTCGCTTATGCTGCTCGTGTTAGTTTAAACCGCGTTAGTCATCGGAATTCCGCACAAGTGATTAAAGCAGCAACCATTTCTCCTGAGAAACAATTACTTATAAAAAATGTATTCTCTCCCAAATTTGAGTATAGTCAAAATTGTCCTGAAGAAGCTCTATCATCTGTCAGCGAAGAGTAATCACGTTAATATACACCCTGCCTACAATGTGCTATTGGAAGAAAAAAAAATGCTAAGCAGATTTGTGTGTCTTCGAAATCAGTAGAAGTTAAGCTTCATTAGCTCCTTAATCACACAATTGAAAGAATATCACAAATCAAAGATACTCGTAAAATTTTAGAAGAAAATATAAAGGTGATTGCTCAAAGTTTAATTTTAGATGTAAAATGGGGCTGCGATGGGAATTCCAGTCATTCTTAGTATAACCAAAATGATGATTTCAATGACAGGTGATTTCGATCTGCATGGCTGCAATTGAAAACAATCGATGAAAAATTAATGATATGGGAAAATACGTCACCCTCTTCCACTAGATATTGTCAACATATTAAAATTTGTTTCGAAAAATAATATAAAAATTTGATTAAAAATAAGATTTCAAATACAAATATCTCAATTGCAGCTTTCAATAATTAAAGTTAAAGAAGAGCCAATTTTTTTAGAAATGCTTGCGAAACTAACAATGATAGATGGCAAAACTTTTATTGCACTTAGTGATACATCTGTGTAAATATATGGTATTTGCAAAGCTTCTCCGAAAGAAATGATTAGCTTACAGAGTGTGTATGAACGGAAGTATGACGAAATATTGTACGACTTTCTACTTTGCATGCCTATATTCGATTTTTGGAATGTATTCTAAATATTGTTTACAGAAAGAAATTAAAGATATGGGGAGTTACTTAGTGAAAAAATAAAATTATTTATGACTCCACAAAGAAAGTATAAAGCTCTAAAAATACCATGGGCTTCACTGTTGACATGCCAAACCCGGGTAATTCAAATAATGGTAACACTGCACATTTTTTTTTATCAGTATTCTTTGGCAGCAATAGAAACTGAAGTTGATGAAGAATTGATTCACCGATATAAAATTTCATTAAAATATCTCCACTTATTATTATACCTTCGTGATGAGCAGTCACCTTGTCGTGGTACAAAGGCTTAAATGATTGCAATGGCGGAATGGGTTCGGATGTCGGAGTTTAGGCTCTTATATAGACTGACTACTGCGGAGTAATCCAACTAAGAGCTGTCTCCCTCCTTATCCAGGGTGTTCTTGGGATCGTGCCCATTGGATGTTGTTTTGCAGCCAGGAGGTAAGTAAGGCTGTATTTTAACGGAGCTCACCTTCCTGATACCAGGCCGCCTAAGGTAGTAACGGTGGCCTTGCTGTGGTACGGGGCACTGCCACGGTTTACCAACCCCTTCCCCTTTCAAATGTTTGGCTACCTTGTTTCTTGATCCGTCGAGCGGTCGGCCATACGGCTCGGTCCAAAATTCCCCGCGCACTCTGCGGCGGCAGTTGCAGCTAACAACAATGAGCCTGGCACAAGCAATGGCACTTGCCGCGGTAGTGTCGCCAAGTCCGGGTCTATAAAGAAAGAAGCTCTGCTCTCCGGTAAAGGAAGACCAAGGTCTTGCATTCTTATAAAGAAACATTGAAAATATATCTGGCGCATGACCATGATATCCTTCCGGAAGTCAACCTACAAAAGCTTGTTGTGGATGCAAAATGCACAACGGGTAGCTGCACAACATTGGATGCGATGCTAATGCGCACCATGACATTTGGGGCAGCACGGACGTCAATGCACGCGGTGAGTCATTATATGAATACAACGGTGAGTCATTATATGAATGAACTACAAACCTTCTTATCTGTAACAAGGGGTCAGAACCCACTTTCATTACTGCTAACAGGCAAGAGGTCCTTGACATTACACTTGCCTCCAAATAAATTTTAGTACGGTTTTCAAATTGGAGTTCTAGAGGAACATTCCTTTTTGGATCATAGGTTAATCCAGTTCGATCTTTTAGATAGTCTACCTAGCCCGACGGCCATAGGAAATATTAGGAAGATAAACTGGGACATCTACAGGGTAACCGTAGCTTGACTACTACCTCAGAATCCCATAAGCAAAGGCACGTGTGACGAAATTGATAGGTCTGTGCAGGTTCTTACGGATGCTCTTAATAAAGCTCTACCAGTCTCTTGTCCCCTCAGTAGACGAAAGGGGAAACAAAAACCCATGTGGTGGGAGGAGGAAATTAAGGGACCCAGGAAAAACTGTAGGAGACTTTTTAACAATGCAAAAAGTCAGTGCAAACTGGACTTAGAACCTTCAAAAGTAAGCATTTAGGAAGATCTTATCAACTGTTCCAATGGTATCTGGTTACCTGAGGAGGGGGGATGGATCTTGGACCTCAAATAGTAATAAGACTCTACAGTATATGTTAGACACCTATTTCACTGGTTGCTCGAACACCGTTCCGCGGCGAACGATGCCCAGCGTAAATGTAGTCGAAGTCAACTCAGATATAATCACGAAGCCAAAATAGAAAAGCGCTATCCATAGCTTCAAACCTTAAAGTATCTGGCCCGAATAGCGTAGCTCCAATTGAGATTCAGCAATCAAAGAATCTTATAATCGAGTGGCTGCTCAAGATCTAAAAAGTTGTCTTGAATTAACATATATTCCAGAGTAATGGAAGCATGTTAGGGTAATTTTTATACTTAAGACCGGCAAAAGCTCGCACACAGCTCCAGGGGACTTAAGACCCATCAGTCTGTCCTCCTTTTGCCTGAAAATTCTGGAAAGGTTATTAGACATTCATTTGAGGCTCATCATAAACATACATAATCTATCCATGTCTCAGCATGTATACTCAAAGGGTAAATCGGTAGAGTCTGCTTTACATTCCTTAGTCTCTAGTATTGAGTACACCCTGCATAACAAAGAGTTCTCCCTAGTGGCTTTCCTGGAAATTGAGGGAGGTTTTCACAACATCAAATCAGATGCAATAATCGGTGTGCTGTGAGCCTTGGAGGTGGACCTCGCCATTAGCAAGTGGATTGAAAACATGCTTAGGTTAATCAATTCACAGCTAGGGACGGCGTCGGCCAAAAAGTCCGTGTACAGTGGCATACCTCAAAGTGGACTTCTTTCACCCCTACTCTGGAATCTTGCGGTAAATGAGCTGCTCGTTCGACTGGATAAGGAAAGGTGCAAGGTGGTTGGGTATGCGGACGATGCTGCTATCAGCATCTCGGGTAAATATATATCTACTATGAGAGACTTGGTGCAACGAGTTAACACCCGACCCTCTAGATATATTTCAACGTGCATATTAACAAAGCGCTTATATACTAAACAAAGCAAAATAATGGTTATAACCCGTCTTTTCAGCATTTAGGTGTGAAATACTTCGATTCCATCATCAAGCAGCTAAAGAGCCACCGCCCGAATTCGGACGATAAGATTGAAGATAATATTAATATAAACACATAAGCGATGTTTCGTATAGTTCTAAGATACAATTGTAAGTCAGTTCATAAGTAAACTCGTAATAGAACGCAAGCTATAAATAAAAATATAATGACAACAGGCGATAATAATGAAGTCACAAAAATTATGAATTTGATGGCTCGGGAAACAGAGCTTTCATTACAGATCTTAATTACCCACTCCTTTTTTTTAATAGCCATTCTTTATTGCAATCTGTATTAAATACAATAAACAATATTTTTATTGTGAACCTAAATAACAATAACTAAATATCAACATAACATTTATGGAGTGCACCCAGTTTTGCAACCATTTCTTAATTATAGGAATTCATCAACAGAAATTATCTAATGTTGATTTGCTTTTTAAACGGCTGAATGTAGTCATGTGAGTGGATTAGAGCGCCTGTGAATTCTCAGTTTGTATGCCATTGTATATTTTTTTATTTCTTGCACAATTGTCGGGACTTACAGGTCACGAAGGGCTTGGTTGTTCGTTACGTAGTATGGAGCTTTTGCAATCATACGCAGCGTTTTTTTTGGAATCTCTGGAGTATTTCGACATTAGAAGTTGCCGCAATATCCCACAGTTGTATGCCATATGTCATTTTTAAGACGGCTGAGTAAAGTGAGAGCTTACTTTCGAGTGAAACTTGGGAATTTCGATTCAGCAGCCAGTGTAAATTTCTAAGCTTTATTCCCAGCGTCTTACGTTTGGTGAATATATAGATTTCCTATGCTAGCTTGCTATCGAGATGCATGCCCAGGTATTTAGTCACATTACACTGCCGTATATTCACGTAGTTGAGTTTTTCGGGTGGGCAGGTGTCACGTTTAAGAGTGAACGTAACCTGGAGTGACTTAGTTTCATTGGATTAGATTCACTAATCTTTCAACCATTTCTAACACAATTTTCTCATTGGGTCCTAACGATTTGCCAAATGCCTTGGCAAAGGCACAGGAACTTCAGTCCTATAATGAAAGGTATAGCTTTGCTCTTAACTTCGATTGGCATTTTTGTTCAGCATTTATTAAGTGCAGCAGTGATTTTGGTGTAAAATTTAAAATAAAATTGCCACTAAAGAAAAATCCAATACTAATAAACTGGTAAGTTCACCAAAATGAGTGTTTTGCGCTCGCTACAGCGCGAGCGTAACAATACTCAAACATTTGAAGTACCAGCAACAGGCATATCAAATCAAAGCGCCCGCTCTACCTCCACTGCACTCTCTCCGCAAGATCAAACGAAACGCAGCGGCTGTGCAGAACTCTCACATAATATAGCGGTTGCTCACGAACAACAAACATTTCAGTCTGTGCTTAACTTTCTGAGTGAGCCAACCAACTTAAAAGAGAACATAAAAACACAACGCGTAAAAATGAAAGGTGCCCCGTCCATCTCAAATTATCTCTCCGATGCTTTAATAATACCAAACAGAGTCATTACAACTCTTGCCTCATCGAATGCAGTCACTACAACAACTCTTTTATACAGCCAAGCAATATGGAGGAGTACACTCACTGTAGCTCCAGCTGTGATAAATTACTCAACAACAAATTTATCAGAAAATGCCTCTCTCTCTTTAGAAAAAGAAACAGACCATGGTGTAAGAACAGGTGATGGACAAATTAAACCGCCAACAACAGGTGGTGGAAAAAGTATTGTGACAAGAAATGTTGCAACTATACAGACTGGCATGGATAGGAACATACAGGTAAAGCGAAAGTTAAGTCCACAAAAAAAAAAACGGAATCAAAAGACAGGCAAAAATTGCGAGACTAACTCCTCAAGAGGCGAATGAACATGCCTCTCCTAAACAAATAAGTAGTAGCACTTCGGGTCAGAATACATTTGCACTATTAGAGAATGAAACGTTGACTCAACTCCTGCAAAAAATTCCATTGCCAAAACTTCTAAGCCAATACCATTCAACTTTCGAGAGAGATGCTCAAATGCTTTAGATGCAACTGTAGCTAGTCTTGCAGGAAATAACAATTTCCACGTAGGTAGGTAGATAGGTAGATAAGGCGATCGTCTTATCGAGCGCACTTAGGCCAGCATTGACCCTTTTTGATACCGCATGAGACATCAGGTCCCATCCCTTTCAAAGGTCCAGCCATTTGGAGCTTTTAATGAAGCAGTTGATGGAGCTAATCTTTTTTTTTTAGATATCTCCCAAGGAGTCCAGAAAGTAATCGCCTAGGAAAGTGCGCCTCCTTCTGGACAGCGCTGGACACGTGCACAACAGGTGAGCAGTGGACTCTTCCTCCTCCTCGTCCATGCAACTCCTGCAGAAGTCGTTAGAGGCAATCCCCAGTCTACTCCCGTGTGTGCTAGAGTCCAGTGTCACGTTAGGACGCTAATCACGGAACCTATGCTTTGTCTATTTAGAGCCACTAGGTCCTTAGAACGCTTGACATTTATCTCTGGCCAGGTTTGTCTAGCTATTTTACATCTGAAAATTCAGACCAGCACCTGCCCGCTGTGCCTAAGGATATTGTATTGTCTGCTTAGCTATCTCGTCTAAAGATTTACGGCAGCTCTTAACGACTTTTGAGGTGATAATAGCCGAATCCAGGGAGCGCAAAGCAGCTTGGCTGTCGGACAGAATGCAAATATCAAGTCCAGATATATTTTTCTTCCTTAGCCAAGACAGTGCTGCCTCTATAGCCGCGACCTCGTGCCTGAAAAACATTGCAATGGTCGGGCATCTAAAGGACATGGTAATGTCCAAATATTCTGAGAATACACCACCTCCCACCCTACTCTGTAACTTGGATCCATCTGTGTAGATGTGAACCCCCTTCTACATGAGGGGGGATGCCATCCTTCCATTCGTCCCTGGAGGGAATGGAGATCCTGCACATACCATTGAAGGCATTGGTGTGATGTAATCGAAAGAGTCAGGAATACCCTCAAAATGTCTTAAAATAGAGGCATGACCTACATTCCTGGCAACCCACTGATGTGTAGCTTTTAGCCTTATAGCTAAGTTTCAAGCAATTTTTTCGCCAAAAAGCCCAACAGGTAGTAAATTGAGCATAATGTCCAATGCTGCCGTTGGAGTCGTTCTAATGGCACTACTTATGAATACCTCTGCCGTTCTTTGTACCTTTGTTATCAGCCTATTGTATGTGGACTTACTTAGGGCTGTCCACCAAGTAATCACCCCAGAGAAAAGGACTGGTGGTACCACAGCTGTGTATATCCAATAGGTTACCTTAGGCTGTAACCCCCATTTTTGCCTATAACTCTTTTGCAAGAGTACAGAGCTACCTTAGCCTTCCTAATGCGTTCGCTTATATTAACCTTCCAGTTCAGCTTCCTATCTAGAATCACGCCCAGATGTTTAGCCTCCTCAGGTTAATATCTACACCCATTAGTTTTGGAGCGATAAATTGAGGAATTTTATATTTCCTAGTGAAGAGCACCAGCTTAGTCTTTGTCGGACTAACCACCAACCCACAGTCAGTAGTCCTTTCAACATGTGTTGCATCAAGTCCCTCAAAGTAGATATGTATTTTCCCGAGATACTAATAGCAACATCATCCGCATACGCAACCACCTTACACCCTTCCCTCTCTAGTCGAACAAGCTTCCTCCTCACTGAGCGTGGTTGTCCCTAGGAGAATCTCCAAACCCCCCCACAGTTGACACAGAGTCACTGCGTTTCGGGTGCATCGCGGAGTCCTCAGCAGCAGCAGGATCAGAAGTTACCCCTAAAGGATTCGCTCCCACCAGGGTCGCCAGAGATTCGGCGTTCACCATAATGGTTACTGACCTGGAATCCCCTTTTGGTTCCTCTACCTTTTTTTTTTTTTTTTTTTTTTTTTTGTCGGTACAATCTAGTTAGCGCAGCACTCAGACAGAGTATATATCCATTGTACTGCACTTAAGGTTCCCTTTTACTCTGCTTTAAATCTACCCGACCTCCGAAGAAATAGAAGTAGATCCCGTGGTGCCAAGGAGCCAAGTTGGTTACTCCTCAGCACATCAGTGCCAAAAATCCCAAACCTGATTCGAGCAAAGGCAGGGCAGACGCAAAGAAAATGGTCCGCCGACTCGTCTTCTTCTCCACAGGCTGGGCACAGCGCACTGTCTGATATGCCAATCCTTTCCATGTTCCTAGCCCATAGAAAGTGCCCCGTCATCACGCCAACCAACAGCCTGCAGTCCCTCCTAACTAAAGATAGAAGGAACCGTGAATATCGGTCAGAGATAGCAGGTACCATAATTTTCGTCCATCCGCAGCCTCTCTCAGCCCGCCATGCTCGTTTGTGGTTCGAAACAACCCACTTGTTTGCAGTGGCTTTGATGGCAGCAGAAGGGAGTGGCAGAATAGGTTCAGGGCCAATAAAAACAGCCTCAGAGCCCATCCTGGCCAAAGGGTCAGAGGTCTCGTTACCCACAATGCCAGCTTGTCCCGGTACCCAAGTCAGCGTTTGACTATTATGTTTTCCAACATAATTTTGCCTGGATTTGCAGGACCTGACTATCGTGGAAGTGGTGGTAGGGCTATCCAAGGCCATGAGCACAGCTTGGCTGTCACTGCAAAAACAAATAGATTTGCCTTTCCACCTGTTTTTCACAACAAAGTCCATCGCCTCAAGTATCGCATACACCTCCGCCTGAAACACAGACGCATGCAGACCAAGGGCAAAGAACCGACGGGTCCCACAAGATTCCACGAATACACCAGAACCTGAACCTTCTTCAGTCCTGGAGCCATCAGTGAAAATACGGCAGCAGTGTTTGCCGGGCTCGTTCTCGGGATCTAACCATGAACGAGCCTCTGGCAGAAACACATTGTACCGCTTTTCTAGTATGACGGTTGACGACATGGAGTCCGGGGGCATAGACAGGATTGCAGAATCGATGTCAGTGCCTGCGCCGTCGTCCAATATCGAGTACACCCCATACCAGTGGCCACTATGTTTCACTCTGCAGATGGCCTTAACTGCCTCTCCGCGGATGAAGACATCTAGTGGCGGGAGATTCACCAAAGCATCAAGTGCCGGGCCTGGAGTATTCGGAAATGCTCCGGTACAACATATGGCCACAGCACGTTGTAGTTTTGATAGAGCTTTTTTAACCCCTACAAGAGAGAGTCTGCTCATACAAAACATCGATGCATAGGTGATAATAGGTCTTACCATAGCTGTATGGATCCATAGGACCTTACTAGGGGAAAGACCCCATGTCTTACCAAAAATACCCTTACACTGCCAGAAAACTGACAGTGCTTTGGATGTCTTCAGATCGCCATGCGTTTTCCAAAGAAGTTTGTTATCAAGGATGACTCCAAGATATTTGATTTCCTTGGATAGCTGGATAGTGACTCCTTTTAGTGTAGGCAGAATAAGTCCATCAAGCTTTCTCCTTCTGGTAAAGAGGACAATACCAGTCTTGACAGGATTAGCCGATAGCCCATTCGCCCTGCACCAAGCGTCAATCATATCCAGAGTTCTCTGCACCTTTCTGCAGACAATCATAAGGGATGGACCTGTCACAAGACAGCCAACATCATCCGCATATGACTGAGCGTAGACACTAGAGTCATTAATGGCGTTAAGCAGGGGATCGATTACCATGCACCAGAGCAATGGAGACAGTACGTCACCTTGGGGACGGCCTCTACTAACCCCAGACGACACCAGCAAATCTTCCTCCGCCCGCACCGTTATGGTCTACGGTCTACGCCATGGCGCTTAGCAGAGCCGCACATACTATCGAAAGTAGCATTGTCAAATGCACCCTCTATGTCCACAAAGATGCCTATTGCTTATTCTTTCCTGTCGATGGCTCGCTCTATCCTTCCAACAAGGGTTTGCAGAGCCGTCTCGCAGCATTTTTCGCTTTGATAGGCATGCTGAAATGGAGGGAGTGGATTCGTCTTCAGAGACTCCCTACGCATGCGAAGCTCCACCAGCCGTTCTAAACTCTTTAGCATGAACGAGGTCATACTAATAGGTCTGAAGCTCTTGGGATTGGTGTAGTCGTCTCTTCCAACCTTAGGAATGAAAGCAACCCTCACCATCCTCCAAGAGCGTGGTACATAGGCTAGCGCTAGACATGCAGATCTTCTTCAGTGCTGCCAACACAAACTCAATGCCTTCCTTCAACATAATCGGATATATGCCATCCAGTCCGGGCGACTTGAAGCTGTCAAAGGATTTGATAGCAAATCTAATGGCAGCCTCATTCGCCACAATTCTGGCGACATACCAATCATGTCGAGAGGGTGTAGCTGCCCTGACAACAGTTCCGACCAAAGGTGGTTGTTGACGGGCTATGCTGGACCTGATTGTTGACCTGATTTCCTGGAAAGTGTGACTCCAACAGCAAGCTGAGTGGCTCACTTTGCCTCTCCGTATAGTAGCCATCAGGTTTCCTGAGCGACCCCAGCTTAGCGGTTTGGTCCTTTTTCAGGACTTTCTCCAGTTTTGCCGTGTCACTCAGGGATTCGATATCACTGCAGAAATCTCTAAAAGACGCCCTTTTCGAGTCCCGAATTAGCTTCTTGTAGTCCCTCTGAACACGTCGATATCGTTCCCAGTCCTCATCAATTAGTCTTGAGGGCCTGGTTGAGGAGTTTTCTAGACTCACGCCTCAGCACCTGAAGCTCTCGATTCCACCATAGAACAGGAGTCCGGCTAAGAGGAGGTCTAGTTGGACAGGCTAGCTCGAAGCTGTTTGTCATAGCGGTGTTGAGATGTTCAACAGCCGCCTCAATGTTCTGCTCCTTGCGAAGTTTCAGTGGCGTCACGTAATTGCTACGCAGTGCCTCCCTGAACTTTGGCCAGTCTGTTTTTCTTGGGTTTCTGGTGGGAAATGGCATCTGCGCCCGCTCTCCACACTGAAACTCAATGTATCTGTGGTCCGAGCACGAGTCTTCGGCGATGACCCTCCAGTTGTTGATCGACCATCCTAGTCTTGGATTTGACAGGGTGACGTCAATTACCTCCTGCCTTCTCGTAGTCACAAAAGTAGGCTGCCTGCCTACATTGTGCATGTTCAGGCTGGAGGAGGCAATATACTCGAAAAGTCGAGAGCCTCGCTCATTGCACTTGCTGCTGCCCCAGATCATATGCTGGCATTGGCATCGCAACAAAGAACGAGACCAAGATTGCGCCGCTCACAGAACCCTACGAGAGTAGCTACCTTCCCAGGTGGTGGCGCCTCCAAATCATCGTAAGGAAAGTAAGTAGATGCAATCACGAACCTTGACCATCCGTGCATACTCTTAAAACTAACCTCTGCCGCAGCCAGATCCTGACAAAAAAAAAAACCCAAAGGCAGGTCGCTGCGAGATGGGATGATATTATAAGACCGTCTCTAGGTCTAATAGAGTTTCTGTCATATAATATCGTGGCCCCTTTCAACGAGCCAATGCCACAGAGGCGACCCCTAAAGACCCAGGGCTCTTGTAATGTTGTTATGTGGGGTGATGTGTGCAGCTGGGTGAGTCGTCTACTTAGGAGTACAGTAGCGGCTTTAGAATGCTGCAAATTGATCTGCGTTACCGTCAAAGGACGATAGCTACGAGTATCGTCCGAGCCACTCATCTGGGAAGACATGAAAAGTTACAATCTCAAAGAAGAGACTCAGACAGCTCCGGTACCGAGAAAACATGACATCAACAGAGGCCTCATCCACTCGCACCACAAGACTAGCACCTTCTTTACCATCCCGGTTACTACCTCTGGTGTGTGAAAGAACTCGAAAAGCCTCGTGTTGATGCCAGGGTTCTGAGCAAGCAGACAAGAAAGGACATCTGTGGTCGTCAGATCGGGATCCGGAATCCAGCAGATGGCTTCCTGAGGGACACGCCTGCTTCGCTATAGACCGCGAAGCGAGTGGTCCCCATGGGGGGCACGTCATTGACTACACCCCTGAGCCAATCAAAGTTGGCCTGAGACGCGCACGACACCTGTAGAGTGCCGTCCTTCGTCTCATAGCCCTTCGCACTAGTTTCAGGACCGGAGGCAATGACGCGACGCATCAGATGACCTTTGCAGTATTTTATCTCTGCATCAGTCAGCCGATGGTCAGGCCCCAGCTTCCCAATCACCGCCATTGGTTGCGGGCCGGTAGACTTCTCGCAGTACGATGGCTTGGCTGCACCTTTGGAAGTGCTTGGGCGAAGGTCCAGCTCACCACCCTCTACTGGCAAAGATTTCGCCGGGCAGATGGTTTTGCTGGATACGAGGGGCTGGGCAAACTGCAGCTTATTGGCAACATTCTTCCCCGCCACATTAGCCGCCACCGAGGTTTCGCTCGTACCCTTTGGGGTCGTGGCGCCACCAGCAGTAACAACTGTAGGGCAGGTGGGAATGCTGTTCTCAGCAACAATCTTCCACCGCTTACCTCGCGAGCGAGATTTCGGAGAGGTCAATCCGTCCGCAGGCTCGGTGGCTTCCGTGGGTGTCACTTCCGCCGACCTAGGCCTTTCGGAGGGAGTTGACATAGAAGGGCCGGCAGAGCCACGTGAGGACTTCTCCTGCACGAGCCTAGCAAGCCGCTTCTTTCTCTTCCTCCTCGCTTGAGTTCGCGTTGCCCCAGAAGCACTGGTCGGTCGTTCCGCCACTGTGGTGACTTCCCGACGCAGGCCCTCTGGATCCAGGGTACGTTCCTCCGTCTCTGAAGAAGAAGAGATTGCGGTAACAACCCCCGTCTCTTCCAGGATGCGCTCTCGCTGATAAAGGCGAGAGACTTTAGCGATGGTTGGGGCCTCCAGAACCCGTGCCCCTTCCGCCGAAGCGGGTGGATTTCCACATGCGTGGGTTCCAACTGGAGTATTAAACCTAATGTTGTCCATCGCCAGACAGTGGTTTTTGTTCGAGACTCCTCCCTAGCCAGTTTGGTCGGATGGTACCCATTCTCTATACCATCATTGTGATAGACAGACAGCCATAACTCCCGCCCCTCCTAAGAGGTTCAGAAGTAATGTCATTTGCCTACCAAGGGTCCCCCTATCCACCTGGGGACGCGTCCGATGGGATGGCAGGCAAATCCAACACGGACTATAGAGACTTTAATTCAGTCAGTAAATAGTTTTACAACCAACATGACCTGCATGATGCAGGACAATTTTTGTTTTTGTTAATGTTACAACAGCGAATCTACACCTACAATTGCGCCAGCAAGTAAGTTAGTCATGCCAGCTCCACAAGCAAACGAAAAAACAACAAAAATTAATCTAATTAACCCCATAACTGGAGGATCGCTTAAAATTACACCCCCAGTGAATTGTCCGGAAAAATCAAAAATTCAAGTGGGATTGGACAGATATATAACCGTGCTAAAACGGGGACGAAGCCCAAAATCTTCGAAGATCGCTTCAATGGCAAAAGTACCAAAAGATGGAAATGCAGACATCCCAAGTTCCCAAAATCGTTTCGGAATTCTAGAAGATGATACGAATGATTCTAACACTCTGAAAAGGTCGAGTAAACCACCCCCGATTTATTTGAGGGAGCGTAACTTTAACGAGCTAATACCAGCTAAAAAGCGTGAAGGGTCTATAGATTGTTGTAAAAGGCATTGACTCCTGCGTGGCTCCAGAGGAGGTGAAGGGGGGCTTGCAAGTCAATGGCTTCAAAGTTAAAAATGTTACCAACATCAGAAACAGAGACAGAGTCCCACAACCACTATTTCTGGTGGAACTAGAACCAGGTGATATGAAACTGAAGAAATACGAACCTCACCCCATTTATAACCTAAAATATTTGTTGCACCGTAGAGTTACTGTAAAAGAACCACATAAACGTGCAGGACCCGTTCAAAGCCTGAACTGCCAAGAATTTGGCCATACTAAGACTTACTGCAAGTTACACTCCGTTTGCGTATTGTGTGGGGACCTACATGGTACCGCCAAATGTGTCAAACCAAAAGATGACCCAAAAATAAAAAAAATTTAGCAATTACGGTGGAAACCACACTGCCAACTACAGGGGCTGCCCTGTTTACGCGCACGTAAATCGATCTTTGACCAAAAAATCTATCCTACATCCACTCAGCCTATGAATCTGCTTAACTCAAATTTCCTAGAGTCAGCCCAACCATCTACCAGTCAATTTTCTTACGCAAATGTTTTAAAGTCTAGCCAGACTATAGTGCAAAAAGAGCTACCAGCAAACGATATCCACAGCTTTAATTTTAGTAGTCTTCAAGCTTTAATAGAGACTTTAATTCAGGCAGTAAATAGTTTTACAACCAACATGACCTGCATGATGCATTAAATGTTGAAAATGCAATCTACACTGCTGCAGGCGGTATTAAACAGACCATGAACCTAAAAATCTGTTTCTGGAACGCAAACGGCATCCACCAACATAAAAACGAACTGGAATATTTCCTATTGGATAAACAAATTGACGTAATGCTGATCTCTGAGACACATTTGACGTCTAGAAGCTTTTTTAAAATAAATGGATACACTTTATACGACACCTAGGACCCCCGAGGAAGAGCTTGTGGTGGCTCGGCAATACTTATAAAGTCGCGACTCAAACACTATTCTCTGGGAGACACTCGTGAGGATTACCTTCAGGCAACAAATATTTGCGTCGAAAAATTCCACCAGGACTTGGTGATTTCGTCGATTTATTCTCGTCCAAGATTTTCAATCACAGAAAGTCAATACAGTAAATTTTATAAATCTCTAGGACCACGTTTTCTGGCAGCTGGTGATTACAACGCTAAGCATACTTTCTGGGGATCCCGGCTAATCACCCCGAAGGGACGTGTTCTATTTGATACAATAAATAAAATGGGGTTAAAAGTAATTTAACTGTAAATGAATAATGGCTATTGTCAGAAAAAAGAAGAGTTCGAAGAGAATGGCAACTATACAGATCCCCGCAGTTAAAAATTTAGGCTGAAAGAATGTACCAAACAGCTAGGAAAATTATTAGAATATAAAAAATCAGCATCTCTGCAGAAATTTCTCGAAGATCTCAACGCAACGCCACAAACATACTATTAGCTATGGCGAGCAACCAGAGGACTTAAAAAACCAGAGATATGTAAGCCTCCCCTACGAACGTTGGGCGGAGCTTGGGCAAGAACTGATACTGAAAAAGGGAATCTTTTTGTAAACCATTTGAAAACCGTTTTCACTCCAAACATATCTGCTGATATAGTTGAGCTGCCAACAGTGGTCGCGGAAGCAGCGATACCTCTGAGATTTAATATTCAGGATTGATTTCCACATGCGTGGGTTTTCCACATGCGTGGATTTCCACATGCGTGGGTTCCACCTGGAGTACTAAACCTAATGTTGTCCATCGCCAGACAGTGGTTTTTGTTCGGGACTCCTCCCTAGCCAGTTTGGTCCGCGGATGGGAACCATTCTCTATACCATCATTGTGATACACAGATAGCCATAACTCCCGCCCCTCCTAAGAGGTTCAGAAGTAATGTAATTTGCCTACCAAGGGTCCCCATATCCGCCACCTGGGGACGCGTCCAATGGGATGGCAGGCTAATCCAACACGGATTCCTCTACCTTAGTCACCTTCCAATTTTTAGTCGGGAGCTGCTGATTGCTCAACCTAAAGATCGCCAAGATAGATACATGGTCAGAAGGTTCGGATGGGATCCAAGCGCGCGCTCTAGGTCTATTAGGGATCAGCTCCCTAGGTACGACTCCGAGCCTTGCGCCTGGCCATGCTTCACCTACCCTGGAGATCGCGATCCTATATAGGTCGTTTGACCTTTGATCCGCGCAGGCAATCAGCTTCACGTGGCCCTGATGCCATCCGCTGTGGGAATTCTTTCATAAGCTGGAGGTAGAGCCTCTTCTACATTTTTCCAGCACTCAGGAGAGATACTGCCATCCAGGTCATTGTGATCTATGACCGCCATGACCTGGTGTCCTTTCAGCACTTCGCATTCCACGTAACGTCCATAACAAATGTGAATATAAAAGAAGCGAAACTACAGACATACAATGAAAGCAATTACCGCAAAATTCCATCCTATCTTTAAAAAAATGGTAAAAACTACTTTACATACGAGTATCGACTGAAAAGCAGTAACGGCCTAGTAGTTATTATTAAAGGTATTGAGAAAAGTGTAAGTACTAATGAAGTCAAAGATTCTCTCGAAATCGCCGGATTTAAAGTTAAAACGGTATTCAACATTAAGTAGAGCTTGAACCGAATGGAAGAAAATTAAAATTAGCGAAACACACCCATATACCATCTGCGTTACTTATTACATAGACGAATAACCGATGAATAACCACACAAAAGAAAAGGCCCTGTCCAGTGCTTCAATTGCCAAGAATACAGCAACGTAAAATCATTCTGTACCTTACGCACTCTTTGTGTGGCCTGTGGGGACCTTCACTATTCCTCTAAGTCTTTTTCTGCCATATTGACTCGGCACTTTTGGCCATCAACTCAGTTCTTACATCTGCAGCCATACACTCATCTCCAGCAGCCTCATTATCCCACTACGCCACAACTCGTACAACATCTGCAGTTATCGATAATTGCGTTAAGGAGAAAAGGCGCTTAACAAGCAGAAATTAGCATTATCAAAAAAACGCCTCCGAGAAGCACTGAACAACTCCAACACAAAATACTAACTACTCTTTATGGAAAGCCTATAAAAATATAAACACTCCTAAATACTGTCATCCGCCACTCAGGCAAAATAAAGAAACTTGGGCAAGAAATGACGAAGAGAAAGCCTCAGCGTTTGCTAATCATCGCAAATCCGTATTTCAACCTAACCAACCAATTAACAGTTTTGAAATTCCACATCTGGCCCCTAAAATACCACTAATCCCGATGAAGGTTAAAATAAAGGAAGTGCAACTTCCAATTAAAACCCACCTATACTCGAAAAAAGCACCAGGATTTTAATTAATTACCACAAAAATGATTGTGGAATTGCCTGAAATAGCTATCAAAATAGTGGCGCAGTTATTTAATGCAATACTAAGAATTGGGTATTTTCCGCAACCCTGGAAGATATCACAATTAAGATTATACCAAAACACGGAAAAGACGCAACTCAACCGTCATCTTATCGGCCCATAATCTTGCTCCCAGTAAATTCGAAAGTATTTAAGAAAATGCTTCTTCTAAAACTGTAGCTGCACATATACAAATCCAATATTATTCCCCACTATCAATTTGGATTTCGTAAGAATCACAGAACCATAGAGCAAATTAGCCGCATTACTAGTGCAATTCGAAATACTTTGAAGACAAAAAATACTGCTCTGCTATATTTTTAGATATTCCACAGGCGTTTGACAGAGTTTGGCATGCAGAATTAATATACAAAATTCCAAAACTGTTCCCAGTTAATGTGCACATGCTACTGGAGTCGTATTTGGATAAGCGAAAGTTCAGAGTAAAATATGGAGAATACACCACCTGTCCTATATGTATTATTCACTGCAGACCTCCCTACTGATGATCATCTAGTCACTTCAACATTCGCAAATGACACAGCTACATAGCAATCCAATAGTGGCATCGAATTACCTTGAGGAGCATTTGAAGAAAAGGGAAGTGTGGCTGGTAAATTGGCGCATTAATGTAAATGAGATCGAGAGCATTCATGTTACATCTATACTTAGGAAAGAGACATGTCTGATCACACTAAACAATCTTGCTATTCCTCAATCGAATACTGTAACATACTTAAGAGTCCATCTAGACAGACGACTAACTTGGTGGAACCATATTGAGGCAAAAAGAAAGCATATAAAGTTAAAGGCCAATAAAATAAATTGGCTACTCAACTTGGCAAGTCAAGGCTTGGCAAGGAACATAAACTTCTATTGACAAGGCAGTGATCAAACAAATTTGGGCATACGGAGCTGAGCTTTGGGGGAATGCTAGTTCATCGAACGTAGAGCTGATATAACGAGTGCAATCGAAAATCTTACGTGAATTAACGCGTGCGCCTTGGTTCGTTAGAAATGCTGACATCCATAAGGACCTCAACATTCCTCTTGTTAAAAGTGAGCTCACAGAGATTATGGTCAAACACAAAGAAAAACTACGGGAGCACTCAAATCCATTGGTAAAAAATCTACTTAGAATTAAAACAGCAACAGGCCTCAAAAGACGGGACTTACCTATATATTAAATAATTACTATAAGATGAACTAAAATGAAATGAATTTAAATTGAATTAAAATTAAAAGAAAAAAATGTCGGTAAATTTAATACTAAGCCCAAACACTGGTGCGGGATTTTAGCTCTTAAGATTTAAGTACTTATTATTAGGCTTGAAATGAGTGAATTCAATAAATAAATGAACTGTTTAAAAAAACAAAAGCATCGATCAACAACAACATCCAAGAAATCAAAATAATAATAGTCCAAATAATTTAAGATTACCCAAATAAAATATAAGTTATAACAAACAATCATAATTTTTATTAACCAAAACCCGAACCGATGGATGTTGATAGGGGATCTTCGATGTATAGGCAGCATACAGGTTATAATAAATCAAATAATAAGAATAATCATAATGAGAATAACAATGTCCAAGCGTGAAAGAATTTTAAAACCAATTGGGTACCACGAAATTTTGGACAAAACAATCAATTTAATAATCATAATCGGGGATAACCCATTAAACGTAGGAATTCTACACAAATGTCTGGGATGAAGCGAAAGTTTCGCAGGATGGGATTAGGCCATTATAGTTCTAGGAACATTAGCCTCTATCCCATCTAGACCGATAGTGCGTGGGGAAGAGTCACATCCTGCCCTAGGTAACCCTGCTATTCATAACAGAACACTACGGATCTAGACTGAGGAGTCAATAAACACTTTCCCGGATACAGGGTGCGGAGGAGATAACTTCTATAAAAAGCCTCCTTTTAAACCCGTCCGTCCGTCAAAGCAGGCCTTTTACGAAAAGAAGGAGGCGTTCAAGGTCCTGACAAAATAAAGCTCTACCAACTGATCAGCTCACTGAGGAGCAGGCCAAATCGGTAGAGTGGGCAAGGGGTATGCTATCCGGCCTGGTAAACCGGCGGGTGCAGCCCCAATGAGACAACGTTCGGCTGAAGAGACAGGTGAGGTCGCCAAAAGACAAAAAGTCGGCGGCCAGAAACACCCGTCCTACAGCGAAGTTGTCAAAGGTGCCGGCGAGATGCTGGTCATCATAGATCGGAAGGAGGGGGAAGGGGTCATACCCAAAGAGAAGAGGAGGTGGGTGGAGCAAGCGATTGCCGAAGTCCACCAATGGCGATTCAGTGGCGGCAAGCATTGAACTTCAAAATAGCAGCTTATGGGTAGCCTCTCCCTATATGCCCCCATGACAAGGAAACCCCACCGAAGGAGGTTCGGGCATTGGTGATGGAGGCAGCCACAGCTAACAGGAAATTGGTTGTCTCCAGCGATGTAAACGCTCAAAATATATTGTGGGGAAGTACCGACACAAATGCAAGAGGTGAGTCCATATTAGACTATCATAGAAAATAAGCTTAGTGTCCTAAATTTATGCTCAGAGCCGACTTTTATAACACAGAATAGAAAGGAAGTTTTGGATATTACCCTGATCTTCGATCAATTTGCGAATAATGTAAAAAGATGGAGAGTTTCGAATCAAAATTTTTATATAGAATTCGAATTGAACTTCCCAGTATCTCCAGTTAAGACTATAGAAATATACAGAGAACGGACTGGGGAAAGTATAGGAAGACTCTCAGGGGTTCACTGCCAAGGAATCCCCCCACATACCCTGTGGAATGAGACGGGCTGATAAATCAGGTAGCGAGGGCCTTGGATAGTTCACTGACAGCCGGGTGGCCAGTTGAGAAACTGAGAGGCAAGAATAAACCACCAGGGTGGTCAATGAATCTAGGCCTTCTCCGGATGTCTAATAGGCGATTATTCAACAGGACAAAACTTCGGGTTTGCCCTCGGACTGGGAAGCCTATAAGGCTGAACTAAAAATATAGAAAAAAGCAACCAGAACTGCGCAACGAGAGTCCTGACAAAATTATTGTTGGGATGTGAAAGTTACATCGGAAGCAGCTAGACTAAGGATAATCCTAGCGATGACACCATACAACTTGGGCTACCTAAAAGGTCCGTGAGATGTGTGAAGCGAGTCGTGCGCGGAATCTTTGACCCTTCTTTTAGATACACATTGTCCAGGTAGAAGGGCAATTCGACAGAGACGGCGTTACACGTATTCATTTGTATACTGGAAAAAGCCATTCAGCAGAAGGATTTTGCACTGGCGGCGTATATTGACATAGAAGGCGCTTTTAACAACATAACTGCGAACGCCATTACGGGAGCGTTAGAAGCTGTGGGCGTTGATCCTAATGTGGTTGCACTGATAGAGACTGAGTTGTCGCGACATCGCCTATGCTGACGATTTGGCAATTGTGATTAGAGGCAAATATCCAAACAATCTTATGGATATTTTGCGATCTAGCACGGCCACGCTTACTTGTTGGACGGAAAGGGGATTAGGGTTAAACCCCAAAAAATGGAATAAATCCTCTTCTCTAAGAAAAGTAGATTCCTATGCTCTCCCCTAATATACAAAGGTGTGGAAATTCCGATCAAGGAGACAGTCAAATTTTTGGGACTGGTACTAGATAGGAAACTTACCTGGAAATCCAATATTGAAGGAGTTAGAAAGGCCAATATTGCTTTGTACACATGTAAAAAAGCGGTCGGAATCAGGTGAGGTCTCTCCCCAGGAAGTATGAACTGACTGTACATTTCGGCGGGCAGACCTATATTGCTATATGGAATACTGGTATGGTGAACAGCCACTCAGAAGCAAAGCTATTTGAAGCTTCTTAGCAACGTCCAAAGAACGGCTTTTCTGTGCATCTCTGGTGCTTTAAGGACCATCCCAACTAAAGCTTTAGAAGTCAAACTCAACCTACCTACATTAGAGCTGGTAGGGAAACAAGTGGCCGCCACATCAGCACTAAGGCTGAAATGTGCGGCGTTATGGCATGATTGGCAGATTGGTCACTCGACTATTGCGCATACCTGGAGTAGTTCTATCCCACACATTGACCACTCTATACCTAATCTCAACTTCGATAGGCACTTTCAGACACATATTCCAGACGGCCATCAAGTCAATGAACTCAGTGGCATTGAAATCAAAGGGTGCTCAGGACTGCCGGGCAGTACTATTTTCAGGGTACGCCGTATATGGGTTCCGGGATATAGGGATATTGAGGGGAAGTGTAGTGCTGGTGAGTTAGCCAGATGGAGCACCAACCTTGCTATATGCACGGACAGATGCGAGGTTGGAATACCAATTACCACCTGTAAACTGAAGCTGAAAGATAGGGTCTTGCGTGAGGCAAATGGGTCTTGGGCACACGAGAGCACTTGACCAGGCTAATGTGGCCTTAGGGAGCTTAATAGAAGGAAATCTAGAGACTTGCTTGCCCTGTCGATAGAAGATATCTCTAAGGTCGTAGCTTGTATAACTGGTCATTGGAAATTCGGCACGCATGCTCTCAGGCTGGGAGTATTCTCTCATGAATAATGCAGAAGCTGTGGGGATGAGGAGGAGACTGTGGAACATCTCTTCTGTAGGTGCCCCGCTCTGGCAGAGAAGAGACTCACTGCTGGCTTGGACTGCTGGCGTTTTTATAGGCCCAAGCTGCCACCATCGTCCAGTACCTACTATTGTGGTAGGAATGGCCAATTCCCTCAGCTCCTAAGGCCACTGTTCATCGCCGTTGTTCTTGCATTGTTGTTGGTTTTATTTGCCCTTGTGTCACCTTCAACACCCTGTTGTTTTTCCTGTTGTTGTTGTGGTAACACTTGTCCTTGGACGACCTTCACCGTTGCGTTGTTGTTATCGTGTTTTGTCCTTGGGCGACCTTCACTGATGTGTTGTTGTTATCACCTTTTAAACGTTGCATTTATACATTTTCCTCTTGCATTTCTTCTTGTGCTTTTTCCGTATTGGCGACAGTCGAGGCGATCGTTCTGTCGTGGTCCCTTTGTGCCTTAATTTCGTTTCTACATATTGTTAGTGTAGCATTTATGCAATTCATACGCTTATTGTTCGTTTCGCTAGTGTCTGTTGTTGTATTTTGCCGCTTGCATCGCTGTTAGTGTAATCGGACAGTTGGAAAGCTGAAAGCTGTGATTGGTGGAACGCAGATCTTTCCATTGTATTTCGCATGGCCGTCGCTCTTGTTGTTTGTATTCTTTATGTTGGTTACCAAATCTGTGGGATGTTGGGGATGATTGCACACTGTGTTATGTTGTTGGTAAGCTATTTTTCTGCTTAGCGACTTTTATCCGTTTACACTTGATCTGGCTCGTAGGTGCGTGCGTGCACACGACATGTTGGGCTTGATGTGAGAGCGTAAATTTAAATTTATTTAAGTTCTTACAGTGCGTGTATGTGTACGCTATTGGCTGCTGTTGGTGATGTAGTTAATGTGAGTGCGTAAATATGAATTGATCTGAGAATTTACGTTCTCACACGATTAACTGCAGTTTAACATCGCATTTAAATGAACAAATTCCCATGCAATTCTTTTTGTAAAAAAGTGGGTTAACTCACTTTCAAAACTGAGTTAACTCACTTTTTCTGTTTGCATACTCCATAACAAAAATGTTATGTTAACAGCGGCAGCCATATCTACAAATATAAATATATTGACAGCTTTCATGCAGCCGCAGCCAACACCGTGGGTAAACGAAGAAAAGAAGGGAACATGAATTGCATTCTGTGTGGTAGAATTTCTACACAGAAAACATCAATGTTCTTTCTTTTTAGCAGAAATATATAATTCCTGCACTAAACGAAATGTTTACTTTTATTATTTGGAAATAGCAAATGCTAAAAAAGCAAAAAAAAACAATAAAATCATCTACCAAGTTTCCCCTGACATGAAAATGCTTACGCACTGGTAAACTGAATTCCTGTGGAAACACTTCGACATTTTTTAAATTTAACAGAGGTCTAAACTGCAGTTTAGATTTCGGTGGAAACGCGCTATTCAATTCTAATAAATACACCGTTTTCCGAGTAATCGAATTCTCTCTAATATTAAATTGTAAAATCGTTACGTGTGAATATTGAAAATTTGCATAAGTTGTCCCTCACTTTAGTAATGGGATAATTGAACAGCAACAACTACATACATAAATATTTTTTTAACTAACATGATAAAAACAGTTATTCGTTCCCAAAGTGAAATCTCTACTCCCTGTTATTTCACGATTTAATTAAAAGTAACGATTTAAAATCATGCTTTTACTAAAAGTAGCTATTTCCAATCACTGTGGATTACAACTGTATGTTAAAAATCGTGGTTTTCGCTGTTACTTTGTACATTTGATAACAGTATGGTTGAATGTAAAAATAGAACCATATGTATACATATATATACATATGTATCAACACAATGGAAACAACGATTGAAAAATAGCAATCACTGGTAACGGCTCCTCCCTACCCTATATCGAAGACGGATTAGTTACAACATTGTCAAACTATGGAATTTTCCAACTAACAGTACATCATAGAATGATACGGAAAATAAATGAACTAGGTACGTTTGGAAGTGGATCGCAGTGACACCTGACAACAATGACAAGGTACAAGTAGAACAGAAAATTAAAGAACTTGTCGAAAACTATAATAGACAGTTTGCAATAAACACAAAAATTTCCAAACAAATACATACAAAACTTGTCAAATCGGTTAAAACAATTTAAAGGGTCCTCTCCATACCAATACTTTTTAAAACACAGAAATAGATTTATACACACAATAAATTTAGAGAAGTAGGTATTTTAAATTCTTTGATACTTAATACAAAAGATATTCATGAAATAATAAGAATAGAGAAAAAACAACTATCCTAGGTTAATGTACTTAACGTTGAAAAATTTAAGATTATTCAAAATAATGATGTAACATACAATATCCAATAATGATTATATATGTACAAAATATATTGTGAAAGAAATAAATAAAGGAAGTGGAAAAATCCAAATTGATCTTATCTTTAATTTCTTTTGTATACCTATATGTATGTACTCGTATATGATGGATTACGAAATTGTAGGAAGATGTTGGCACACTACATCGAACAATAGAATTGCTAACCCAGCAATTAGAAAAAACACATCAAGGGTTGGTACTACAAAAAAAGCCCCAACTCTTGGGAGACTCAATTGAAACTACATCGCATCACACTGTTGTTAGTTTGATGTCTTTATTACAACAGCAACAACATAACGCAAACGTTTTCAACGCTGCAAGCGTAGTCTGGTAATGACATCGCAATAGAGCGAACATACAGCTCAGTGTAAAAGATATCAAAGATTTGCAAAGAAGTATTAATTTTTATTAGGTATTTTAAATTAAGTATGAATTGATGAAATATTAAATAAAACAAAATCTGAAAAGAAAACTGGCGCCCAACTATAATTCGGTAACTAATGTCACCGGCGAACCTACAAACAAAAAACTTTTTAATAAACATATATTATTGGTACACCTATAACTGTTAATCGGAGCTAACTGTGCATTTTTCCAAGAGCAACTAATTTGCAACTAAATCAACTGACGAAAACGAAAGTGGAAGCAACATAGCAGGAGGCAACAACAACAGCAACACAGGAGATGAAATCTAAGTCGAAGCAATAGAGCAAAATTAATAAAATGTAAGTAGAGCACATGACAAAAAAATTAAAACGAATTGAAATAGTGGTAGAAATAAACTGCAAATGTTATAGTGAATCTTTGCAAGGGTTTCGGAAATAGAATTATATTTAAAAAAAAAAAAGAAATAAGCTATCGCGTATGAATAACGACGAATGAGACCTTGATAGTATTTTTTTTAACAAACTACTCGTAGCTAGTAAAAAGGTAAACAGCAGTAATAGTGACGTTTCAAATTGGTGGTCAGGAATAGAAAAACCTATTAAAAAAATTAAAATGGATCCAGAACAGTTGCGAGCCTTAGGTAGAAGGTGCAGTTAACAGCGCTCTCGCTGAACAAAGAGCTAGTTTTGAAGAAACCATAACGGACTTAAACCAACGTTTGAGGACTATTATAGTGACAACCCCTGAAGTAGAAACGTACAAAGACGTAGAAATAATTCCAGGGAAACATTGTGACGAATCATTAGATATTATAAAATCACTGCCAGACTTCGACGGCAGACACGAAACTTACGTCTCGTGGAGGCAGGCGGCGCATACCGCATATAAATTATTCGAGAATTTCAATAGCAGTTCTAAGCATTACCAGGCAGTAGCGATTATAATAAAGAAAATCAAAGGCTCTGCCAATATGGTATTGTCCTCTTTCAACACAGTTCTTAACTTTAAGGCAATTATCAATCGCCTTGATTTTACATATTCGGACAAGCGACCAATTTATATAATAGAGCAAGAGCTGTCAACTCTTCGCCAGGGCAATATGACACTTTTGCAGTATTACGATGAAGTCGAACGAAAGCTGACCCTCCTCACGAACAAGACAATTATGACGTGCGATCAAAATATCGCCGCATCTTTAAATGAAAAATATAGAATGGAAGCACTCAGAGTGTTCATTTCCAGGAGGGCATTGAGGGCATTGAGTGATATAGTCTTCACGGCAAGACCGACTGATTTACCGACAGCGTTAGCTTTAGCCCAAGAGGTAGGTCCAACCACGAACGATACATGTTCCCAAGTAACTATGCAAGAAGTCTAGAAGACAGAGCACAGCGTGGGGAACAAAGGCAGCAAAATAAAGAAAGGAACACTGCAGGTGACCACCAGGCAAGCAATATGTATCAGAGAACACATTTTTCCAGGCAACAAAATACTGAAGCTAGGGCTTCACTGAGGTATGACCCGGTGCAGAAAATGGACATCGACTCTTTCCAACGCTTCAGACAGCCTACTCAATTCCAACCGGACAATGTCGGCCCATCCCAGACTCTCAGACAAAACCAAAGCCAGTTTTACAACCAGGCTTCGGCCCAGTTCTTTAACAATCAGAATCAGGGACAAGCAATGAAAAGACCACTTAGTAGCTTTGCTAGATTTACTGGCCCCAAACATCAGAGGGTGCACAATCTTTCCACAGATCAAAGGGAATCCGACTACCAAAACTTAGCCGATTCAGAGGTGTCGGGAGTTTTCGAAGATCTTTCGGAGCATGACCAGCTCAAGAACACTTAAGCTTTTAATAGATACCGGAGCTTCCAAAAATTACATTAAGCCATTAACAGAACTTAAATATAAGATGCCTGAGGAAGCACCTTTCATAGTAAAGTCTAGTCACGGATTCGATAATATTAAGGAGAAGTGCATGGTCTGGGTGTTCAACACCAATAGCACATTTTTTATTTTCCCCACACTATCAACATTTGATGGCATAATTGGCCTCGATCTGTTAACACAGACAGGGTCAACATTAGATTTTAAGAATAAAACTCTCACAACCAATACTGGATCTGATAAATACAATTTTTCCAATGTCTCGACGTTAACTTCACACAGGTCGAAGATTTAGAAGCACCCCAAGCAGTGGAAAATAAGTTTCATTGGTACGGACATGGTTTAGAGTCTTTGCAGACCCCAATGAATCTCTACCTTTCAATACAAACATTGTCGCTAGTATCCGAACAGATAACGACGACCCGGTTTACTCAAAATTATACCCCTACCATACGGGCGTTGCTGACTTTATCAATAATGAAATAAATGACTTATTAAATAACGGGATAATACGCCCATCCAGGTCATCTTACAACAATCCAATCTGGGGTGTATATAAAAAAGGAAAATACGTGAATGGCAACAACAAAAAATGTCTCGTCATAGATTTCAGAAAACTAAATCAAAAAACCATAGATAATAGATACCCTATCCCAAAAATTTCAGTAATACTTTCAAACCTAGGTAAAACTAAGTATTTTACAACTCTTGATCTGAAATCAGGACTCCACCAAATATCCCTCGCTGAACGAGACAGGGAGAAAACAGCTTTTTCGGTAGGAAATGGGAAATACCGAGTTTTGCAGGCTCCCTTTTGGGTTGAAGAACGCGCCCAGTATCTTCCAACGTGCCATCGACGATGTGCTAAGAGAACAAATCGGGAAAACATGCTACGTATACGTAGATGACGTAATCATTTTTTCTGAAAACGCAGAAGACCACGTCCGACATATAGAATGGGTTTTGAAAGAATTATATTAAGCAAATATGAGGGTTGCCCGTGAAAAATCACACTTCTTTAAGGAAAGTGTAGAGTACTTAGGCTTTGTTGTATCTGCCGATGGCATAAAAACAAGCCCCAACAAAGTAGAAGCGATTCGCAACTATGAGTTGCTATCAACACTTTCTAATATTAGGTCGTTCCTCGGACTAGCGAGTTACTATCGCTGTTTCATCAAAGACTTCGCCTCCTTGGCGAAGCCTTTAACCGACATCCTTAAAGGAGATAACGGTAAGGTCAGTGCCAACCAGTCCAAAAAGATAGCAGTAAATCTCGATGAAAACCAAATTAGAGCCTTTAACAAGCTCAAAGAGGTTCTTGCGTCAGAAGAAGTCACGCTGCTCTACCCAGACTTTAAAAATCCATTCGATCTTACGACGGATGCTTCAGCGTCAGGTCTATGGGCGGTCCTCTCTCAAGGAGGAAGACCAATTACTATGATTTCCAGAACCCTCAAAGATAACGAATTGAATCTGATGAGCGTTAAAGACTTAAACATCTACACCGACCATCAGCCGCTTACGTTTGCGGTTTCAGAACGAAACCCAAACCCTAAGTTTAAGCGATGGAAGCATTTGTTGAAGACCACAATGCTAAAACCATCTACAAACCAGGCAAAGAAAACTATCACGTCACCACATTCACGCTTTGGAACAAGAAGCTCATTTAGACCACGCAACGATCCACAGCGAGGAATCGCTAACCTACACGGTTGAAGCATCTGACAAACCAATTAATTGCTTTAGAAACCAGATAATTCTGGAAGAAGCCCAATTTAGTTCCAAACGCAACTTTATACTTTTCGACGAGAAAACTCGTCACCTAATCCACTTCACAGACAAAAACACCCTCCCGGACGAAATCAAGGTGATCATAAACACGAACATAGTAAATGCGATACATTGCGAGCTACCAGTACTCGCCAGCATTCAGCACGAATTGGTCAGACAATTTCCATCAACAAAATTTTGGCACTGTAGGAAAATGGTGCCAGATATTGTTGACAAAAATGAACAGAGGGAGATAGTTCAGGCTAAGCATAATCAGGAGTTTGGGGTAACACCCATACCATCCTACGAAGATTAAATTTTACACATTGACATTTTTTCGACAGACAAAAAGTATTTCCTCACGTGCGTCGACAAGTTTTCTAAATTCGCTGTAGTCCAGCCTATACCATCACGTACGATAATCGATATTAAAGGACCAATTTTGCAATTAATGAACATCTTCTTGAATACCAAAATAATCTATTGCGATACCGAAGCAGCTTTCAAATCGGAAACTATTACTTCTCTACTAAAAAAGAAATTCGACATTGACATCGCAAATGCCCCTCCACTTCACAGCACTTCAAATGGACAGGTCGAACGGCTCCATAGCACTCTTCTGGAGATTGCAAGGTGCTTGCAATTGGAGAACAAAGTAGACGACATAGTTGATAGCCGCAGTCGAGTACAATCGGACGATTCACTCTGTAACCGGCAAGAGACATATAGTTATAATTCAAGCCACACCCCCAGAAACTAGAAAAGAGATAAGGGAAAGAATAACGAAGGCTCCCGACAAAACAGGGTCTTCGAGGTGGGGGACCGTGTTCTTGTAAAATCAAACAGAAGATTAGGAAACAAATTAACCCCTTTATATGCTGAAGAAAAAATAGAAGCAGATTTAGGAACCACGGTTCTTATTAAAGGGAGGGTGGTCCATAAGGATAATCTAAGATGAATATTTCTGTCTTGTTTTTAAATTTCTTTTTTTAGTCATATTTAAAGAAATGAAAATTTAAGAAGAAAAAACTACATTAATCATATAAGATTTTACATTTTTTACATTTTTTTCATTCAATTGGTAAAGGCAAAAATAAAATTCAGTTAACAAGAACTTATAAACTCCGAAAATAGACAAGTAACTATCAATTTAAAGACAAAACAAATTGATACTGGCAGATTATAAGATTCACTCTTACCTAGAAACAGATCAATGATTTCCGAACTGAAAAATTTAATACTGACTGTCACCCTTGCAAAGAAAAAATAGTAAATCCTTCTATTTTAGATTCAGAAGATATTAATAAAGTAATTGTCATGCGTTCTACCAATACTAGTATAGTTGTTCTTATAGAAATATCTTATATCAAAGTTTTGTTAGACAATAAATTTTCACATTTTCTTATCAAATATCCTATACCTAAGTTAGAATGTAAAAAATATAGTTCAACGAAATGGAATCATCTTCCACCTCGCCGAAGACAACAAAGTTGCTGAAGGCGGCAATCAAGTACTGGGTATTGAAAGTTGTACCGCGACGCTCGCGATAACATTTTGTAAAGAGGTGCCACAGCCTACATGCGCTCAACAACTACCAGTTGCAACACCAGATCATGTCACCTCGAACCTGTGGTAGTCGTCCATGATGGCATCATCATAATCAAGAAAAAACTCCGCCGTTATAACACCAGCCAACGCGCGACAGGACGGTTACTGGAACCTTTCTCCTTATTTTCAATAAGGAGATTCGTATCCGAGAGGTCGAGAAGAAACTCCCAACAATATCCTTCTTATTCGGCCTAGCTACAGTTGCCATTATAATCTGTTGCTAGGTACTATTCACGCTGCACCGTGATCGACAGCTTCAGGAAGTCCTAGGACGAACTTCACTTAAGCGGAGTAGGAGTTAACACGATCGCTTGGTGAGAGCGGCGACTGACATCGTCGCGCCCGCTCTGCGTGGTCGTCGGGACTTTGCGATCGTTGTTCTGCGCTTGACTGAAGCAATGCGCTCGGCTGTTGTCGGATGGAAGAGCGGGGCACGCGAGGCGCGGGATCAACGGCTTACGAGCTCTGCTTGCTTGAGCCGTGGGCGGAGTGTGCATTTTGACCTTTAGTCTGGTAATGACATTGCAGTAGAGCGAACTTACACCTCAGTGTAAAAGATATCAAAGATTTGCAAAGAAGTATTAATTTATATTAGGTATTTTAAATTAAGTATGAATTGATGAAATATTAAATAAAACAAAATCTGATAAGAAAACTTGTGTGCCGAATTCATACGCAAGTACTCACACTTCGTAGTCCCGGTAACAACGACTGATAATGCCGCTACATTGTGAACGAATGCTGATAGCATATATTTTGTTAGAAACGCCTAATAATTCAAATCGTTGGAGGTTTCAAGATATATCCGATGCGGTACCAATATTTGATCCAGTCAAAAAAAATATTACGTACAATTTATGGAAACCGTTGAAGAATACGTATAACTAGCACGAACATATTTTGCTGCTAGCGATTAGAAACAACAAGGAGTTGCGAAATTATGAATTGACTCTCAATCTATATTCAGAAAATGGTGTGATTTCGTAATGGTGCGGATGTTCATATCGAATTAATGAATATTTCGAAAACCAATTCTGAAAGTTTAACCGAATATTATTATCGAATGTTAGCTATCGGTCGTTGCGGTCATATAGACGATAAAGCAATTACTAAATACATCATTAACGGATTTGATGATGATGGGCTTCGTAAAATTTGATCTGCCTTGCAAATCGTGAAGTGCGCGGATTTGTTATTGACATTAAATATCACTTCGAACTCAAAAATTTGACACTATCAGCTGATTTGTCGAATCAGCTGCTAGTGTCAAAGAAAATGGTGGCTTCGGGAAAATCCAAAAATGACAATTGGGACTCGAAACATAAGGGATCGGGACCTTTGTGTTATAATTTTCATGAGCGCTGGCATATATCGAAAAATTGTGTGAAGCCGCAACGTAAGCCAATATGTGAGTTATGCTCTTCAACAGCTCACAATACAGGGTTGTTCTAAACAAAGTCCGGTAAATTCCATTGAGAAGATGGTCACAAAGGATATAATGCTAAACGGTGTTACATGCAATGCCATAATCGATTCCGGAAGCGGTGAGTCACTCTGTAAAAGGAAAATAGCTAAACTTTTACGAAACGAATCGGTAGACTGCGAAAGACTTTTATCCAGTTTTGCAGGAGGCGAATCTTTATGCCGCGAAAAATTACCTAATGTTTGTTACCGTCTTAATGACTTTAGAAATGTCTCAATCGTAATTGATGACGATACCATTATATGACATGACAGTAGGTATCGATGAACTTTCAAAAGCGCGCGTCGAAATCGAAAACGAAAATTGTCAACTCGGTCAACGCTAAAAAATTAAAGGTGAACAATCATCTGTCGGATAACGAAAAAAATCTATTACTGACAGTGTTAAATACTCATTCGGACTGTTTCGGTGAAAAACTACACGAAATTGGTAAATGAAAGGCAACGAAAATGGAGATCGTTGTTACTTCTACAATCCCTATCGTAAAGAAACCTTATGCAATTCCCATTCCAAAACAGGAAATTGTAAATCGAAAACTTCTCGAATTCGAAATAATTCGACTATCATCATAGTTATATGCATCTCCTGTGGTTTTAGTCTCAAAGTCAAACGGCGAAGATCGACTTTGTGTAGACTCTCGTGCGTTGATTTCAATTATCGAGAAACAACCATGGCCGATACCAACAGTTGACGGCGTCTTGTCAACATTGAGAGGAAAAAAAAATTCACCATTCTCTATATGTTGTCTGGGCATTACCAGATTGAAATGGACGAAGAATCGAAGCGGTATACAGTGTTCATCACTCACAGCGGTCATTATGAATTTAATTGAATGCCACTCGGGCTTCGTAATGTCCCATGTACGTTCCAGAAAATGATGGCTAAATTTAGCGAACCTCTCAAGGGTAAAGTGATAAGTTACGTAGACGAAGTGATCATTGCAGCACACACTTTTGGTGAAGGCCTCGGTTATTTATTGAGTTTCTTTAAATTATAAAGAAGAACGCGTTGATGTTACAACGTTCAAAATGTTTCTTTAAAAAAATATGTATAACTTTCTGGATCACGAAATCGATGAAGATGGTATAAGACGTGGACGATTAAAAACAAACAATAGCCATAATAGAGTTCCCGAAACCAACCACGGTCACGGAAGTCAGACGTTTTCTTGGACTTACGGGATATTTTAGAAAATTTGTTCATCAATACGCTCACATCGCCACACAACATCACGTTTGTTAAGAAAAGATGTTCCTTTCTAATGGACACCCTATTGAGAAGCTGCGATTCGAAAATTAATCGACATTTTAACGAGTGAACGAGCTCTAGGTGTTTACGATGTGGAAAAGGAGCATGAGATTAATAGTGATGCAAGTAGACTCGGACAAGCGGCGATTCTAATACAAGCAGAGGGACATGTTTTAAAACCCATTGCGTATTTTAGTCGAATGTGCTCACGAATAGAAAGCAAATATCACGGATATGAGCTTGAAATGCTTGCTCTTCTTAAGGCTTTCCAGCATTTTCGCACGTATGTATTTAGTCTTTAGAGACTGTTCAGCTATATCGAATTTGAAGAAAACAATGCCAATAATTCCCCGAATATCACGCTGGCTACTGAAAATACTGAAGAGTCACGTCGACGCAATGAACAGGACCTCAATAGAATCGTCTCAAGAAACGGAAGATGTATCAACATGTTTGATGGCGATTGATATATCAGACAAAGATTGGATACCCTCGATGCAGAAGCAAGACGCGAAGCTATGTGAAATTTTAGATATTGTAACAACTAAAATACGTAAGCAAAGCGACTTTACAGATGCTATATCGACGGAAAGGGACTTTTAGTTGTTCCTCGAGGTGCAAGATGGCGGACTATCAAACTTTACCATGTCGATATCGGATATCCGGGTGTGGATAGCATGGTTCGAACAGTATTTCAGCATTTTTGGTTCCATAGTTGTAGGAATTTCGTAAAAAATTACATTAAATCGTGCATTGAATGTTGCTACAGTCGAGAACCAAAAATAAAAGAGTATCAACTTTATGGAATGGAGACTCCCCGAATACCGGTCGAAGTCTTGCACATGGACCACTTAGGTCCGTTTATTCGCAGTCGCCGTGGATGCGAATATATTCTGGTTGTAGTGGACGTACTTACTCGCTATACAGTAATCATAGCCATCAAAATGACAAAAACAAAGCCAGTAGTAGACGCTGTAAATCACGTAACGCGTTGTGTTGTCATACCGAAGTGAATTGTTACTGATAGAGGAACCACCCTTTACTCGACAACATTTTCTGAATTCAGTAAAAGCAACAACATCCGGGCTAATAGATTAAACGAATGTGTTAACCATTCTATATTGTCTTACTGGAAGACATCGAAAAATGTCATGGATTGAGACTTGGAATTACGCGGATTTCAATGTAATATCAACACAGCAGTGAATTCGACAACAAAATATTCACCGATCGATCTTATTTACGAATTCCCTATGCGGGACATCAATGGCAATAAAATGTTAGCTGTCCTTCACGAGTTGGACTCTTCATACGAAAAATCAACTTTATCTAAACAACGAAAATCAGCGATAAAACATACAAAAATCTGGAAGACTCGCTTCGATGCCAAGTATAAAAACGTCAGAACTACAACGAAGGTGACCTTGTCCTAATTGAAGGTGCTCTGCCAAGTACTGGAGAAACTAGAAAGCTGGACATTAAATTTGGAAATTTGCGACCCGACTGACAATCACGAGTCATGCGGTCAACCTCACCGCAAGTAAAGTATTTACCCGCGACACTTTGTCTGCTTTTCACCTGCATCTGTCGGGTCCTGTATACTGACTGGCACACACAAGTTGCTGTGTCTGATGTCAAGGTCCTGGCTACTGTCTCTATATACGCAACATTCATATAAAAAAATTGTCCATCATACCTGACAATACCCTCTCCTGGATAGGCAATATGGGACAACCGTTGCACTTTTGCTGCAAACCTTTTGTAGAGACTCGCCATTCTTCGGTATCCACGTTCGTAGCTCTACTTGGTACATCTGCTTACGATGTTGACTGTCACACTTCCGCTTAACGGCAATCATTAACCCTTCTTAAAAACATCGCTGATTTTCTGAAATAGTTCGAAGTACCTTACTGTAGTATATGCATTTTTGTTCTATTAGCTGATTAAATTCACTCTGCTTTTGCTCGATCTCAATGAATTTTTGTTCTACGGATTTTTAATGAATTTCCTCAACCTTATTGTCTACCATGCTAGATACCTCTTTTCTGGGTTGGGTGTGAACACATTTTGTAGGTGCCCAGAGAATTCATTTCCTTTTTCTGAGTCAGTTCTAGCCCAACTACCATTAAATAATCGAATGGGCCTCTCCAAAGTGATCGGGATTTTTAATTTTCGGGTGGTCGTCCATATTTAGTCCCTTGTGTTGCTGAGACTTATAAGTTATTGCTGAATATCATGCTCAGGATGATTTCCTCTTAATCATCTTTTTTCAGTGGTATAGGTTGTGTTATTGCAAATGTCTTCTACGGGGGTGAAGTCCAGAATATCTCCAATAATTTTTTTTGTTTTAAAAAAAACTACTGCTTTCTACTTGACTTATTTATTTAATATGGAACAAATAGTTTAGAGCGCGGTGAATTGAGACAGTACATGCACAGAATTTGATCAGTCAGTTCACTACCTCCAGTTAGCGTAGTTGTCTGGATGGACAGATGGACTTCTCTTGAGTTTTATTACTGTAATATATCGGTCAATTCCGGTTAGGATATTTTCTTTTTTATTACTTGTGATTGTCCTTGTCTTTCCTACTGGGATTTCGAATTTTTTTCCAATAGGGTCTTATATACATAAATTTTTGTTTCAATCCCCAAATCATTTACAATTATGTTTTTCAACAATAATTAAATTATTTGAACAATTTGGCTATACTATATATTCTGGCCATTGCCAGAGCAAATATTTTTAGTCAAGAATTTTTATTATTTATTCCTACATACATATTAATATATATAAAAACAAAACACCAAAAGATAAAATTAAAACCTATGGAAATTCTCTGGGTGCCATTCGCTTTACGGCCCTATTATGGCGAGACTTAAGTGCTCACCTAATTCACTAATAGTGAATATTTGACAAATAGTCAGTATTCGGTATTCTGACAGAAAATTCGAAGCTCTATCATTTACTGTTTAGTAAATGGCGCGATAGGTATTGACAGCGAGTGAAGTACAATTTAAGGTCTTCAAATAGAATAAGTTATGCTGTTATTAATCAAAGAGGAAATCACAGAGAAAAAAATTAAAAAGGCGACGATTATTAAAAAATATGATATGTAGTGATCCCTTTTCACTCAGTGAAGAGTTATTTTCAAGCAATTACCGCCTCAGCTAATTGCTGTGTCGCAGGCTAATCGAGCAGTTGTTGCCGCACGATACGCAAACAACATCTTTGCCTCTCGCAGTACGGTTCTTGCACAGCAACGCGACTGTTCTTGAGTTGCTCGCTCAAATATAATTTTTTTTATATTTATATTATATATAAATCTTAGATTTTTATAAATTAAATATATATTACTTTTAAATTATTATTATTATTTTATCTTACACCATAATTAATTATGAGTGCAAGGTGTTTGGGGATTGAGTACTAGCTACTGAGGCTTTTATAGAAAGAAGCATTTTGGAGAGCCCGTGGCAGGATTTGAACCTGCGAGTCTCGGGGTGTGAGTCTAGCATGCTTACCCCTAGACCACAGAGGGCGGCTACTTTTAAATATATTTTTCTTTTATTTGAATTGAAAATTTAGCGCTTTTCACTCAAATCACCAATCAAATCGGCTGTTTTTCTCTAAGTAGCTTTCACCTCGCTTAGGTTCAGCTTTTGGAGCTTTCCCCTTCTAAATGTTTTGACAGAATACGGCCAGAACTTTTTATTCACAAATTTGCATTCACTATTTGTCACGTTTACAAATAGTGAATTTGGACAGAATAGAATCGTTAACCTTCTTTGTGGGAAATTTTCCATCCGGTCTTTACACGCTCCGTGTATTTTCTGCAACATTTTTGTATGGTTTTCTCTACCGTGTCAATGTTCAAGTCATTGTGAATGTCTTCATTCGTCACGTACAAGCCTTCGTTATTGAACGGAGAATTTTTGGTTGTGTTCTTTGGATCAGTTGTATGTTGGCTTTGCTCGCAGTCCTCCAGCATTCTATCCCGTATTTATATATTGGTTTGATTATTGCCTTATATATTTTTTGTTTATTATGTACAGATAATTTGAAACTTCTTCTTTGTAGCGAACTTAATTGTCTCAATTTGTTTCTTATTTCGTATTGTTTACTTTTTATCTGTTGTCTACCAAGTAAGTTTGGCGTCCATTATTACGTCTAGGTGTTTTACGCCAGGTTGAATTTTAATGATTTAGTCTAAATATTGCATAAAATATATTTCTAATATATATTATTATAGAATCAGGTAGTTCTTTTAATGTTTTCCAGTTAATTAGGCCGTATCCAGGATTTGTCTGTTTTTCACTTTCGAGCTTTGTGTTTTAATGTAAAGCTAATGAGTCATAGTGAGTAGACGTGTTTTTGGTGCTAACGAGTAGAGAGCGGTTTTTATGCTATTTGCCAGATATATTGATCTGTTAATTCGCCTACTAAAGCTTGAAGTTGTGACTGAGTGTAGGTGTTTCTGTTGAGTTTTTTCTTTCTGTATAGTCGATATTAAATAAAGAAACCTGTTTTTGCAAAAATGTCATTGGCAACAAGACAAGCAGCGCAAAGAAGAGAGAAACAAAATTTGGCGCCAAGTTTGCACTCAACACCAAATGCGAACAAAGCAACTGCAGATAGGCTCTCTGACTCTGGTTTGCTGGCTGCATGGGATGAGCGGTTGGTTAAGCTTGAAGAGAGCATTGTCACAAAGCTTAACGGGTCTGTGAAGCTGCTTGAGGATCGTGTTATGCAGAAAATGAGTGAGTTGGCCGGTGAGTTGTCTAATATCAAGAGAGATTTTAGACAAATTGAGTCTAGAGTGTCGGCAATTGAGCGATCCATCACGGAGGTTGAAACACTGAAGTCAAATGTGCACTCCTTGCAATTCCACGTGGAAAAATTTGAAGGTGATGCTGTCTCAACGGATATATTAATTAATGGAATACCTGAGACCGAAAGTGAGAGATTGGGTGATACATTTAATAAAATCTGTCAATCGGTCAAATGTGACTCGCCGCGGGTTCGGGAAGTATTCCGTCTGCGCTCGAACCGTAGTCAATCTCAAAATGGGGCTGCGGCGGTTTTGGTGAGACTGCAAACGGCACAAAAAAGGAGTAATCTCTTTCGGGCTATTGCTGCGTTCTGCAAGTAGAAGAAGAGATCCATCTTACTCTCTGATATCGGTGTCGGCGGACAAACTCCCGTATTTGTACATGAGAGCCTAACTAAGAGCAATCGGGTAATTATGCAGTATGCATCGAGGCTTAGGCGGCAGCGGATGTTGACTTCTGCATTCTCCATGCGAGGCATGGTATATGTTCGAGTGAACCGAGATTCTGAAGCGAAACTGGTTACGAGCAAAGAGGCCGTGGATTCGCTCGTTGGCGCATCAGCAGCTACTAAATTACAATAATGTTGTCTTTTCCGTCATTCCTTATGTTTATTTCAAACTTAGCTATAAGTTTTCTTCTTTTTATTATTTTATTCTTTTATATATTTTTAACTCTTTACTTTTCATATAAATATAACTATTCTTCCACTTCTTTCTATACATTTAATTTGCTTTCTGTTTTTGTGGCTGCTGCTTATTACTATTACGGGCTTTGAGTTCTGTGGTGGTGCTAGTGGTAATCATAAGGTATTGGTTGATGTATTGTGCAAACAGCGTTGTGGCTTAAAAATTGTACATTTTAATGCTAGAAGTCTTAACTCTTCCAAACTTGATTATGTGAGGTACATTTTTGCTGATTCCTCTGTTGATGTGATTTGTGTGTCTGAAACTTGGTTTGGGAGTGGAGCTAGTGACCTATGTTTCAATATACCCCCTTACAAGCTTTTTAGGAATGATAGAGTCGGCCGAAAAGGAGGTGGTGTTGCTATTTTTGTTAAAACTTTTCTAAATGTAAAAATCGTAAATAGGTCATATGGCACCGGAGTTTAGTTCTTAAATCTGTCAATGTCTCACCTGTGTAAATGTCACAGTGTTGAGCCGTTTTTCTCTGATTTATCGTTGCGGGTAATTGACTATGACTACTATATTGTGTTTGGGGATTTTAATATAAATCTGCTCTCTGCTGATGCTGTTTCGGATAAACTTCGTGACCTTATTAGTGCGTCTGGCCTCTCTGTTGTGAACTCCATCATGCCTACTAGATTTGCAAATAATGCTGGCCCTAGCTTACTTGACCTCTTTATTATATCTGACATATCAATGCTATTTATCTTTGATCAGCTCACTTTTATTTCTGATCATGACTTGATATTCTGTACACTAAATGTTAATATTGGTCGAAAAATGAATACTACCTCTATCTCATATCGTGATCCATTGACTTGACTTCTTTGTTAAAGGAGCTTTTCCAACCAAGATGGGACGACTGCTGGTTTTCTAGCGGCATTGATCAGAAGTTGAATGGTTTTGTGAGTCGGATTTGTGATGTTTTCAACACATATGTCCCGATTCGCACTATTCAAGTAAAAAATAAAGCGTGTCCTTGGTTTGACGCGCTAGTGAAGCAGCATCTTAAGAAAAGGAACAGGTTGCATGTTAGATGGAGAAAATTTCCAACCGATCAGAATAGGGATTCTTACAGGCAAAGAAAAATTCTTTCTCCTCTAAGCTTGATGCATCTCTTCCATCTAAGCAATTATGGAGGAATGTAAAACGGTTTGGTGTTCATGGCAAAGATAGTACTGATTGTTTAGTGGAACCGAATGAATTAAATAATCATTTCCTGAATGGGTTTCACCCTGAGAATTCTAGTGAGTGTGAGCTGTCTGTGGTTGATGGACTTGTCTGTCAAAGTTCATTTGAGTTTCATGCAATTGAGTGAGTGTGATGTACACAGAGGGATTATGCGGATAAAATCTAACGCTGTAGGTCCTGATGGAGTCTTTATTAGGTTTATAAAATTAATTATTCCGTTTGTCTTGAGTCCATTAACTCACATTATAAATCACTGTTTTACCACTTCGTGCTTCCCAAGTCTATGGAAATTAGCGACTGTTGTGCCGGTTGCAAAAAAGGCATCTGCCGCTGCTCCTAGTGATTTTCGGCCCATTAGTTTGCTCTCATGCCTTTCTAAGGTGTGTGAGTCGCTTATGGCTGATCAGATATCTCGACATCTGAATGAGTTTAAGCTGCTGTCACCACTACAGTCTGGTTTTCGTAATGGTCACATGCTCGACTGCTATGATGAAAGTTGTTGATGATATTCGAATTTCATTTGATGATGACCAAGTAACTCTACTCTGTTTATTGGACTTTTCCAAGGCTTTCGATAGTGTCAACCATAGACTATTATGTTTTAAGTTAAAGACTTATTTTGGTTTTTCTGGCAATGCCTTGCTGCTTATGACGAGCTATTTGAGTGGTAGATCTCAGCGAGTGAAGATTGGTGATATCTTCTCTGATTGTAGGCCAGTTTTTTCTGGGGTCCCACAGGGTTCAATTTTTGGACCACTGCTTTTCAGTGCGTTCATCAATGACATTTTTTCACTTGACTGTAATGGAGTGATGCATGCTTATGCCGATGACATTCAGTTATATCTGTCACGCAAGGTAGGCCTTATGGATGATCTGGTTTGTAGACTTAATGAGGACCTTGATATTCTTAGTGGTTGGGCTCGTAGAAATGATCTGTGTTTAAATCCGGCGAAATCTTTTGTTCTGCCTATTTACAAAGACAATATACTTTTTACTGAGATCCCTCCGATGTTTATTGCTGGTTGCCGCCTTACACTTGTTAACAAGACAGTTGTACTTGGGTTTCATTTGAACTCGTCATTGACTTGCTCGGATCATATCAACCATGTGGTTTGCAGAATGTATATGACGCTGCGCTGTTTGAGGATGTCTGCTCGATTTACTCCCGTTGAAACCAGGCGCAGGTTGGTTGTGCAATTGCTTGTGCCTATTATTACCAACTCTGAGGTGGTGTATAGTGGTTTGCGCTCTCGGTCTTTACATAAGCTGCGAGTGGCGTTCAATAATGCTACTTGTTATGTGTATAGCTTGCGCAAATTTGACCATATCTCATCTTGGAGTAAAATGGTTCTGGGTTGCGATATTGAGAGCTATTTAAAGGCAAGAAATTGTATATTTATGCATAAATTAATATACTCTAAGGCTCCGCTATACCTTTATGACAAGTTGCTCTTCAGCCTGTCGAATCGTTGCAATAATCTCATTATACCGAGGTTTACGTTCCGAAACTCGGCTAGAATGTTTTTCGTTGGCACCACTAGACTATGGAACTCATTACCTAATGATTTAAAAAATATTGTGAATCACAACAACTTCAAGCATCTTATTTTTCTTTATTTTCGTAGTAACTCCTGACGCTTTATTTCTTCTCTTTTCCTTCCAAGTTCTACTATCCTCTCTCTTTTTTATTTTTTATATATTTTTCTTGTTTTTTGTTATATTTGTTTGTTATTTTCTAAATAATTGTCAATAGTATTAATTTTAATTTTAGTTTTAGCTTTAAGTTTTTAATTTAAGTTACAATTGTAGCTAAGTTAAATGTACAGCATAAGTTTTTAAAACTTATTGTATGATTAAGTAAATAAATTAAATTAAATTAAATTAAATTATTGTCTATATTTTAGTTTTGTTATAGCGGGCATTGTGTAGGTTGTTAAATTGGATATTTTGAGTGTCCACGTCAAAAAAAATGTTCGCAAACTGTTTTGAGGGAGTAGTTGCTTTCTGAATGTTTGTTTTTGCCAATGTATTATTTTCTGTTCTTATGGGTGGGTTTATGTATTATTGCACTGTTTCAGCTATGCAACAGTTTGCCAATGATTTTAAATAGTCTATGTATTTAGTCTATGTGTTATTATGTTTGTGTGGACAGTACACAGATGACACGGTAATTGGTTCTCTCAAGTCACTTATCTCTATAGAAGTTGCTTGAATGTGATGTGTTTATTATCCTTCTAGTTCTAGTTCTAGACTTTTAATGGATTTCTTTATGATAATTGCTGTTTCCCCGAATGCTCGATTGTCAAGGTGATTTGATTGATAAATGTTATAGTTTGGTATGTTATTATAGCTTCCATCAGTCGCATGCGTTTATTAGCATATTTCTAATTGAATTGCCGCACATGAAAGTCTTAAGTTCATTGGTGTTCCAAATATCAAAAGTTATTTTATTTCTGAAAACCATCTAGTTTCAAAACAAGCAAAGTCACATTGTTCATCATACTTGTCATTTCGGTTATTAATTGCTTTATCATTCTATTTAATTATGACAGATCATCGTTATGCTGTGTTGGTGTGTGTTGTGTTAAGTCTAATCGCTGCTACTTTAGCATATGACATTTCAGATGTATAGTTTTTATTTGTTTGCACTGTGTGTATATTCACAGATGCTTCTGCTGATTTTTGGTCATGAGTTGGTGTTGGAGATTATAACTACCAACAATGTGCTATGAGCATAATACTTCGCAAAACTTTCGATCAGTTACTATAACAATAAGCAGTGAAAGTAATAAGCAAGGAATTACGGTATGCATATACTATATGTGACAACAACTACCATTAAGAATCGAGTTTAAACAAAACATTTTAAAGCACATTGAAGGTATTACTTTCATCCTTTTCACTCTTTACTAAATTAATTATTTTTCCGGTACTTAGAACTAAGCAGTTAAAAACTGGTTCAGTGGATAATTGACGTTGAGCTAAGACAGACAATACCGTATCGGGCCACAATTAAATGTTGTGGAATTGAATTACAGTTATATATTCTATAGTTAATAAGTGAAATAAAAAACAGCGTTTTTATTTTATGAAATTATTATAGGCTTGTTGCGTAGTCCAACAACCCTATAATAATTTCATCGTCGAAGACACATTGCAACAACATTTTGGTGCCTCGTGTGAGGAATGATATGAACAGTGATTCTTCCTTTTAATTGTGGCGCTATCAACATTGACGACTATATCATTCACACGTGGCCAAGGTAGCATATACAGAACGGAGGGAAAAAGGGGTTACGAGGTAAGTGCAGATTGATATTAGTGCTACGGAACCTCTGGTTTATTCAAAATAATTTATTTTTTTTTTAAATGGCAAGGGGAATTATCGCCGAACAACAATGAGTTGCCGCGTCAGTGCAAAGAGTGGCTCGAAACTTTGCGAAAGATTCTGCGAGCCGTAAGACTGGTTCGTATTTTCAAACACGCTTGGAGTCGTTTGGCATATTACACAAAGAATTTCGGAAAAATCATCGATCTCTTATGCGGATGGGTGATGCTGACGACGTAATAAAAACTAATTACATTGAAGCCTATTTAGCAGATAAATTTTAAGATGAATATATCTCTGTGGTGTCCACTATTCGCAACGCACATGTCATTGCTTGGCCACCCCAACTAGTCGCACCTGCTGCAAATTCATCAGGGTCAAATTCTAGCGAATCCTCAACTGTCATCTCTCGTAAAGAGCTGCCATTACCTAAAGTGAAGCTTACCTTCAAGGAAGTGTTTCTGTCTCGAGTGCAGAACTGCACCACTTTGTCTGATTTGCAACGGTTCCATTATTTGAAGAGCTCTTTGTCTGAATGTGCAGCGCAGGATATACAAAATCTTAGTCTTGTCGAGGAAAACTATAAAACAGCATGGGAAATGCTGAACAACACCTACGAAAACAAGAGAATTCTATTCACGCACTATATGGATGTGCTTTCCCAACACTCACTTACAATTCGCATGGTTCCTACATCGATAAAACGGTTCACTCAAACATGCAGGTCGTGTATCAGTTCCATCGAAAAACTCGGAGTCAGCAAACTGAAATAATCGTTTATTACTTATTGAAACAACTTTCTTCGAACATTCACACTGGAATCGCATGTTACGGAAAAGTAAGGATATTCCGTATTTAAAAAAATTGTGTGAATTTCTAGACGAGTATCATCAAAGTTGAGTTACTGCAAATATTTCGCAAGTGGTTTCCAAAACAGTCATCAGCCAGGGTATCGTAATCGAAATAATCTTCCTAAGCTTACAACTCGCCAATCTTATCAGATTCTGAAGCAAGAAGCAAATAGTGTGCCCAATCTGCGAAAAAGCAAACCATTCAGTGCGTGAATTTCAACTATTTATCCGCATTAGTGAGTCGGATAGAAGCGAGTTGGTTGGCAAGCATAATTTATATTTCAATTGTCTAGAATATTCTCATGTCGCATCTAAATGCAGTAGTCGAAGAAGTTGCTTTAGGTGTGGCGAGAAGCACCACACACTTATTTATTCCAATCTGGATGCGGCACGAGCGAGAACAACAACACAGGTAACGGCGGGCACATCAAGCCACGTATCAACCGCCAACCACCAATCGCTGATGGTCAAAAACTTGCGCTCCGAGCATTTTTGGACCAGGGTTCAAAAGGATCCTTCATCACCGAACGCGCCGCCGACTTGCTAAGACTACCTGGTGAGAAGACATCCATCAACATCATCGGATTAGCAAACATGAAAGTCGCCAGCTGCCGTTCATATGTTAATATCATCATCGGATCCAGCTACGATGTCAACATTTCGCATCAGGTGCTAGCAGCGAATATTCTGAAAAAGGTCGATCAAATTATGCCGGATCAACGTCTGCCCGCAGAACAGCGCCCCTATCCCACAGGGATTGATCTCGCTAATCCGAACTATTTTGAACCGCAGTCCATCGATCTCTTGCTCGGTAACAATGTTTACGACGATCTCCTTCGCGATGATATTCGTCGCACATCTCTTGGACAACCTATTGCTTAACGAACGATGCTGGGTTATATCAAAGCTGGAAAATTTCAGCCGTCATCAACGCCAACTATCACGGCAACGGCTGCGCACACTCATGTTGAGACGGACAACTTGCTACGCAAGTTATGGGAGCTGGAAGAGTTGCCCACCGATGACGTCGAGTCCAATCAAGATTCATGGTGTGAGAACTTTTATAAGGAAACTCATCAACAGCTGCAAAATGGCAAATACATTTTACGTCTACCAATCTTATCAAGCCTGAACCCATCCAGTGTCATCGTGTCCTATTCGATGCATCCACAAAAACAACTAACGGAAAGTCACTGAATGACATCCTGGCATCGGTCCTGCACTTCAAACTGATCTTTCCGCCGTATTAACAAACGGCGTTTTATCAAGTACGCTGAAAAAATGTATCGTTGCATTAATATGAATGACGAAGACGCACAATATCAAAAAATCCTATGGCGCAACTATCCATCGGAAAATATCCGTGAGTACGATTACTCAACTCGTATTATTACTCAACAGTCATGTTCGGCACGCGTTCGACTCCGTATACCGCCATCCGCACGATGCATCAACTGGTTGATGACGAGGCCCATTATTTTCCTCTGGCTCTCTCCTCAGTTAAACAACAAACCTACGTCGATGACGTTTTATATGGAGGATGTTCCTTAACTCAAGCAGTAGAAAGTCAAACCCTGTGAATTGGACTGCTAAGAACTGGTACGTTTACGCTACGCCAATGGGCAAGCAACAACTTTCAAATGCTGGAAAAGCTGAACATTGTGAAACGAAAGAATCGCTGCAGTTAAATTCAAACGAAACGTTGAAGATTTAGGAATGCCTTGGAATCCATCGACGGACCAATTGACATCCAGCATTAATTTTCAGCTCCCAATTGGTCCTGCTACGAAACGTATAATCTTATCTACGATCGCATGACTTTTCGATCCGCTGGGTTGGTTAAATCCTCTAATCGTCAAAGCTAACTGAATAATGCAACAATTGTGGTCGCAATATCTTCGGATGAATTCGAGCCACCAACAATGCTGTCTACATGGAACAAATATCTTCTAGAACTTAATTCTATATCGGATATTCAAATACCACGCTGGTTGAGACCCCTTCATGAAAATGTTCCGGCCAGTCTTCATCTGTTTTGTGACGCGTCTATACATACATTCGCTGCGACAGCTTACTTCAGAGTGCATGAGAGCCAAGGTGATTATCATACCAATCTACTCATTGCGAAATTGCAACCTAAGCTAACTCAAGTGGTTAAAGCAAAATCGAAATTATGACATTAATTATGCTAACACATTTTTTTGCACAGAATCTATGCTAGTACTGGGATGGATTCGCGGGGATCAAAATCGGTGGAAGACTTTCGTGGCTAATAGATTAAACAAAATCCTGCAAATATCGAACAGTAAACAATGGCGTCATGTCGCTTCAGAAGATAATCTAGTGGATATCTCAAGTCATGGTATAAGTCCTGCATGGCTTCCAAAGGATTATCAGCAATGGCCAATATCAAAAACGCCAACCATTCCATCATCATCTTTAGTACAAACAGAGGTAAAAACTGTGAGTGTGCACCGAATCACCATAGAACGTAGCTTTTTATCAATGGTCATCGAGAAAATATCTTTTTATAGCCGGCTTATCCGTATTATGGCATATTGTCAACGATTTATCTTCAGATTTAAGCAATCAGTGAGCAACCGACACACGGGGGCATTAACCTTATCAAATCTGGAAATCAGTTTTGTGAGCATAATACGGATTGTTCAATATGATGCATTTTATAACGAGGTGGTAGCCCTTTCGTCGAATCAACAACTTACAGAAAAGAGTTTGCTTACGCCTTTAGAACCGTTATTCGATCAATCCATCAGCGTCATAAGTCTAGGCGGTAGACTTCGTGATGCTCTTCTTCGCTTCGAGGAAAAAAATTCATTTATCTTGCCATCAAAACAGCATTTTTCGAAATTATTAATCTCTCATAGCTATTTGCTTACGATACATAGAGGTGCAGTTTTAACTGTAAATCATACGCGGAGCCGGTTTTGGATTATCAATGGTTGCAATGCTGTTCGAGCAGTGATTCATCGATGTGTAACATGCTACTAAAACAAACCCAAGCTTCACGAGACTGATGGGAAATCTGCCTGCATCATGTATCCAGGCATCCCAAGTATTTTATTCGACGGGTATCGATTATGCTGGCCCCTCCAATATCTCTCCATCTAAAGGTCTCGGACCCACTTACATCAAAACATATGGGGCGCTCTTTGAATGTTTGGTGTCCAAGGTTATTCATCTTGAACCCTTTGGAGATTTGTCGGCTGATACCTTCATAGGCGCTTTGAGACGTTTCATAGGTCATCGAGCATTATGTAATCATATTTATAGTGACTGGGTGCCAACCGATAGTTGCAAGCAAATTGTCGATGAGCATGAATTCATTGTGAAGAGCCAACGATATCTCGATACGACGAAACACCACCAGAAACTGAGACGGGTAAATTTGACATGAACGCGCATATCGAATAAGATTGCGTACAGCAACTGGAGATAATGCACCGGTGCTTGGAAAAGTTCCACGAAAAATCACTATCGGAACCAAAAGAGTGACGCACGATTTTGTAGTTGCGGATATTGTTGACGAATTAATCTTATGTGTGGATTTTATAATTCGGAATGGATTCACCCTAGATTAGAAAAACCGAATATTGAAATATGCGAACACCGAAATACCGTTATCCTTTGGTGAGTTTATGTATGTAGGTATCCAACAAGCCCTTGCATCGGGCGGACAACAATCCCACCAAAGTCAGAGACATTTATATGGCCCAAAATGGGCGGAGATGTTGAGAAGAACAAGTTGTGATTGGTGGGGGCTGATGAAAAATGTTTACTGGACGACATCATAACTGGAAAAACCCTCGTAGAAGAACAGCAGAGCAGAGTAGTGCCATTAAGAGGGGTCAATCTTGCAAATACCGCTAGAACCATAGAGAAAGGATAAGTAATTGGAAATTGCCAGGCAATTTCGTCAATTGTAAACAGTCAGAGCCAAATGCGAGACACGAAAAGTAGGATACCAGCTGATAAAAAGCTACTCGACGATCTAATGAAAGAATGGAGTAAAGACTTATCCATGTAGCAGAGGAAGACTGCCAGTCAACTTTAGCAAATATGGTAAAACACATAATCAACACTGGTGATGCCAAACCCATTCGTCCGTCAAGCGTCAAGAAGAGCACCTTTGGCAAAAAGAAAGGTGAATGTGTTGCTGAAGGAAATTCATCATAAAAACGTCATTGAGCCATCAGCAAGCCCCTGGAGTTCTCCAGTGGTATTAGTCAAGAAGAAGGATTGCTCTACACGTTTCTGTGTAGATTATCGGAAACTTATTGAGATACCGAAGAAAGATAGTTACCTTTACCTCGCATCGATGATACCTTCGACACACTTTCTAGTTCAAATTGGTTCTCCTGCTTAGATTTACAAAGCGGATATTGGCAAGTGGCAGTATCCTAAGAATACAATAAAAATACAGCATTCAGTGCCGGTGATGGACTATGAAAATTTTCGGTGATGCCATTTGGACTGTGTAATGCTCCTAATGGACTGTGTAATGCTCCTAACAGACTGAAAGAGCCTTTGAATACAGCTCCCATCCTTGCGTATCCAATTTCTGGCTAAAAATTGTTTTTGGAAACAGATGCGAGTGGCTGCGGGATAGTAGGTGTCCTGTCTCAAGTTATTGACCGACAAGAAAAAGTGATAGCCTACTTCAGCCATATCTTATCAAAACCTGAGCGAAATTATTGTGTAGCATGAGGAGAACTTTTGTCGGTTAAGCAGTGCGTGAAGCACTTTATTTGTATGGACAAACTTTCTTGTTGTGAATGGATCACGCTGCTCTGCGCTGACTATTACAGTTCAAAAATCCCGCAGGTCAGCTGGCGAGATGGATTGAGAGATTGCAGAGCTATGATTTCACAATAAAACATCGCAGAGGCGGAAGCCACGGGAATGCTGATCCATTATCACGACGTCCTTCCAAAGTGGAATGCAAGCACTGTTCTAAAGCTGTATGGAAAGCAGCAGTAGTCGATGTCCGCTTAATGGCTGTTTTACCAGACGAGGTATGGACGGCGGTGAAACTAAAAGAAAAGCAACGAAATGTCCCAGAATTGGGAAAAATCGTGTCAAGTGCGAGAGCAGGAAAACGACCAGAATGGAATGAAATCTCGACTGAAATTCCCGTAACTAAAGCATATTGGGCTCAATAGAATAGCTTAAAATTGCAAGATGGATGCCTATTCCGCCTATCGCAAAGCGAAGATGGCAAACCCATAGTGCGCCTAGCGGAGGACATTTGGGAATAACAAAAACAGTCGAGAAAATTAAAACACGGATTTATTGGGTTGGTTACCAACAATCAGTAGTTGACTGGATCAGTGCTTGTGAAAAGTGTACAGCTGCCAAGGGATCGAGACCTCGCAGTCAGAGGGAAAAGCATTTATAGAACTTGTGGGTGACATTCGAGCGTATTGTAATGGACATCGCAGGTATGTTTTTAATGAATGATTCTGGCAACAAAAATATTCTCGTCGTAATCGACTATTTTAGCAAATGGTCAGAAGTATATCCCATTCCCGATCAAGAGGCTAAGATCCGTTTACACCCGCAATCCGATGGAATGGAGGAAAGATTTAATCGTACGCTTGAGGAACACCTAAGGAAAGTCGTGGATAGATATCAGAAATATTGGGATCAACTCATACCCCTGTTCTTAATGGCATACCGATCTGCAAATCACGATACAATATCTACAACACCAGCCAAGGCTATTTTCGGTTGTGATACAAGATTACCTGCAAATCTTAAATTCGGTGCCTACTCATCTACGGAAGTTTAATGTAGCAGTTATGTAGCTGAAAAACGAAGACAGTTGAATGAAATTCATGGAAACATTAGAAAGCGCACACAATTGATGAGTGATAAAATGAAAGCCAGATCTGATGTTTGAGCAAACTCCAAGGGATTTCAGGAAGGGCAGCTAATTATGTTTCATAATCCGCAAAGAAAAAAGAGATTATCGGCAAAACTGCAAAGAAACTGGGAAGGTCCTTACAAGGTGATAAAGCGGATCAACGATGTAGTATACCGCATCCAGTTTGCGAGAAGTGTCAGGAACAAAATGAAAGTCGTCGTCCATCTGGAGAGGCTATCTTCTAACAAAGTTTGTAGTACTATCGTAAGATTAAGTGGAGGGCAGTGAAACATAAACGATTGCATACTTTTAGGATCCCAGTTAAAGTTTGAAAAGAGTGCACCACCCCAGATATGCATTTTAGCCAAGACACAATCCGTGCAGAGAATAGTCTAGAACCCTATCGGAACTTCTTTCGGGGTGTAGATAATGTTCTAGAATATTCTCGAAACTTCTTGCGAGGTGTAGTTAATATTCTAGAATGTTCTTGAAACTTCTTGCGAGGTGTAGACAATGTTCGAGAATGTTCTCGAAACTTCTTCCGAGGTGTAGATAATATTCTAGAATGTGCTAGAAACTGCTTCCGAGGTCTAGATAATGGTCTAGAATGTTTTCGAAACCACTTGCGAGGTGTAGATAATGTTCTAGAATTTTCTCGAAACTTCTTGCAAGGTGTAGATAATATTCTAGAGTGTGCTCGAAACCACTTGCGAGGTGTAGATAATGTTCTAGAATGTTCTTGAAACTTCTTGCGAGGTGTAGATAATGTTCTAGAGTGTGCTCGAAACTTGTTGCGAGGTCTAGACAATGTTCTCGAAGCCACTTGTGAGGTGTAGATAATGTTCTAGAATATTCTCGGAACTTCTTTCGAGGTGTAGATAATGTTCTAGAATGTTCTTGAAACTTCTTGCGAGGTCTAGATAATGTTCTAGAATGTTCTACTTCAGCCATTCGAAAGGTATATAAGCCACCACACAATTGAAGTAGAGACACAGTTAAAGAGCAATCATGCCTTTCAATCGTAACAGTAACAGTATTAAGAAGTAATAAAGTCATTAAATGAATTATTAAAGTGCAAAATTGTGTTAAAGTAAACTTTAAGCCCATACATTAAATGTGTAAATTGTAAAAATTATATAAAGTTAATTATTTTAATTTAAGCAACGATTGTTTGATTGCTACACAATCAAGTGATTTAGGATATTGAGAGTTAGAATAAATTGCTAGGAGGGCAATTTCGTAGCAGTATAAATTCTAACAATTGGTGTCAGAAGTGGGATTGTGTATCTGTAATATAAACAATGGTTAAATTTGAAAAACTGAGTTTGGAGCAGATTGGATTTTTCTTGATGTGGCACAAGCGTTCGATAAAGTATGGCTTGAGGTTCTCATCTACAAAGTTCAGTACTACCTTCCCGAATATAGTAATATTTTGAAGTCCTACATTTTTAATCGGAAATTTAAAGCCAAACAAAAAACCCATATGACAGACACCCACAAAATCCTAGCTGGACTCCCACAGGGGAATATACTTGGACCGCTTTTGTACCTCTTATACACAAGCACAACATGCCCTCCTTTATCTCTTAATGGAGTAATGAAGCAAGCGAAGTGAAATATCTTGGGATTCATTTGGTTAGACGTCTCATCGGGCGAAGGCACATCGAATGCTAAAAGACTACAACTAAAGCTAAAGACTAGTACACTCTATTGGCTCTTCAACAGCAGGTTAAGTTTGGGTATAGAAAATAAAATCCTCCTATATAAAGTGGTAATTAAACCCATCTGGACCTACGGCATTCAATTGTGGGGCTCTGCAAGAATTTCAAACATCGAATTGATTCCACGATTTCAATCTAAAATACTACGCACAATACACAATGGGCCGTGGTATTTTAAAAATTAAAGACTGCACACGGAACGAAACATTCAAACTATTCAAGAAGAAATCGTAAATTTTAAGAGCCTTCAAACCAAAATTACACTCCCACCCGAATAGTCTAGCTAAGGACTTGCTCAAGGAACCAAATTCATCTCGTCTTAAACGATTTAACTTTAATTAATTCAAGGCTTAAATATAAAATGTACTAAGACTTTTTACTTATTTTTAGTTCTTATTTAGAAGATTCAATAAATAATGAAATGTTTAAAAAAAAAGAAAAAAATTATTATTAGAATTTCCACAAAAATAAATTTGTGTATAATTTGGAAAAGGAGCACTAGGGAATTGCGGCTTTCAGCTCTCATGTAATAAATATGCTATACTGGTATTTTTACATTTAATACATGTTGTGTTATACTATGTTAGTATTTTTAATGAAATTAATTAATTAGTGTTTTTTAGGAAACTATATAATTTTACTATATTATCAGTTGAAGGATTGTTAGCAGCTCGCTGTTGATTTTGTCCGAAGGAAGATTGTTTCTCGCCATATGGAAGTGTTGGCATTCGTCCAATTAGTGGATTATTGAAACTGATTGTTTATTGCAGAAATGCCAATTTGGCGAGCATGATCCAATTAGCAGGTGTTCGCGGCTAATTCTGATGTTCCCTAGTCTGAGGCGAATGAACGGACGGATCTCGGGCCAATTGAGATGTGTTGGGTAGTTAGGGCATAGTCTCAATGGGTTGATTGTAGCATAATGGTGTACTTAGTCAGCCCAAGAGCTGTATTGTATTTGGAGCATATATATAGCGGAGTATGTCTTTTTTTCGATTAAAAGTGTAAGCTGTAGTTCTAAATTACGTAATTACGTTGTAGATTGCTGTTAGCTCTGCAGTGAATGCAGAGCAATGTTTGCTGAGTAGACTAATGCTTGATAGATCAGCATTGTTGTTTACTACAGTGAAAGAAATCCCATCAATACTCTTTGAACCGTGGGTGTATATGTATTGCCACGATTTTTCTAATATTGATTTGTGTTCCAAGAAATTTTGCTGATAGAAAGCGTTGTCGGTATCCTTTTTTCAGTATTTTAACAGGTCAAATATTCAAGATCCAAGATATGAGATATTTTAATTGGGTTAATAATTAATTGTTCTTGCTTTACAAATTAGATACATTTGTCGATGGTAATAAGAATTTTTACCGGTCTTTTGTGATTTAAACATTTTGTGATCACTTTGTAAAGGATAGGGCTAAATCTATACCATATTTTTTGTATTAAACGTATGGTGGTGTGTTAAACTCTTTCCTCTATTGACGCCATACCTGCCTCAGCTAGAATATTTTTCGTAGGTGTCCTTGGAAATGCGCGTAGGCTTCTTCTTATTCCAGTATGGTATGGTGCGGCTAGGAGTCAAATATTGCTAGCTGCACAATGTCCGTATATTGGCTGTCCGTAGTCATATTTTGACAAGATAAGTGTGTAAAAAATACTTAATAAAATGTGTTTTATTGCGCCTTGATAACTTGACAGTTCGGCGTTCAGTTTAATATTAATTACTTCTTTACATAGTCTTGCAGAATGTATGTTAACAGTTTATACAATGTTGTATTCATAAGTATATGCAAATAGTGTATGAGTATGTTTTAGTATACGAGGTGTGATCAAAAGATAACCGTTATTTTCATCTTTTCGTGAGTTACGTATGTTCGATGTTCGCATTTTTTTTTTTATGCTGGTACACATGTCTGTTATATATGTTGGCAATACCAACCATTTTGGATTGTCAGTTTGTTTTCGACAGATAAAAAGGTTAGTCGTATTTTGGTGTGCTCTTCGATTTTGTACTATTCGAAAAAATGGATCAAAGAAACTGTATTCAGTTTGTGTAAAAAATGAAATTAAATGCGCAAGGACATTTGAAATGTTGTGTTGGGATTTTAGTTATGTTCGAAGTTAAAGTTTTTATTCAGAACTTAATTATGATACAGAATGTTACAAAAGTAAGAAGTAAGAAGAGAAAAGAAAAATGTGATCATTTACTTTAAGACGGATGTTGCCAGATTATTATATTTAGCTTATATTACAAGCAAACAATTTCAACACTTCTTCTTAAGCTACATATTATATGATTACAAGTATGTTTACGTTAAACCAAGAACTTTAACAAATCCATTATGCTTTTGTTTACATAAACATTTGGTAAAAACATCGGCAACATTATTATCCGTTGATACATATTTTAATTCAATTTCATTTGTTTCAACTTTTTCTCTTATAAAATGGTACTTAATATCTATGTGTTTAGTGCGTTTATGATGAACTGGTTCGAGCTATACTTTGTGCACTTATATTATCCCCATAGATTGTCATTGGTTCAGAGCTCGACCATCCTATTTCGGCAAGGAGTCTGCGTAAATAAATGGCTTCTTTAGCAGCTGCCGTTAAGGCAACGTATTCGGCTTCTGTGCTGCTTAATGCGACGATGCTTTGCTTCGATGATGCCCATGAAAAGGCACTGCTTCCCAAAATAAATGTGTAGCCAGAGTAGGATTTTCTATCTACCTGGTTATTAGCCCAATCTGCATCTGCAAACCCGTTCACTGGCTCGTTTGATTTGCGGTATACGATACTTAGATTTATGGTACCGGAGATGTATCGTAAAACGTGCTTAGCAGCAGCCTCGTGCTCGGCATGTGGGTCGGTATTTCGCTGTGACAATTTGCTTATAGCGTGCATAATGTCAGGGCGGCTCAAAACTGGTAAGTACATAAGAGAACCAATTAGCGATTGGTATTGTGGCACACTTACCTTAACACATTTATTGTTAATACAGCCCACTTGAAAGCCTGGGTCAAGTGGTGTCGAGCCCGGACGACAGTGTTGCATACTATAGCTGTCAAGAAGTCTCCTGATGTATTTCTTTTGGCTCAAGTAAACGGCGCCTTGTTTACCTTCTCGATGAATTTCCATGCCGAGAAAAAGATTTAATTGACCACCATCTTGCATCTCAAACTTGGAAGCGATCATCTGCTTAATTTTGCTGATTTCATCTTCGGTTGGGCTGATGATTATTAAATCGTCAACGTAGACTGCAATGTAACTGAATTGTTGTTGATGATGTTTGACGTACAAACAGGCTTCATTTTTGCATCTCTTGAAACCCATACTCTGGATAACTTCATCTAATGTGTTGTTCCATGCACGACCAGATTGTTTTAGCCCGTAGATTACCTTTTGAAGCTTCAGTACTTTCTTTGGATGCTGCTCATCAACAAAATTTTCCGGTTGTTTCATATATACGTCCTCTTCTAGCTTGCTGTTCAAATATGCATTTGATATGTCCACTTGGTGCATATGTAACTGTTTTTCTGCAGCTATTGCGAACAACATTCGGATGGTCTCATAGCGTATAACTGGTGAAAATGTTTCCCAGTAGTTGATGCCGAATTGTTGCCCACAGCCTTTAGCAACTAGTCGTGATTTGAATTTTTCTATTTCGTATTCTTTGTTTCTTTTGATGCGAAAGACCCACTTTGAACCAATGGCCTTTTTTTCTGATGGCAAATTGACTAATGACCATGTATTTTTTGCCAGTAGTGCGTCGTATTCCTTTTGCATTGATATTTGCCAAGCATTGCCATGTTCACCTTTTAATGCATCTGCTACTGATTGTGGGGCTTCGATGTCTTCCAGGCTGTTCAGATTATTTAGGATATGTCGTTGCTTTGCAGCCTGTATTCGTATGGATTTTGGTCTACCAGGTTGAACTTGCTGTGACTTTGGTGTCGGTGGTTTGCTTTGCCCTTCTTAATCCATGGCTTGGACAAACTCTTCCTCCTCCTCACTTGAGTCAGTACTGTTGTGTTTTATAGGGTCAGCTTCAGCTGGCACTAATGTTGGTGGATCTTGTTCTGGAACCTTAACGTTTGACTCGAAGCGAATGATGTTTCGAATGATGTTTGCGTCGAAATCACCTTCCACGAATTTTACATCTCGCCGCTCAATAATTTCCCGTTTATGTCGATCATACAGGCGGTAGGCTTTGGCTGTAGAAGAGTAGCCGACAAATATATACTCCTTTCCCTTCGCTTGGAATTTGCTTTTTCTTGTCTTATCTACGGCGAATGCGCGCGATCCAAAAACTCGTAAATGTTTGACTGATGGTTTACGGTTCTTCCAAACTTCAAAAGGCGTTTGCCCATTTAAAGCTTTTGTTGGGCATCTATTGCGTAGATAAACTGCAGTATTAACCGCCTCGGCCCACAAGAACTCTTCCAGCTGTGCATGAATTAAAAGCGACTTAGCCATTTCGACAATAGTACGATTTGCACGCTCGGCCACACCATTTTGCTGAGGCGTGTAAGGAACCGTCAGCTGTCTCTTTATGCCGCACTTGTTTAAATAATTTATGAAATCGTTGTTGATATATTCTTTGTCATTGTCGCTTCGCAACGTCTTTATCTTTTTGCCCGTTTGGCACTCAACGTACGATTTAAACAAGTTGAACTTTTCGAACACCTCACTTTTGGCGCGCATAAAGTACACATAGATTTTGCGTGAAAAATCGTCAATGAATGTCACAAAATATCGATTGCCGGCAGGGCTTTTTACGTTCATCGGTCCGCAAACATCTGTATGTATTAATTCAAGCACACTTTCTGTAACACGGTTAGCCTTCTGCGGGAACGGCAAAGCACATAATTTTGCTTGATTACACGTATCACAATTTATTTCTATTGGCATGTTTTCGATTTGAAACCCGTGAACTAGGTTTTTTTCACTGATCTGCTTAAGGCTTTGGAAATTTAAGTGTCCAAACCTATTATGCCACTTTGTTGCCAGCGAAACTTCATTTAACATATAAACCGCACTTTCTGGTTGAATTGTGTACAGATACAAGTTGTCTTTTAACACCGCTCGTAACATTATTTCGCCTTGTTTATTTTTGATAAGCGCCTCTGCTTCATCAAATGATGTTAAAGAACCGTTTTGAGCTGCTTTGTTTACTGACAAAAAATTCATGTGTAATGTCGGAACATATAAAACTTCACGCATTTCAATGTTTGAGTATTCAGTTTTAAAATAAACTGTTCCAATTCCAGGTGATTCCACAAATTTATCGGCCGCCAGCATAATTGTTGCTTTGTTCTCAGCAAACGATATAAACATACTCCTGTCACAACACATATGTGAAGTTGCGCCGCTGTCTAGACACCATGTACTTTTTCGCTGCTCGGCGACACTGCAATGCATTAAACAGTTTGTTTGCTCTTCTCCTGTGTTTCGTTTGGTGTTATTTTTCTTGCTTGTACACTCTGACACACGATGCCCTGTCTTCCCACACATAAAGCATTTGCCAAAAAAACGACGGTTATCGTTACTTCTTTTGTTACCATCGTCACGACGTTTGCTGCTTTGCTGTACTTTTGTGTGTGCGTAAACTGCTTGGACCGAACATTCGCGTTCGTCTCTTTCTTGTTTGCGCACTCCTTCTTCTAGAAGTTTCAGTTTTACCGTTTCAAACAGCGGTAGCTGATCCCGTGTCTCAATAGCAACAACAAAATTTTCAAATGAGTTTGGCAAACTGGAGAGAAGCATTATTGTTTTTAACTCATCAATAATTTTGATGTCCAGTTCTGCCAACTTTTCTATAATTTCTGTAAAGGAATTTACATATTGAGCCACATTTTCGCCTTGTTTCATATTGAGACGCAAAAGTTTTTGGTAAAGCTGTACTTTACGAACTGGTCCGACTGACACATGCACATCGTGTAATTTTTTCCATGCCTTTGATGAAGTTTCGCACAACTTTATGTGCTGAATGCTGTGGATTTTTCAACAAGTACATATTTACCACACACGACATTCCATAATTCCGATGTTATAAGTACGCTACGCATAGACATACACCACACATCATAATTGTCTTCAGCAAGTTTTTCTATTTGGTATGACACGCTCATTATTTCTTTTGTTCTGAATTCACTGAGGATTTATTCACTTTAACAATGTCTTTACTTTTTCCGAACCACTTTTCTGTATTTAGGTAACCGAAACGCGTTCTGGGCCCATAACCTTTGTTGGGATTTTAGTTATGTTCGAAGTTAAAGTTTTTATTCAGAACTAAATTATGATACAGAATGTTACAAAAGTAAGAAGTAAGAAGAGAAAAGAAAAATGTGATCATTTACTTTAAGACGGATGTTGCCAGATTATTATATTTAGCTTATATTACAAGCAAACAATTTCAACATGTTGACTGTGGCCTTTGGCGAGTCTACTATGAGCAGAACACAAGTTCAATTGTGGTATAACCGGTTTAAGGAAGGCCGAGAAGATGTCAATGACGATGCTCGTCCTGGTCGCCCGAGCACGTCAACAACCGATGAAAACATTGACGCAGTGAAGAAAATGAGTTTGGATAATCGTCGAATCACTATCAGAGAGGTTGCTGATGATGTTGGCATATCGTTCGGCTCATGCCAAGCAATTTTTACGGATGTTTTAGGCATGAAACGTGCGGCAGCGAAGATTGTTCCAAAATTGCTAAATTTTGAGCAAAAACAACGTCGCATGGACATCGCTCAGGAGCTGTTTTTGGCCAAAAACAAAACCGTTATCATGCCTCAACCACCGTATTCACCGGACTTGGCCCCCGCTGACTTTTTCCTCTTTCCAAAACTGAAGACACCGATGAAAGGAAAGCGTTTTGCTACGATTGAGGAGATAAAAGAAAAATCGAAACAGGAGCTGTTGGCGATACCAAAAAAAGCGTTTCAGAAGTGTTTCGAGGATTGGAAAAAACGCTGGCATAAGTGTATTATATCTGAGGGGAATTACTTTGAAGAGGAACAAGATAGTTGTTGATGAATAAATAAATACTTTTTGAAAATAACGGTTATTTTTTGATCAAACCTCGTATGTCAAATCATTTGCATCATTTTAGCAAAATCGTAGAAGGCCCTGCAGAAATTGAAGTGTCGTTGACTGATGAAATGATAGTACTTATTTTATTATCGAGTTTGCCTAAATACTTTGAACATTTTGTTGTGTCCATGCAAACGCGGGATGCATTGCCGAATTTAAGCAGTTTAAAAGTGAAATTGCTGGAAGAGGGTGCACGGTAGCAGGTAAAAGAAGGAAAGATTGAGAATGCGCCAGAAACTCTTATGCAGGTGCGCTCGAGCATTAATGGAAATTTCCGTAGAAAAGCAAACTTTGCAAATAGTGCGGGGAAGAACAACAAAAACTTAAAGTGTGTCAATTGCGGTCAACGCGGGCATTTCGCCGCAAATTGTATTAAACCAAAAAAGACTGAAAGCAAGCGGGAAAACAATAAAAAACATTAAGAGTGTTCGTGTTTTATGGCTCTCGCTGCAGCACTTACAGACATTGAAATGTCAAATCGCGTTTGGTGTGTAGATAGCGGCGCAACTGCACATTTGTGTAGCGACCGAAGTTTGTTTCCAAAATTTAAAGAAATAAAAGAAAGAAACCCGTCCGGCCGTCAAAGCAGGCCTTTTACGAAAAGAAGGCGGCCTTGAAGGTATTGACCAAATATGAAGCTCTACCAACTGACCAGCTCAATGAGGAGCAGGCCAAATCGGTAGAGTGGGCAAGGGGTGTGCTATCCGGCTTGGACAAACCGGCCGGTACATCCCCAAAGAGACAACGTTCGGCGGCAGAGGCGGGTGAGGTCGCTAAAAGACAAAAAGTCGGCGGCCAGAAATACCCATCCTACAGCGAAGTTGTCAAAGGTGGGGGTGAGATGCTGGCCATCATTGCCCGGAAGGAGGAGGAAGGGGTCATACCCAAAGAGAAGTGGAGGTGGGTGAAGCAAGCGATTGCCGAAGTCTAACTCCAGGTCTTAGAGGAAAACCCTGTACCACCCCCTTTCTGCCACGATGCGGGCTGGTATCAGGGCAGGGGCAAGCTTATCGCATGCGATGACAGCAGGTCAGCAAACCTATACAAGATCGCGGTAAGCAAGGTTGGCGAGATTTGGCCGGGAGCCAGGCTCGAGGCCGTCAGCAGGGAAGAAGTTCCCAGCAGACCCAGCACCCGGGTCTGGATCCCGGCTAAGCCAGCTGAATCGTCGAAAATAGAGGAGATCTTCAGATCTTGTAATATAGAGCTGTCATCCTATAACTGAACTCAACGCTGAGTTCCTTGCCCCACTGGCAGAGAGAAAAGGGGTAGTCAGGTTCGGGTTCGTTGACGCGACCATTCGTATCTACCGCAGCGACGAGCAGGCTTTGGAACCGGAGGAGATAGAGGGTGACAAGGCTAGCGTGGCTGGCGGTGGTGAAAAAGGGTTGTCCAGCAGCCAAAGGTCGACTGACTCAGAGCAGCTGACAGGGTCGGACAGCTCTTTGAGGAGGACAACCTTGTTGACTACACCGAAGGAGAGGAGGACGCGGACGTTACGATGGTGGAGGTAAGAAGGACAGATTCCTATAAAACTGATCCAAATCAACCTCCACCATTGTAAACTCGCCTCCGCGAATTAAATGGTCCGCCTGGGTTCCGGTGGTTTTAACGTGGCCCTCATCCAAGAGCCGTGGATATGCGGCAACAAAATCTGCGGTTTGATGATCAGAGGCTTCAAGATGATGAGCACAGATAAGCCTTGTGCTTGTATATTAGAAAGGCAAACACTAACATCTTCTTGCTCCCACAGTTAAATAATGGCGATACGGTGGCGGCAAGCATTGAGCTGCAAAATAGCAGTCTCTGGGTAGCCTCTGCTTATATGCCATATGACAAGGACGCTCCACCGAAGAAGGTTCGGTCATGGAGGCAACCGCAGCCAAAAGGAACTTGTTTGTCTCCAGCGACGTAAACGCACACAACACATTGTGGGGAAGCTCGAACACTAACGCAAGAGGTGAGTCAGTTTTAGACTTCATTATAGAAAATAAGCTTAGTGTCCTAAATTTAGGCTCAGAGCCGACTTTTATAACACAAAATAGAAAGGAAGTGTTCACTCCGAATCCTAACGTTCAGGTGGCTTCCGCCTGGTACCTGGGGCACCATGTTTTCGGTCTATCTCTGCGTTCCATCGTTCGGTACGGTGCGAAAGCACGTGTTGTGCGGTGGAGAGCGAGAGAACAGTCGAGGCAGGTGCATATCGTATTTGTGCGGAAGCCATCTTTATCTGCTGGCATATTTTGGCGCGGGGCTACGAAGCAGCGGCAGCTGCTCTCTTTGCGCGGTGGTCAGTCTGTTCTGGAATTGCGGCAAGTGTGGATCGGCGCCCAACATAGTATATTAAATATAAATTATACAATAAATATATAAAAAGTGAAAATTGGCTAAGGAATGCTGCTGCGTATTTTTCGTTTAACGTGGTTTTCATAAGTTAATAAATAAATATTTTTTAATCAAATAAATAGTTCTATCTGAGTGCAACATTTTGGTCCTTCGAGCCGGATAAGAATCCGGTGTTTGGTAAGTGTCGATTGTTTTAATCGAATTAAAAATATTATTATTATAAATTAACAATAATTTAAATTTGATTATACACAAATTGATTATTTTTTGTGTTTCGGTTGGGTTTGCCGTGCGTTCGGGTGTTTGTGCTCTGTCGGCGCTGCTGACTATTGAAACCATTGCGCTGTTGTTGTCTTCGCTGCATTATCGCCGTTTTTAGGTACTGGTGGCTAATGCAGAAAGCAGAATAAGAAAAGTAGGTCAGTGGCTCGTGCGATCAGCTGCTGTCTCTATTTCTTTTGTGAAGCAGGGCCGGTTACGGGTTGCAATTGGTTTCCTGAACATTGTGGGCCCTTCTGTCGCAGTGCGTTTAAACGATAAGTGTTGGGCGTGGTTTCAGTGCGGTTGCGTTCGGAGGTGCATATAAGCCAATATTGAGCTGCGTTCGCAGGCACATAAGTTCCGCAAAATGGTGGACTCGTATATTTCGGCGGCAGATGAACTTCTGATGTTCATAAGTCGTTTTGAACGGTGCTCGCCGGAAAGTCACTCCATTATATCACTTCAACTTGATGAAGCAGAATTGGATGCTCGGTGGGCTTCGCTTAAAACGGCAAAAATAACTGCCATGTCCGAGGCGCGGGTCATGAAAGACGGTGAATCACTGTTAGAGTCAATCGGACAGCGGTTCGAGTCAAGTTTTGATACTTTTAAGCGGGGTCGTATCTTGATCGCGGAAGTGAGACAACGTTTAGAGCAGGCAACTCCCGTTCCTACTACAGGGGAGCCATTTTTATCATTGGCGCACAGCATCCACGTACCCCCTTGTGATATCCCTGCCTTTGAAGGGAGTTATGCTGCATGGCCAACGTTCCGTGACATGTTCACAGCACTGTTCATTAACAACACGCGGCTGTCTAATGCGGAGAAATTCTACCATTTGTCCCTTAAGACCCGGGGAGAACCACATGAAATTGTCTCCAAAATTCCAATTACTGAGGCGGGTTTTCAGCAAGTGTGGGAAAACTTACTGGAGCGCTACGACAACAAGCGCATCCAGATCAACAACCAATTGAAGACACTGTTGGGTCTTGACCCGGTTAGAAGAGAAGATGGTGGGGAAATTAAACGCCTACAGCGTGACATTGGTAACTGTATCGCTGCACTGACATCTTACGGCATCGACGTTGCGAGTTGGGATGCCATTTTAGTATACTTGTGCTCCATGCGGCTGCCTGAGCTCACACTGTCCCTGTGGGAACAAACCATGGGGGGCCGCGCAGATATTCCAGAATGGAAGGCGATGGATGACTTCTTGTCATTGCGGTTTCACACACTCGAGGCGATTTCGGATCTCCGGTCGCAAGGCTCCATTTCATCACAAATAAGGGTTCAGCCGAATCAACCGCGAACAGCACGGGTGCAAACCCATCCAGTAAGTGTTACCCCGGAAGGGTGCAAAGTGTGCAGGCGGTCTACACACTCGGTGCGAAATTGTCCTGCGTTCCAGGCCGCCACCGTATCAGCTCGGTGGGGCTTGGTGCGCAAACACGGGTTGTGTGTGAATTGCTTGTCAGCTTCACATAGAGTGGCAAATTGCCCCAGCTCCTTTTCGTGCTCCACCTGTCGGGAGCGGCACCACACTCTGCTGCATACGGACTCGCCACGGGGTCGTCCAACCGCTGCGACGCCAAACCCACCATCCACATCGGGGAGGGGACGCTCCAATTCAAATGGACGCTCCTCCCTGGTCCATCCACCCGTACCCAAGTCTTCGTACCACACTGCGCAGGTATCGCGTCCGGCAGATAGGGCGGGGCCGAGTCCAAGTCATCCAAGTGGCCGCCTCTCCAATCGTGTTATCTTGGGTACGGCCTTAGTCACGATAAAACATCAAGGAGTATGGTACACAGCCCGGGCTCTGATAGATTCTGGTTCTGAGGGGTCCTTTGTTTCGGACCGCCTCCAAAAGCGCCTTAAGCTGCCGGCGCACGCAGTACATGCCCAGGTATCGGGGGTCAGCAATACCCTTGCTGGCACCGTTACCAAAGCATGTCATATCACCATCGGGTCGCGGTACGATGCCACTGTGCGTCTCCAAGTATCGGCTTTGGTGTTGCCTACCCTGACAGGTGAACTGCCGCCGCTCCTATTGAGTAAAGGAGAGCAACACAAACTGAGACATTTCAGGTTAGCCGATTCAAGCACTTCACACTCCACCCAAGTAGATTTGTTAATCGGAGGGGATCTTTACCCTCAGGTCTTGCTTGATGGGTTGCGGCGCAACGTGGTGGGGTCACTGATTGCCCAAGAAACGGTATTCGGCTGGATCCTTACAGGGCCTCTGCCGGATAAACGGATATCCACTTTCACAACTCGCGTGCAAGTGTCTGAAACTGCTTCGCTCGACCACCTTCTACGACAGTTCTGGGAAATGGAACAGCCTCCGCAAGATCGAAAGCTGTCCCAGACTGATCAAGACTGCCTTAATTTGTACTCCCAGACTACTCGTCGGGATGCTACGGGGCGATACATAGTCTCTCTGCCGTTCAAACAAGGGTTTGTTCCGGAGAAGTCTCTAGGAGCGTCGCGCTATATTGCCCTTCGGCAATTTGAGCGCAATGAGTCCCGGCTGGTAAAGAGCCCGGCCGATAAGCGACAATACGACGCGGTGGTACTTGAATACGTGACGTTAAATCACATGCGCAAGGTTCCACCGCCGTCAGTAACTCCTGTGCCTCATTATTACTTGCCACATCATGCAGTAATTAAGCCAGAGAGTACAACCACCAAACTTCGCGTGGTGTTCAATGCCTCACAGGCGACTTCCAACACGGTCAGCTTGAATGACGTGTTACACACAGGACCAGTGTTACAAGCCGATCTGACCCGGCTAATAATCCAGTGGCGTATGTTTCGCTATGTCCTGAACGGGGACATACAAAAGATGTACCGTCAGATTCTGGTTGAGCCAAGCCAGGCTTCATACCAGAGAATTGTGTTTAGGGAATCTCCCGACAGCGATATCTCTGACTATGAATTGAAAACGGTCACCTTCGGGGTGAATTGTGCTCCTTATCTTGCAATAAGGACACTTTTGCAATTGGCAGACGACATGGAGAGCAGGTTCCCATTGGCTTCTCAGGTGCTACGTAATTCGATGTACGTGGATGACGCTCTAGTGGGTACACATGATATTGCTACTGCCATTCGCACTAGGGATGAGCTGATTGAGAGCTTGGATTCAGCCGGGTTCTCAATGCGAAAGTGGGCAGCAAATTCTACAGAAATTTTATCCGGTTTGCCTCCAGGGCATCTGCTTAGGGAAGATTTTCTCCAATTCGAGGAGACCAGCACCACTCGCACTTTGGGTATTCGATGGAATGCGCGGGGGGATTGGTTTTATTTCCACGTGGCAGCTTTGCCAATCGTTGCCGTATACACCAAACGTAAGGTCCTGTCGGTCATCGCACAGCTGTTTGACCCAGCGGGATGGTTGGCTCCTATTGTCATCTCCGCTAAGATCTTGATGCAACAGATATGGCTGGATCAAATAGGTTGGGACGAGCAACTTACTCCTACCACTTTAACAAGGTGGACACACTTCTTATCGCAGTATCAGGCAATCTCCCAAGTACGCGTGCCTCGCTGGGTACGATCTGCACCTGATCGCGATATTGAGTTCCACGCCTTCTGTGATGCTTCTCAGCTAGCATATGCTGCAGCCCTTTACGTTCGGTGTAAAGGTGACAATTCCATCTCTACCCATTTGCTAGTGGCGAAATCGCGGGTGGCCCCATTGAGAACTATCTCTCTTCCACGTTTAGAACTATGTGGGGCAACACTTTTAGCAGAGCTGATTTTCCCTCTCAAACCTCTATTAAATATCTCAGATGACAACTTGTTTTGTTGGTCCGACTCTACGATTGTGTTGGCATGGCTGCGAAAGCCACCCCACGTGTGGAAAGTCTTCGTGGCGAATCGAGTCACTGCTATTACCAGCAAAGTAGGTGTGAACAACTGGCGTCATGTCCGCTCAGAAGATAACCCAGCAGATTTAGCTAGCCGTGGTGTGGCACCTGATGCACTACTCCACAACAGGCTCTGGTGGGAAGGCCCGGCCTGGCTGCAGCAGGAGCGGAAACGGTGGCCGCCTCCGTTGGACGAAAACGTGTTAGCAACCGATGAAGAGCAACGACCTGCAAAGTGTCATGTAGTATATGTGTCCTCTGCGGACGACCCAATGTTGCGCTTCTCCTCATTTTCTAGGGCCCTCCGAGTGTTGAGTTTCGTACGCCGCTTTATGCGCCACTGTTCGGTGAAACATCGGGACACGACTCCTGACAGGGGGTCCCCGCTTACTCGGGGAGAAATCACTGAAACGACCACTTGCCTTATTGTGCTCGCGCAGAAAATGTATTTCCCAAAAGAATACAGCGCACTTGTTGCACGGGAGCCGATATCCAGCTCCAGTTCGCTTTTGGCTCTGAATCCGTTCGTGCACTCCGATGGTACTCTGCGCGTAAATGGTCGGTTGGCGCTCACTACACATTTGCCATTTTCGGAGAGACACCCGATCATTCTGCCATACTACGGTCATTTGACTCGTCTGATAGTGAAGTTCATCCATCAGGTGTCCCTACACGGGGGGAATCAACTAATGTTGCGGCTAATCCGGACCCAATATTGGATTCCAAAAGCGAAAACGCTCATTAAAAGCACAATTCTCCAATGTAAGACATGTATTCTGTGGAAGAAGCGTCGACAACAGCAGCTCATGGCAGCTCTTCCGGTTGAACGTACCACGTGTTCACGTCCTTTTACCCATACTGGAGTTGATTTCGCGGGGCCGTTTGATATCAAGCACTATAAGGGGCGGGCATGCCACGTTACGAAGGGGTACGTCTGCATCTTTGTATGCTTCGCTACGAGAGCAGTTCACCTTGAGGCGACTACCGATTTGAGTACTCCTGCCTTCCTTGCGGCATTGTCTCGGTTTATCGCTCGCCGGGGATGTCCTTTGAAAATGCACTCGGATAATGGTCGGAACTTTGTGGGCGCGGAAAAGGCGTTGAGGCTTGATTTCCAGCGGGTGCTCCGCGAAATCCGTGACCGAACCGTGGTGGGTCACTTTCATACTCAGATCGAGTGGGATTTTAATCCCCCCCATGCTCCACATATGGGGGGCCTTTGGGAAGCGGCGGTCAAGAGTTTCAAGCACCATTTCAAACGCATGGCAGGGCAACTTAAGTACACGTTTGAAGAATTTGTGACTCTCTTAGCGCGCATCGAGGCGTGTCTTAATTCTAGGCCTATCAGCGCTCTGTCGGAAGACCCCACGGATCTCCAAGCGCTGACGCCTGGTCATTTCTTGGTGGGTGCGCCACTGTTGGCACCAGCTGAGCCTCCGGATACAACCCCCTTTCTCTCAATTTTGAACCGATGGCAAAAACTGAAGGCGCTGGCCCATCAATTCAGCGTCAGGTGGAAAAACGAATACCTTCTCGAGTGTCAACGGCGGAGTAAGTGGCGAACGGCTCAAGTGAATGTCAAGGTGGGTGAGTTAGTGGTTGTGCGGGAAGACAACCTAGCGCCTCAAGAATGGCGGCTGGGCAGGGTCACCGATACGCACCCTGGTCCTGACGGAAAAGTGCGTGTTGTGGATGTGCGGACCGCACGAGGAATGCTAACCCGACCTATCACGAAGGTGGTGATCCTACCGGGAGAAGAGCCGCCTCCTACCAGCGGAGGGGTATAACGTACCTTGTACTTTTTTAATTTATAGTTTTTATGTTTTCTTTTATATCTATTCCCTTCTTGTACTAATTAAATTTTTGATATTTTCTCAGATTTCGGCCCGCGCGGTGCACAAGACCCGCTACTCGCTTTCTGACGGATGCTGCTTTTTGTCTGCCAGTTGTTCGAGTGTGTCCATGCTACCACCTCCACTCTCCATGGCGGTGCCACCGGACCCAACAGCACCTCGTCGGGCCAGGTCAACTAAATTCGACTTCCCATCGAGCTCCACCTCTCTATTACCGGCGCGCCACCTGGCTGCGTGGTTCCGAAAGCGCCAAACCAAGGTCAGGAAGAGACCAGGCGGGAACCATCCCGCGCTGTTCCGCCCTTTCTGGGTATTACGAAGAGACCGGTGCAGCTACGCCCTACTCCGCAGATCATCTGCACTATGTGTTAGCAGATGGGCCACCGCATTGAGGGGTGCGCATGCTTCCTGAAGTTGCGCCCTCGGGCACCAAACCACCCTCCATTGATGAAGGGTATGAACGGGATCCGGCGTGGATATGTTCTTCTCTTGCAATAATGCAAGGGGGGCGGCATGTTCACTCCGAATCCTAACGTTCAGGTGGCTTCCGCCTGGTACCTGGGGCACCATGTTTTCGGTCTATCTCTGCGTTCCATCGTTCGGTACGGTGCGAAAGCACGTGTTGTGCGGTGGAGAGCGAGAGAACAGTCGAAGCAGGTGCATATCGTATTTGTGCGGAAGCCATCTTTATCTGCTGGCATATTTTGGCGCGGGGCTACGAAGCAGCGGCAGCTGCTCTCTTTGCGCGGTGGTCAGTCTGTTCTGGAATTGCGGCAAGTGTGGATCGGCGCCCAACATAGTATATTAAATATAAATTATACAATAAATATATAAAAAGTGAAAATTGGCTAAGGAATGCTGCTGCGTATTTTTCGTTTAACGTGGTTTTCATAAGTTAATAAATAAATATTTTTTAATCAAATAAATAGTTCTATCTGAGTGCAACAGGAAGTGTTAGATATTACCCTGACCTTCGATAATTTCGCGAACAATGTAAAAAGATATGTCGAATGAAAATTCCTACTCTGACCATCGCTATATAGAATACGAATTGAGCTTCCCAGTATCTCCAGTTAAGACCTTTAGAAATATACGGAGAACGGTCTGGGGGAAGTATAGGTAGACTCTCAGGGCCTCACTGCCAATAAATCCCCCGTCTGACCCCACAGATCCTGTGGAATTAGACGAACTGATGAATAAGGTAACCAAGGCCCTAAATAGTTCACTGACAGCCGGGTGCCCGGTTGTAAAACTGAGAGGCAAGAACAAACCACCTTGGTGGTCAATGGATCCAGGCCTTCTCCGGAAGTCCAATAAGCGGTTATTTAACAGGGCTAAAACTTCGGGTCTGCCCGCGGATTAAGAAGCCTACAAGGCTGAGCTAAAAATATACAAGAAAGCAACCAGAACTGCGCAACGACAGTCCTTGCAAAATTATTGTAGGGATGTGGAAGAAACATCGGAAGCAGCTAGACTAAGAAGAATCCTAGCGATGACACCACACAACCTGGGCTACCTTAAAGGTCCCGGTGATGTGTGGAGTGAGACGAGCGAGGAAGCTTTGGCTCTTCTCTTTGATACGCATTTTCCAGGCAGTAGCACAGTGGACGGAAATAACTCGACACCTAGGGGCAGGCAGTCTGAGATAGGGAATGCGATAGTTACAGTCGTGAAATTTGAGTGCAACAATCACGGGACATAATTACGCCCTGGGTTGTGACTGCAATTAGAAGCTGTCTTAACATGGGCTATATTCAGCTAAGATGGAGAGAAACGAAGGTTTCCTTCATACCCAAAGCGGGCAGGTCCTTACATGTAAATCCTAAAGACTTCAGACCAATCAGTCTCACGTCTTTCCTCCTAAAAACACTGGAGAGATTGATGGATGCACACTTACGGGAAGCTATACCAACGGGTAGAATCTCCTCGGCACAACATGCATACACGAAAGGCAAATCGACAGAGACGGCGTTACACGTACTTATTGGTATAGTAGAAAAAGCCACCCAGCAGAAGGATTTTGCACTAGCAGCGTCCATTGACATAGAAGGCGCTTGCAACAACATAAATGGGAACGCCATTACGGGAGCGTTAGAAGCTCTAGGCGTCGATCCTAATATGGTAGCGATGGTAGAAATGATACTCGTCAGTAGAAGGGTAACTGCCAGCTTAGGTTCCCACACCTTAAGCAGACAGGTCTGCAGAGGCACTCCTCAGGGAGGAGTCCTCTCCCCCCTGCTCTGGAATTTGGCGGTAAATTCATTACTGCTAGCCTTAGAGAGGGAGGGTTGCCACGTCGTCGCCTACGCTGATGACTTGGCAATTGTGATCAGAGGGAAATATCCAAACACTCTTATGGATATTTTGCGCTCTAGCATGGCCACGCTTACTGGTTGGACGGGAAGAAGGGGATTAGGGTTAAACCCCGATAAAATGGAATTGATCCTCTTTTGCAAGAAAAATAGATCTCCTAATGTCTACCCGCTAACACACAAAGGTGTGGAAATTCCGATGAAGGAGCCAGTTAGATATTTGGGACTAGTACTAGATGGGAAACTTACTTGGAATCCCAATATTGAAGAAAGAGTCAGAAAGGCCAATATTGCTTTGTACACATGTAAAAACGGTCGGAATCAGGTGGGGACTATCCCCACGAATTATGCACTGGCAGTACATTTCGGTGGTGAGACCTATATTGCTATATGGATTACTGGTATGGTGGCCAGCCACTCAGAAGCAAAGCTATTTGAAGCTTCTGAGCAAGGTCCAAAGAACGGCATTTTATGTATCTCTGGTGCTTTAAGGACCACCCCAACTAAAGCTTTAGAAGTAATACTCAACCTACCTACATTAGAGCTGGTAGGGAAACAAGTGGCCGCCACATCAGCACTAAGGCTGAAATGTGCGGCGTTATGGCATGATTGGCAGATTGGTCACTCGACTATTGCGCATACCTGGAGTAGTTCTATCCCACACATTGACCACTCTATACCTAATCTCAACTTCGATAGGCACTTCCAGACATATATTCCGTCTAGAAGAGAGTGGCAAACCCTAATGCCATGGAGAAGGGGGAACTGAATTTCTACACTGACGGATCCAAACTTGACGATAGAGTCGGTTTTGGAGTTTTCTCAAAAGAACTGGGGCTGGAACTTTCTTTCCGTCTCCCCGACCACTGCAGTGTTTATCAAGCAGGGGTTCTAGCCACAAAGGTGGTAGCCGTCTACTTAAATAGACATGCCGTAACAAAAAATATTATAAATATCTACTCGGATAGCCAGACGGCCATCATGTCAATGAACTCGGTGGCACTGAAATCAAAGGTTGCTCAGGCCGGGCAGCCCTAAATGATATCAGTACCGTTTTCAAGGTACGCCTTATATAGGTTCCTTGGCATAAGGATATTGAGGGGAACTGTAGGGCTGATGACTTAGCCAGACATGGTACCAACATTCCTTTACGCACGGACAGATGCAAGGTTGGAATACCAATTTCCACCTGTAAACTGATGCTGAAGGATAGGGCTGTGCGTGAGACCAACTGGTATTGGGCACAAGCGGGCACTTGCTTAATGACTAGGCTAATGTGGCCGGACTTAATAGAAGGAAATCTAGAGACTTGCTTGCCCTGTCGGGAGAGAATATCTCTAAGGTCGTGGCTTGTTAAACTGTTCACTGGCTTTTCGGCAGACATGCTCTCAGGCTGGGAGTATTCTCTCATGAATACTGCAGAAGCTGTGGGGATGAGGAGGAGACCGTGGAACATCTCTTCTGTAGTTGCCCCGCTCTGGCTAGAAGCAGAGAGGGCTCTTTACGCAAATACGCTTTTAGCTGTCTTACAGAGGTGTCTATCGCGAAGGTCAAACAAATCCTGCGCTTTATTAGGGCTTCGAAATGGTTCGACGAGTGAATCAGAGGTACGTTGTTGCGCGGTGGTATCACAATGGACCCATGATGGTCTGAGTGAGCTGGTCCTTAGACCGGCTGCCACGTTAACCTAACCTAACCTAGTGCATAGCGATTCAATAAATAAGAAGTGAATCAGCGGTTCGCGTTATTTTGTTATGTATATTGACGATAAATCTGGATATATGACAGTGTATTTCCTAAAAATAAAAGATGCTATGTTCGATGCATTTAAAGACTATAAAGCCATGGCTGAAAAGCAAACCGGTCGTAAGATTCAAATTTTAAGAAGACAATGGTCGCGAATATGTCGGAGAATTTTTAGAAAAATTTTTAACGCAAAATGGAATTAAAAGACTTCTCATAGTGCCGCAGCAGAACGGCGTAGCAGAAAGAGCCAGCAGAACGCTGGTGGAGATGGCAAGGACCATGTTGGTTCATGCGGAGCTTGACGAATCTTTTTGGGTTGAGCTTCATTGCATATTTGAGAAATAAAACGGTAGCAGAAATCCTCGATAAAACATCGCATGAAGTCTAGTTTGGTTCAAAGCCCTCATTGGCTCATTTTAAAGATTTTTCGCCGCGTGGACATAAGGCTATTGGCTGTAAGTGGGTGTTTACCATCAAGCGCGACAAGGATGGTGGCATAAAGCGCTTCAAGTCACGGTTAGTTCCCAAAGGCTGCAGTCAACGTTTTGGTTTGAATTACGTTGAGACTTTCTCACCAGTGGTGAGGTAAGCAATAATACGTATGGTGGTCGCATTAGCTGTGGAACATCGTCTCTACGTGCATCAGATGGATGTTTCATCCGGGTATCTGAACAGTGACCTTCATGATGAGGTGTATATGCAGCAACTGGGATGTTTCCTTGACAACAGCTTTCCAAATCGTGTTTGGAAGCTGAAAAAGTTTCTTTACGGACTGAAGCAAAGCGGTCGAGAGTCGAACGCAAAATTAGATACGGCTCTCACTGCTTTTGGTTTTTCATCATGTACAAGCGATCAACATTATAGCCGTATACGTCGTTGACCTGATTATAGCAATCTCATGTAAGTGAGAGTTGATGCAAATAAAATATAAATTTTCAAACGAGTTCGATGTGGTCGACGGTGGTTCGCTGACACATTTTCTCGAGATGGAGTTTGAACGCGTTGGCGAAACTAGTGAAGTTACTATGTGCCAGGAGCAGTTTATTCTAAAATTAATTAAAGAATATGGAATGGAGAGTTGCAGAAAAGTCTCAACACACCATTAGATGCTGGTTTTGTCGTAAGCTGTAAAAATCAAAGTTGCAAAAAGGTCGACAAAACAACATACCAATCAATCATAGGAGCCTCGATGTATTTGGCGATTTCGACGCGTCCTGATATATTGCATTCAGTTTCAAAATTGTCACAGCGCAAACTAATTCACATGGAGAGCACGAGGAAGGCGTTAAACATGTACTCCGTTATTTAAAGAAGACAAATTGTACTATCACCAGACCGGTAAGTCCATTGAATGTTTCGTCGATGCAGACTGGGGTGGTGACGCAAGCGACCGAAAGTCATATTCAGGATTCGCATTCGTAGCGGCAAGGGCGGCGTTTTCTTGGGAATCCAAGGAGCAGAGCGTAGTTACCCTCAGCAGTACTGAGGCAGAGTACATCGGTCTATCTACAGCAGCAAAAGAAACGGTATATATCAACAAACTGTTAGCGGAGATGAGTTTCAAACGAGCTAGCTCGATTATGCTTAATAACGACAACTTTAGCAACCAGTGCTTGGTCAAAAATCCGACGTACCATGCGCGCAGCAAGCATATCGACATAAGATATCATCATATTTGGCAGTTGTATTGTAATAATGAAATTAATTTGAACTATGTACAAAAAACGAAATGATGTCAGATATGTTAATTAAAAATTTACAAAGAGTTAAACATGTTAAGTTTTCAAATCAAATGGGTTTATTTTAAAGATAAAAATGTAAAGCCTTTGAAAAGGAATGTTTTAAAGATAAAAATGTAAAGCCTTTGAAAAGGAATGTTAGAAATATGTGGCAACACTTCGCACTACACTTTTTTCTTTTCATTGACTTTCTTTTATTGCAACTAGCAAGCATCCTTTAATATTGTTACACTTTGTCTATTTCATTCGTTTTTCAAAAAAGAATCAAACAATATCTTTGGTCCAATTGAGCAATCGTTTATGTACCATATGTGGGCCTATACGGTTCAAAATCTATACTTAGGACTGTGATATGGTTTCTGTATGTGCTATCGATAAGTAATGGTCCAGGTAGAAAAGATCGTCCATGGTACCCCGTCCCTTTTGGAATCCAATTTGATGTGAGTTTATAAATTTGCCTTTTCCGATAAACCACATAAGTCTTGTGGCAACTATTTTTCCATTAGTTTACCCATACAAAGGAGTAATGAAATAGAGGGTATCCCGATAGTTCTATATTTGGTTGTTTCGGTTTCAGTGTTGGAATATTCGCATTTTCCAGTCTTGAGGATAAATGCCATGATGCAAAACATTATTGTATTGGGCTCCACAATGGTACCGAAGGTTTCTTAGAATTGCTCTTTGTTTGAGGAATAGATAGGTGAGCAGCAGTTCGGAAAATTTTTGAGATATTTACCTCTTCTTTATTAATATGACTTGAGCATGGTGAAGTAATAGAAAGCTATCCAAATTTGTGCAATTTGCTATATGGTTTAAATCCCGGCTTTGGTTATTCGTGAATATTGTTGCAGAAGAATTTATTTCAAGTTTTGCTTTCCGTATTGTAGGTTTTTTTGTTCGTCTCATTGATTAGTTTGTGTTGAGGAAATGTTTAAGTGCATTTGATAGTCGTCTGTAACTGATTTGTTTTTGTAAATTGTTTTTGTCTTCTGTGATAAGTTAATTTACGTATTTATTGCTTCATTTCTTTGTTGTTTTCTTTTCTTTTTTATATAAATTGTGATTGTTGTAACTGTTACTATATTCTTATTTTCCATTACATTATTTTCGTTTGTTTATGGAAAGCGATTCTGTTTGCTGTTGCTTGTTGATTCTGCTATAAAATGTGTTTTTCTATTAGTGTCTGCCCTGCTTACGTCAGTGGTTTGACGGTCTATAGATGCGTAGACGGACGTAAGAGGGGGTTGCGTGCTGTTAAAATTATGAATTTTAATTGCTTATCAGTGTGCACATTTGTTTTTTATTTTGATTTGTAGTATTTCCTTTGCTTGAAGAAATCTTGTGCAGTCTTTAGATGATGCGGGATGTTCAGCGGCACAGTTCTGCAATATGTGCTTGTGCATGTCTGCGGAGTATGTAGAGGTAGGTTACAGTTGTTGCATGCTGGTGATCGATTGCCGTATTTTACCGTGTGGCCTAGAATTTGGCAGTTCTCGCATCTCATCGGGTTTTGAATGTACTCACGAACATATGTATTATGCCAAGAAATTGTAAATCTTTCTGGTAGGTGGTAAAAATTGAAAGTAAGCAAAACGATTCCGCTTGGAATTGACGTACCCTCCACATTTTTTGTGAATTTATTGACAGATTCAACGCCTTGAAATTTCTTTTCTTCAATTATTTGCCCATAAGTCTCCTGCCAACGCTATCTAAAATGCTCGAACGCTTATTGCTGGAAAAACTAGCACCAAAGCTCAATTTTATCATTCCTCACCACCAATTTGGTTTCCGCAAACATCATGGAACTATTGAGCAGGTGCACCGTAATGCCTCTGAAATTAGGCGAGCATTTGAACAAAGGATGTACTGCTCCGGAATATTTCTAGACGTCGCACAAACCTTTCACAAAGTCTGGCACGAAGGACTCATAAGATTCTGGAGTCATATTTATCAAATCGCATATTTAGGGTTAAATATAAAGAATTTGTAGCGGCAGACTTTGAATTATGGCAAAAAAGTGCACATGTGACATTTACTCTTAAGCCCAGTTCTTGTCCGGCAGTCTCTTTAAATCTCATTGTAATCCCGCAAGCAACAGAGGTTAAATACTTAGGAGTGCATTTTGACCGATGGCTCACCTGGAAAAAACATATAGAAGCCAAGAAAATGCAAATGAAACTCAAGGCAAGTTCCTTGTATTGGCTTACCAATCGAAAATCAAAACTGCGATTGGAGTATTAAGTACTTATAAACAAGGCTGTAATTAAACCGATTTGGACTTATGGTATTCAGATATGGGGCACTACTACTGCATCAAACAGCGGCGCTCCATGGTTCGTCAGAAACGAAAATATTCTCCGCGACCTTAATATAGCACCCGTTGAAGAAGAACTAGCAGTTTTAAAAACAAACATACTAATCCAAACTTCAGTGTCATCCTAACGAACTAGCAAGGAATCTGCTTCACAGGATGAATACATCTCGTCTTAAAAGGCCACTTTTTTAAAAATAGAGTTTCTTTATATTTATATTTTTATTTTTATTTTTTCTACATAATTTACGTAATACTTGAACTAAAATTGCTCTAAGCACTGGCGCGGAGCATCAATTTATTTATTAATTGTAAGCTTTGTAAAATTTTTGTGGGTTTCGATTCAAAAGATGCAATAAATCCATGTTGAATTAAAAAAACAAAAAACAAAATTATTTCCGTTTCGGGAACGTGCCTTTTATCAAATTAAGGTTTTCATGGAATTTTGTCTGACACTTGGAATTTTGTCTGGACAGATCCCGTGTAAATATTTTGCTTCAAGAAATTTTTTGGCGGTGTTTTTGTCTTTTAGTAAAAGCAGCAGATTACGGTCGCTAAGCTCCGAAAATTTTATTATATCCTTAATTAAGTTTAGGGCTTTATGCACTTCGAAGCAAGACAAATTTTGCTGTGTTTTGTTGTGGTCTTGTGGTAGACTTATTATTGGTAATGTTGGGAAAAATTCCATAGTTTTTTCCATTTCTTATTCGTTTTTTATTAGGGCTTTCAGAGCAAATGAAAGGAAAGGGATTATCATATAAATTTGGTAATTGATTAATTGCGTTCACGCAATATCAAACTTAACACTGATATAAATGGTCCGATTAGTTTTCACAACATATCAAACAATAACAAAACTTAACACTGCGTATAGCGCGAACGTGAGATCATTGGTTCGATTATAATAGTTAGAACGAAAAATAAATCTAAAAAAGTTAAAATTAAAATTATTTTTCTTTTCGATTCTACCGATATTTGAACTGCTGGACAGGAATTGCTCGCAGATTTTTTTGAATTGTGTTTTTACCCTATCTTTTTGCTTGTCACTGTTATCGTAGTTTTCGACAATATTTTTGTGAGCAGGTTTTTGCTGTTGTATCTAATTTTGTTTTTTTTTTAATTGATATTCTTCATTGTTTGCACCGTTTTTGTTATCATTATGATTTAACTCATAATCACTTTCGAAACTTATTACGTCATATCTATTTGAATATTCACGACTTTTACTATTAATGATTTGATTATTGCTCAACCAATATTTATTTAATATTGGTTGATTTTTTTTTACGCAGTACTCATTTCTGTGTTTAAAGGGGATTTTTTATTTCTTTTAGGAGTTTGAGTATCAGTTTTCTTGAACGGACTTTTTCTTCTCTGCAACTTTGCTCTTCTTTTATGTACCACGAGCGTGCCATGACCTAATGTCCAATCTGTACGAAAAATGTAACACACACTCGAAAACTTTTATCCAGCGGGTGGCGATATTCCAAAAACGATTTATTTACATTTTTTTTTTGGACAAAGCCGCAATTTGTTTATTTCTTTTGACTTCGCTCCACAGCAAAAAGTTTAGTTATTTGCTCTTTAACTATGTTTACCGTGGTTATAACACTGACTGTTTCTTTGGCAAAAACGAATTTGATAGGGCGACACTATCGTGTCGAAGAAGGAGTTGGAGTTTGCCAAATCGCTGACCGATTATGATTATTAATACAGTATATTTTAGTTTGGTACCAATGATACATTAAATAGACTCTCATTAGTTTTGTTCTTTTCCATAAACTAATGTCGATACTTGACTTGCTCCACCCCATCACAGTCCCACTTTACAATCATGTTAAGTGTTTGTACGTTTGATAAAGTTCGAAGCACCTCTTCCCGTACATTACAAAAGCTTGCCACAGTATCATTAATGAGAGATTACACTTATATTTCAGCCGATATTTCCGTTATATTTATGGTTGTTGGATAGCATAACTTTTTTGCCTCTCCTACTATGTAATACGGTGGACACAATAGGCAATTATGATTTTTAGCTTCATTGCGTATAATGTTGCATTGATTTGAAGATAAATTAGCATCAACAACTAGTGCAACAGCCTGGTCAGTAGACATTTTTCCAGATTTTCAAGAAAAGACTTGGGGTCTATCTTAATGTTGGTATCCCGTTGTGTGGAAGCAGTGAGTACTCACAGAGTGGAGATAAGCGATTAGAGATCTATTCAAGATACTTAGTCTTTTTACCATTAAGATCGTTGTGCGTGATGAAGAATCACACCCTGCCAGAGGTAACCCGGCAATTAAACAGAACACGACGGATCTAGACTGTGGAGTCCATAAATACCTCCCCTACTGCAGGGTGTCATGCGATCCGTCCCCATAGGATGGTGGGCAGCCAGTGGCAACCAGCTGTCTTAATACGGAGCCTCACTGATACTTGATCGACTCAGTGAGTATTGTGACCCTACCGTGTTAGGACGGCTCTATGACACGGCTGACCTACTTACCCCTACTTGTGGGAATTTATGAACAATAAAGAAAAACAAACACTAAAAAAATAGCGGGAAATTATACCGCATCACAACTGGCGAATCGGGTTGAAGAATACCTCCAAGGTACCGACCCCAAGGCGAAAACGGACGGGAACAAGGACACGTGCCAACGGGGTCAATAGGGAAAAAGACCTGGACCGATAGGGAAAGATCCCACTGCCAGAGGCAGAGTAGAACCTACAACTACACCAACGGTATCTACAAGTACTGGTCTGGCCGGTGGGCTAACCAGGAATAGCGGTGAAGCCGGAGGCCCAGTCTCTCTTCTACCATCGAATATACTACGGTCTCGTGACATATGTAAAACAACGGGTTTGAGCGGTGCCGGAGCGGAGTGGTACATGAGGTACCTAAAGGAGGGTTTAACACACGACGTGGCTAAAGAGAAATGCCACAGAGGTCTCTCCTCTGACGAACAATGTGGCGAAGAAGAAGGAGGACAATCGCACTCTTATAAAACTATTGTAAATAGCCTTTGAAGGTATATACTTCCGCCCACGGCACATACTGGTGGACTGCCTCGGCAAGGAAAGTGCGGAATGGCTGCAGGAAGTAGTCTCCAAACTACCTGGCTGGAAGGGAGTAGATCTGACGACGTGCGGTCTACTTGCCCAAGGTTACAGGTATGGAACATCTGGTTGGTTGCGACATCTGCAGTTTTACCTGCAGATGTCGCAACCAAGGTGGCTAAGGATATGTCGGTGTCTAATGTCACCGAAGAGATCAGCCTTCTACCTCACGAACGTGAGTGTGATGAGGAAGGTCTAGCCCCAATACACCTGGCGGCCAGCTGTATGTCTGTAGGCACTGCATCAGAGGACTACCAAACTCAGGCGGAGGAGGACGAACCCATGCAGTAGATGGAATGACCAGCACCAGGGTGGCACAAATATATCTGCATCACGCTAAGGCCGCATCCGCGGTTATTACGAGATGCTTCACCAAACAACAACTTGGGCTGGTGCTGTTTCAGGAACCCTGGGTGCACAGGGGTCAGGTCAAGGGCCTGACAGGCAAAGACATAAGGGCAATGTATGATGTTAGATCCACTTGCCCTAGGGAAGGAAGCGGTGGTGGCATCAGCATACTTCCCAGGAGACGCAGTCATTAAACTGGTGGTTTGGATGTGACGCCAATGCGCACAATGAGATCTGGGGTAGCTCCAACAACAACACCAGAGGTAAGTGCCTATTTGAATTTACACTCAGTAGCAAACTAGAAATCTTTCATGTGGGAAATACACCCACTTTCGTAACAAGAACTAGGAAAGAGGTATTAGATTTAACAATGGCGAACTCTTACTTGAAGGGCTTAGTCAAAAACTGGACTGTGTCTGATGAGCCTTCAATGTCTGATCACCGAACTATTAGGTTCGATATTGGGGTCCGTCAGGCCACAGTCATTAACATAAGAACTCCTAGGAAAATAAACTGGAAGTCCTTTTCTAGGAACCACATGTACAATGTCAATCAGGTAAATCTGGGCAAATCCATAAGGAACTCTCTCGAACTTGAAATAGCGGTTGAGGAGCTAAAGGAAGCCATAATAAACTCATATGAAGCTAGTTGCCCTACGAACAAAGTTAAATCCATCAAAAACTCGTCCTGGTGGACTGATAAGCTTTCAAATGCTAGGGTAAATGCACGTACACTATTTAACCGAGCTCAACGCATAAGTAAATGGGAGGTAGTATATACGGTGGCTCTCGCTAACTACAACAAGGAAATTAGAAGTGCCAAACGTATAAGTTTCATAAAATACTGTGAAGGAATCACTGAAACTCCGGAAGTTAGCCGGCTGCGCAATGCTCTAGCAATGGGACACACTATCTCGTCACTCACTCTTAGGAGGGATGCTGGTGGTTATACTGAAAATAAGAAAGAAAAAGCTATGCTTCTTCTGAAAACTCACTTTCCAGGGTTGTTTGTATGCAATGAAGAAAGTGATAGTGCTGGCACATTACACAGACTCAGAAATCACGACTGAGCTATAGCAAAATCTATGGATGGAATCTTTCCAGTCCTGCTACAGAAGGGAGTTCGATCTCATCTTCCAACCGCTAATAAAAATTATTAGGAGTAGTCTGGCACTGGGTTATATACCAGTAACATGGAGGTGGGCCAAAATAGTTTTCATCACGAAGGCTGGGAAGAAGGATCCACTTCATCCCAAATCCTTCAGGCCAATATCCCTAACCTCATTCATCTTGAAAACAGCTGAAAAGGTATGTGATAACTTCATCAGAACACAGATTCTGGCGTATGCACTCCTCTATCCGAACCAACATGCATATAGGGCAGGCAGATCTACTGAAACTGCTGTGTATTAGCTGACGGAAACACTCCAGTAAGCCCTCGAGGCCAAGAAGGTGGCGTTAAGGGTATTTTTTGAAGGAGCCTTTGACAACACCTCACACGAGGCAGTGAGTAGGGCTCGTATTTCTAAGGGGTAGATTCTATCCTATCCAATTGGATAGAACAAATTCTGAAAAACAGAACAGCCAAAGTATCCCTCACCTCAACAATCACAGTGGTTAATACTGTTCGAGGATGTCCGCAGGGTGGAGTACTATCTCCCCTGCTGTGATGGACGAACTTCTCTTGGAATTAACAAACCTGAGCCTATGCTGTCAGGGATTCGCTGACGACATAGCTATTACATGCATGAGCAAATTGGAGAGTACATTATGTGAACAACTCCAATGTGATTTAAGAATTACATGTGACTGGTGCAACAGGATGGGGCTTAAAATACACCAAATAAAAACTAATGTTGCCCCTTTCACGAGGAAATATAAACCCAAAAACCTTGAACCCATTAAACTAAATGGAGTGGAAATCACTGTGCAATCGGAAATAAAATATATAGGTATCATACTAGAAGGAAAACTATCATGGAGGCCTCACATTAATGAGACAATCAGTAAATGCGAAAATATGTCTCATGACTAGCTAAGGTGCAAAGGCTTGGTGGCGTCTATAATTGGTGCTATGAGTACCTGTCCTACAGCCGCCCTCAACGTCATACTGGAAGTTACACCTCTGCACATATTTGTGGAAACACAAGAAAAGAGGGCTCTGTATAGAATAACGAGGGCCGTAAACGTTCCTGAAAGTCTCATAGGGAGTCAGATGGTCGAAACATTATCAAAGGGCATTCCAGACATTTGTATACCGAAGCACTTTACAAATACGCACTACAGAGCTCCGGCGCGGGTGTATTTGGTTCAACAAATGCTATGAATCTCTAGGCAAATATACTAGCATCTTCCAGGCGGAAATTCACGCTATTGAAAGATGTGCACATTTCAACATTGACAAAGCCAAGCGGCCATTAGGGCATTTACCTCAGGTAAATTCGAAACTGGTATGAGAGTACATAAAAAAACTTAATGCTCTTGACTCACGCACGCTGCATAGAAGGGATCGAAATTGCCGTCGAACTTGCAAGGAAGGGAGGGGCTGCAACACCCTTTATTGGCCCAGAACCCTTCTGTGGTGTAGGCAAGGGTAAGCTGTTCAACCAGCTCAGGATCGATGAGGGACACCATAGGCACAAACACTGGGTTAATATACCAGGCCTAAGGGTATCAAAGAGTCTGCTAGGGACATACCCCCTAAAAAGATTAGAATCACTTATCAATCTCTCTAAGAATAATCTTTGGATGATGACAGGCCTACTCACAGGTCTACTAACGCGTCCATTACGATATTCGTAAATCTTATATATGTTTCGGGCCAAGTTTGCATCTTTTCCGAAGTTGGGGAACAAACGTCCGGACAGTTTTCTTCCAACTGTCTAAAGTATCATGTTGCAGGTGTGGTGAGCCGATTTTTTCTAAAACAATAGCATTTCTTGCTACCGATTCTGGTTGCTGCCGCCACTTTTCGAAAATCGAGTTATATGAAATTTGCTAAGTCATTTTGTAAATGATTGATATGTAGCAAACGGGAAAAAACTGGCAAGAAGTATTTGCTTTTTTCAATTGAGGGCAAACATACCATCCAATTGTTTTCAACAATAAAACCGACATCAAGTGACACCACCAATTAAAACTTACAACGAAGTTATAAAAATATTACTTTACTTACTTGTCAAAAAGCACATATTTTAACAACACACCATAGATTAGTAAAAAAGTATTTGGCAATTGTTTGAATGTGAATCATACACATATATATCGAACATTAAGTGACACAAACTCCTGGTCTACCAAGTCACCGTTCGAGTGCACACTTCGAATTATTTTAACCGAACGAAAAGCGTTCAATAGGCTTCAGGTGTATATACAGTTATTTTGCCAGGCTATTGACTAAACTGAGTATGAGGTTGTTATGATGAGATATTTAGCTATTGAATTAGAAAATAATTTTATAAATATTAGACACTTTAAAAATTGAATTTAGTTCAGATAAATTGTTGAAATTTCGCCTGCACAGACCATTTCTTCTGTGATTATTCTGATTAGGGTCAGATGTATTGGTAACGGACAATGACCATTCCTTATCCCTGGACAGACCTCTAAGCTTCATAAAGGAATAAAAAAGTATGAAACGGTGTAACTTCCCTTTCCTTTCAAAAACTCCTATCTACCTTCAATAGTTCTCTACCCAAATGGCTATTTCGACCATGCTGTTTATTTCATCAAGATGTTAGCTATTTCACAGAATTATCGGTATATTTGCTTGTTGATGCACATCTTCACTTACGATATTTTTGCCGCATGTTCCTTTTGTTCTTCGAAGTGACTGCTTTAATCTATACATTCAAAGCTTTGTTGTCCTCCAGCTCTTTCAATTTCAAAATTGACACATCATCTATATACATTCTTATATAGCTCCTGGCTTAGGTGGCTGCTGCTGTTGTCTTTCATTGTTTTTATTATGAATTTTTGTGAACTCTTTTTCATCAAAGTCACGAAGCTGGTCATCTTCTGCGTTTTTCTATTATAAGCCACAAAATAAGTAATTCTAATTTAGTTTTGGCTGCAACTACATACTACCAAATTTTAGAAATTTTACTACATTTGGCTTCCTGCAACTCCGGTCATATGTACACTAGTTTGGATCGTCATTGATCGATTCATTTCTAACAATGTTCTGTATATGGTACGCTAGCTACTTCGTTATACCATGATTCTGTATATATTTTCCTAAATCTGCTCTTACATATTCCAGTCAATTAGCTGAACGCATTATTTCATTTTTACACCCCGTTTGGCGCTCTGCCTCCAATTATAATTGTGTTTTCAAAGGCTTCCTTTTTTGTCCTTGTTGTGTAATATTGAAATAATAATTTTTTTTATGGGTATAAATTGATTAATATTCGGGCTCAAGGTCCAATCCAAAACACTCAAATTCTGGTTTTTTTATATATATTGTTAGGAATTTGCCACCTGACTATTACCACTCTCAATACTTGGATTCGTACCGTTAGATTGTGTAATAATCAAGCAATCGCTTGGTAAACTTAGAACAATTAGCTTTATTTAATTATTACTATTGTACACTTAATTCTGGCTTAAAGTTTACTTTATAAAATTTTGCACTACACTTATTTATTTAATCACTTTATACTGTTACTATCACAATGTACACAGTACTACAATCACTGTTCAACTGTCTCGATTTCAATTGTGTAGCATCTTATATACCTCTCGTGTCTCAGAATATTCACTAGACTACGAACGCAGTTTGGGATGCCTCCGCGCAGGGGTTGAAACAGTATGCCCTAAAAGTATGCAAATATTTATGTTTCAATATATATACAATATCTGCTTTAGATTTATCGAGAATCCTTTCTCCTGACGCCTGTCTTTCGTGATGTCAAGAGCTAGTTGGATTGATCTGTTATGGTAGAGATAAACTAGCCTATAACCATAATAAGCAAATCATCCACAAAGCGCGGACCTTAGTATCTGAGGCTATCAAGAGTTTGTAAGAGCTAACTAGATTGCAGGTGCATGAATTGGAGAAAGTAATGCTAATTTGATTTGGAATAAGAGAGTTCAACCTTATTAAAAACATATCTTTTTAACTATTGATTAATAAATCAATAAGATTAATATAAATTAATAGTGATAATATTAGGACAAAATAGGCACTTCAACATTCATTACTAAGCATGATTTAATTTTATATATATATTATATTCAGAACAGCGATATGCACTGCTTATAATATCTACTTATCTGTAATGCTATCGTTTTTAATGCAAAAAGTAATTTAGTAAATAAATAAATTAAAAAAGTAAAGCTCTAACTTGTTCCACAGTTGTAGTAATTAAGCTTTGTCAATTATTTTTTAAGAAAATTATTTTTATTTTAAACTACTGTAAAATGTTATTACTTAACACAATCCGAAAAATAATTACACAATAACTTGATTTTTTCAGTTAGTACGAGTATATAGTAGTTCAAAAAATTTTAACTCACCTGGTGTTTATTCCATTGCTGAAAGAGGTGATCAAAGCAAAGACGGCAAGATTGTATCATACCGCGTGGATCCTTTGGACGGGAACCCGCTGGTCGGGGATGTTGTTCATTAAAAATTGGAAAGTAGGGACGACTGCGATCTTTTAGTTCTTTAGGTCTGACTGTACTCAGTTCAATGAGGCTACCACGACGCTGTTCATCTCCGCAAACGTAACAAACTTCGGTTGTGGAATTTTTATCAGGCATAGATAGATCTAAAATTCCCACTTCAACTAAATTAGTTGTAATAGCCTTGGACGAATAAGGAATAGTATTAAAAGCACCTCCCGATATTTCGGGAGGATTTTGAACATTAGAAGTGTTGCGTAAATCCATACATATATCTTCATCGGGTGAATCCAATAGGGAAGTATGTGAACGTATTTGACGGTAAGGAGCCAATATTCGTTGACTTAGTTGCTTTTTATCGGAGTCATAAGGAGATTCAATATTAACTCCTGCTGCGTTTATTGCTACTTCACACACCTCTGGACATTGTTGAGAACGATACATATCACGGTCCTGCATGTTCTGGTGTGGAAACAATGGAATTTCTTTCTTCTGCTTTTGCATATCATTATAGTGAGTACCTACTGAACTCATATAAGTAATTTGTCCGAGTTTTAACTTATGGTGGGCGAAAGAAGACGGTTTGACGTTTAGATTCTCGTAAGCAGTTCCAGCTTTACTAGATGGTATAGAAGACGGTGACAATATTTGCGAGTGAGTTTGCAATCCACTTTCTCGTGAATGGGGACGGCTTATATAGTTATCACTAGTATTCGTCAATAATTTCTCACTATTCCGATTAGTCGTCGTAACATTTCGGGCACTGTAATTTCGACGTTGTTGTTGCATTACCGAATTAGGGGAAGTAATTCTGGGTGTAAGTGGCAACGGTGGCTCGTTACAAGGTTGCGAAAGGTTATGAATCGTATGCAGTTTTCCATCATTTTCATGAGGTGATCTTTGAATAGATTTTATAAATGAATAAGAAGCTAAAGTGACGGCTCCGTATTCAGAATGCACAAGATTATTAACATTGCCTAAACCACTTTGAACCAAATTTTCGGCATTTAAACCTAGCATTTGACCAGCATATTCCCCTTGTGTTGTAACATCCGCTCCTATGTATCCCTTACCATCGATTCGCTTCATATGATAAATACGTTGCAGATGAGGCTTGTTTACCCGATCATGAGCATCCCATTGTTCATTTAACGAACGATAGCATAACATGCAAGCCATGACATACATTTGATCAACTGTAACTTGTGGTACACCAAGAGGCGCCTCATGACGTTCCAAAAAGGGAAAATATGATTCGCTGGAACGATCCTTATTCGGTCGTACCCGCACAGGTTCATATCCACCATTACCTCCACACACGTAGCATAATGGCATCATTCTTCGAGTTTCCGACCCATTCAATTGATGTACTGCTTTTGTAGCCCCTATACTGGTTTCGGGTGAATCTGATAATGCAATGATGCTGTTCTCGGATGCAGCAGTTTGAAGCTGATAGTATTGCTGATGTTGAAAAATGGAGAGTTGTGTCTGATGAGTTCGTTGGTTTTGTTCCTTATCTGGTGGCATATGTCTTAAACCTGAGACGTCGGATGAAATCGTTGTTGGTATAAAGTTAGAATTTACAAAAGGTGTTTCCTTAAACGTAAGTGAAGATTCTGTTTCTCCCAAACTACAGCCAGCCAGCTCATTTTTAATATACGCTTTCGCTTTTTCCATGTTCCAAAATTTAACTGTAAATTGAAAATAATAATTATGAATATCCAATTTATAAAAAATTTAAATTTCCATCCTCCGTCCCTGTTTTAAGCTTTATTATATAGAAGACCATTATATTGAACATTTTATTGTTAAATAACTTAATTTTACGAAAAGGTAATTTTGTGAGACTATGTCAGTATGCGTCAATTCAGTGAAATTTAAATTATTTCTCAACGAATTTTATATATATATATATATATATATATATATATATATATATATATATATATATATATATATATATATATATATATATATATATATATATATATATATATATATATATATATATATATATATATATATATATATATATATATATATATATATATATATATATATATATATATATATATATATATATATATATATATATATATATATATATATATATATATATATATATATATATATATATATATATATATATATATATATATATATATATATATATATATATATATATATATATATATATATATATATATATATATATATATATATATATATATATATATATATATATATATATATATATATATATATATATATATATATATATATATATATATATATATATATATATATATATATATATATATATATATATATATATATATATATATATATATATATATATATATATATATATATATATATATATATATATATATATATATATATATATATATATATATATATATATATATATATATATATATATATATATATATATATATATATATATATATATATATATATATATATATATATTTATATATAATATTGGCTCTCAGAAGGCCCGTTTTAGGTCTCAGGGGTGGCCTTCCGGACTTGAACTGTCGTACGTAACGATTTGTTTCCCGGAATAGTCCAAGCCAGAGAAAATGACCTGACGGGCCGGGTTTGGCCCGCGGGCCGTAGTTTGGTCACAATGTGTACCTTAGCCACTCAGGGAACGCATACTAAGAGAAATCACGACGCTTCAATAGCGGGCCTTTAGGCACTCGCAAAACAATAGCATGAATCACTAATCAATATTATAGATTTTGCTCAGGTGAGTATTTAAATGGCGCCCAACTAGGAGCAAGCGAAAATGTCGCTGCCCAGGCTCTTACCGTACCCTTGAGAGGGGTTAATAAAAAAAAAAATAAATCCGCGATTCCTACGGGACCCTCCAGTTTTTGAAACTTACACGTGGTATATTGTGTTAAAATCTGCGACTCCTACGGGACGCTTCAGTTTTTATCACAAATAAATAAAAGTAAAAGAAAAAACATCAAATAAATATTTATAATTAATAAGGCGGTTCGCAGCGTATTGACCATTCGCAAGGTTTGTAATTAAACACGGTGCAACCGAAAAAGGCGGTGCACATCCCAACCATACGTTCTAGCACATTCTTGGTGATGTAGAGAGCATCCGAAAAAGACGGTGAACGGCTCACCACGCCAAGGACTTCCGCTGTGACAAGGGAAGAGCAGCACAGGCCACGTTCAGTCAGGTCTAGACTGTACCATGGAACATAACGAAGCAGCGCACCAACCCTGCGGAGAATTTGCTCTATTTGAGGCTATTATCAACACCGCCCTCTCCTCTTTGACTGAAGAAAGCAACCGACGAGAATGGTCCGTTTCTCACTATTATGACGAGATTCAGAAGAGGCTCACCCTTCTAACCAGAATGACATGAGCAATTCTGGTGACGCATCGCGGAAGCAAATCCTGAATGAAGAGCGTGTTCATTTCGGGGCTCACCGAGCCCACGAGATCATCGGTTCTTTGTGTTAGTCCCCCGGATATGTCGGCAGCCCTCGCTTTGGCATTGGAGCTAAAAATATAAACACAACCAGAGCCCATATAGACCAGTCATGGAAGCGCCGGGGGACCCAGGGAATGCACCCCTCCTTCAATTATAGCATCAACCAGCAGCCTATAAAGATGTATCAGCTCGAATTGCCATTGGTCGCCAACGCTGACTTAAGTGATTCTTCTCCTGGTGGCTGGCCAATGGAAGCCTCCGGGCTGAAGGTCGTCGTCGCAACCGAAACTACAGACGGGGTGACCCCGGTGCTGATGTTGAGAGGGAAACAACCTTCAAACAACCCTAGCATCACAGCGTTTAAAGTTCTTAGTGGACACCAGCTCTGCCAAGAACCATATTAGGGATATCCCAGGCCTGCGGGGTATAAAGCCGGTAATCAAACCATTAAAGGTCAAAACTGTGGTGGGGAGTGTTCATGTCACTAGGAAATGTGGAATGAATGTGCTAGGAAGGACATCTACATTCTACATGCTTCCCACTCTAAACACCTTTGACACTATAATCGGGTCAATTTAGACGTGGAAACCCTCAGCCATGCCCGGGAAATGGAAATGCTGCTCTTTCAGGAGTGTGAAGGGGTGAATTACACAGATTCCATCATAGACGAGAACAAAGAAGTAGAGCATATCAGAGGCAACAATCAAACGGAAGATCCCTCTGAGGCTACTACGGAATTCCAGCAACTCATGATTGATTTGAATGCCGCCACCACCTTCATAAATAAGGAAATAAGTAGCATGATGGAGGACGGGATCGTACGGATGGAGGGGGATCCCCTTTAATAACCCCCTCTGTGTAGTACCCAAGAAAGGAGTAAATCAAAACGGGGACATGAGACTGCGATTGGTTTTGGATTTTAAGCGATTAAATGATAAAACATCAGCGACCGATATCCAATACCAGACACTTCGGTCATTCTCGCAAACTTGGGAAAATCTACATATTTCTCAACTATCGATCTAAAAATGGCTTCTACCAGATCGCTTTAGCAGAGGAGGACCGGGAGAAATCTGCCTTTTCAATAAATAATGGCAAGTATGAATATTGCCGACTACCCATGGGCCTTAAGAACGCCCCTAGTATCTCCCAAAGAGCTATTGATGACGTACTCCGGGAGGAGATTTGAAGGAGCTGTTATGTTTACATGGATGACGTGATCATATTTTCCCCAGATGCGATAAAGCATCTAACGGATCTACGCAGGGTCTTGGACAGGTTATACCAGGCTAATATGCGAGTCACTAGAGAAAAGTCTAGGTTCTTTAAAAAGGAGGTAGAGTACACCTTGCCGGATCTCCCCATCCGTGAAGTTCCGATTCAGTGAGAGAAGGGTAAAGGATATCACCAACCCAAGCGAGCAACAAGATATCCTAGCCAGAGAGCACAACAAAGCCCATCGTTCGCCGAATGAAACTACACGTCAGGTGTTGCGGAGGGCATATTTCGGATTTCGGATTGAGTATCCTGGTGGATGGCCGACTAGTCCACAAAGACAACCTACGTTAGGGCATATTTTCTGAAATTTCCCTTACAAGCACTCTTACCAGCAGCAACTCCAATCACCACATTCAATTCATATTGGTAATACAACGATTAAATTTATAACGTTGAACTTGAAATTTTATTAAAGAGGATTTAAAGCTTAAAGCTTGAAATGTGCTTTTTGTTTCCCTGGTCGTCTCCAGCTATTGTCCCTTCTTAAAAACTCTAGCCGGTCGAGGCGTGATGGTTCCTACTTTATTGCCGTGATTTTGATCCTCACAAGTGAACCATTTTAGAAAAAGAGGCAAGGAAAACTTTGGATATTTTCAATCATATCAGAAATAACGTGGTAGTGCCCGAGGGCGGGACGCCCGTCAGCAGCCGAGGACGGCTGATCTTAAGAGGAGGAGGCGTTAGCAACACACGAGTCGCAGTGTTGCATGTCGTTGGCGCCATGCACTTCCGCAGCGGTACAAACCATGGTACGAAATATGCTGCAACAGGGTCTGCTGCCATCCGCTGCGCAGGGGGACGATAGACGGTACTGATTCTCGGTACGTGAGAAAACACAAGACAGGGAGCATTGGCGCCATGCGCTAGCGCAGCGATACAAAGCATTGTACGAAATAAGCTGCAAAAGCGTCTGCTGCCATCCGCTGCGCAAGGGCACGGTAGACGGTGCTGATTCTCGGTACGTGAGAAAACACAAAACAGAGCATTGGCGCCATGCGCTAGCGCAGCGATACAAAGCATTGTACGAAATAAGCTGCAACAGGGTCTGCTGCCATCCGCTGCGAAGGGGGAGGATAGTCGGTGCTGATTCTCGGTACGCGAGAAAACACACGACAAAGAGCATTGGCGCCATGCGCTTGCGCAGCAGTACAAATCATTCTAAAAAAATATGCTGCGACAGGGTCCGCGGCGCAGCCGCTACGCGTAGATATGGTAAACGGTGCTGGTTCTCGGTGCCGGAGGAATTGGCAAGACATGTGTTGTGTCGTTGGCGCCAAGCGAAGCCGTGAAATGCTGTCGCGCACCGCCGCCTCGAAGCGCTGTCACCATGCGCTTGTCAGCGGTGTATGGGACAGGAATTACTGAATGGTGAAAACCTATAAAAAGAACCACAGTACAAGAGATCGCATCTTTTAATTGACAAGAGCTCGAAGTAGAAAGACTACTACCGGATTGCAAAAATAAAATAATACAAAATAAATTAAAGATTTTTATTATTATAGATTTTGCTTAGGTGAGTATTTAAATTGTATAATGAAAATTGAAAAAAATGTATGGAAAAAATTTATTTTAAGTGACAGTTTCGACTTTGTTTGATTCAACTTAAGATGTTAACCTTCAAAATGACTCTCTACATTTTTGATGTATTGAAAGGCAAGCATCATACGATGATTGACATTTTTAGTTGTCCTGTTTGCAGCTTTTAGGGACATAATCAAGAAATATAATTGAAAAAGAGATTTTTGTGAGCAATCTCACACACTAGGCACACTTCGACTTTCTAATAGCATTTTCTTTTCTACATAAAACTGTAACCATTCATAATGTGATTCGGAAGCAAAAAACATTGGTTGCTGCTCATTAATTACTATAAATATTATTTGCTATGGTTTCAATATAGAAACAAAAAAAAAAGAAACACTTATGACGAGGGAAGTAAAATACTTCTTTGTCCAATCACAAGCACAGAATGGTAAAGCTATATGTATAATTTGCAATGACATTGTTGCTGTGATGAAATAATATAATTTCTTCTCCTTCTTCTTAGCTGGCGATCAATCCGAGTGGGTCTATGCCGCATAATTAGCCTTCGTCTCTGCTAAGCGCACGCTGACGCCAGTTGGAAATGCCGCAGCCAGACAGGTCCTCCTGAAATTGGTCTTTCCATCTCAGTGGTGGTCTTCCCCTCCAGTGTCGTCCACCTTGGGGCATCGAATCGAAAATTTTCCTAGTTGGAGCAGTTTCATCCATCCGTACAACTCATTGTTCCATCTAATCCGATACTCGCCGCGAACGCATATAGGTCCAAAGATTTTATGCAAATTTTTCTCTCAAATGCGTCTAACGTTTGTCATCATCAAGCTCTCTGCTCCATATAGCAGGACGGGAATGATAAGGGACTTATACAGAGATAGCTTTGTGCGTTGAGAAAGGGCTTTACTCTTTAGCTACCTACTAAGTCGAAAATAGCACCTGTTACCTAGAGTAATTCTCCGTTTAATTCCAAAATTGATGTTGTTGGTGGTGGTCTCTAGGTAGACAAAATCCTTTACAGCTTCAAAGTTGCAGTCGCCAACAGCAACGTGATGTCCAAGACGATGGGATTCCTTAAATGCTGCTAGCATGTATTTCGTCTTACCCTCCAGTCATGGAAGCGCCGGGGGACCCAGGGAATGCACCCCTCCTTCAATTATAGCATCAACCAGCAGCCTATAAAGATGTATCAGCTCGAATTGCCATTGGTCGCCAACGCTGACTTAAGTGATTCTTCTCCTGGTGGCTGGCCAATGGAAGCCTCCGGGCTGAAGGTCGTCGTCGCAACCGAAACTACAGACGGGGTGACCCCGGTGCTGATGTTGAGAGGGAAACAACCTTCAAACAACCCTAGCATCACAGCGTTTAAAGTTCTTAGTGGACACCAGCTCTGCCAAGAACCATATTAGGGATATCCCAGGCCTGCGGGGTATAAAGCCGGTAATCAAACCATTAAAGGTCAAAACTGTGGTGGGGAGTGTTCATGTCACTAGGAAATGTGGAATGAATGTGCTAGGAAGGACATCTACATTCTACATGCTTCCCACTCTAAACACCTTTGACACTATAATCGGGTCAATTTAGACGTGGAAACCCTCAGCCATGCCCGGGAAATGGAAATGCTGCTCTTTCAGGAGTGTGAAGGGGTGAATTACACAGATTCCATCATAGACGAGAACAAAGAAGTAGAGCATATCAGAGGCAACAATCAAACGGAAGATCCCTCTGAGGCTACTACGGAATTCCAGCAACTCATGATTGATTTGAATGCCGCCACCACCTTCATAAATAAGGAAATAAGTAGCATGATGGAGGACGGGATCGTACGGATGGAGGGGGATCCCCTTTAATAACCCCCTCTGTGTAGTACCCAAGAAAGGAGTAAATCAAAACGGGGACATGAGACTGCGATTGGTTTTTGATTTTAAGCGATTAAATGATAAAACATCAGCGACCGATATCCAATACCAGACACTTCGGTCATTCTCGCAAACTTGGGAAAATCTACATATTTCTCAACTATCGATCTAAAAATGGCTTCTACCAGATCGCTTTAGCAGAGGAGGACCGGGAGAAATCTGCCTTTTCAATAAATAATGGCAAGTATGAATATTGCCGACTACCCATGGGCCTTAAGAACGCCCCTAGTATCTCCCAAAGAGCTATTGATGACGTACTCCGGGAGGAGATTTGAAGGAGCTGTTATGTTTACATGGATGACGTGATCATATTTTCCCCAGATGCGATAAAGCATCTAACGGATCTACGCAGGGTCTTGGACAGGTTATACCAGGCTAATATGCGAGTCACTAGAGAAAAGTCTAGGTTCTTTAAAAAGGAGGTAGAGTACACCTTGCCGGATCTCCCCATCCGTGAAGTTCCGATTCAGTGAGAGAAGGGTAAAGGATATCACCAACCCAAGCGAGCAACAAGATATCCTAGCCAGAGAGCACAACAAAGCCCATCGTTCGCCGAATGAAACTACACGTCAGGTGTTGCGGAGGGCATATTTCCCCGTTGTCCGTAAACAATTCAAGCAGCTGGCATCTGCCTGCCGCATATGTTAAAAAGGCAAATACAATCGACACCAACACGCAACCCAAATAGGAAAAACCCCTATTCCCACGCATCCAGGCGAAATTTTGCATCTGGATATCTATTCCATTCTATTTGTTAAGGCAAATAAAATACTTGGAAACAAACTATCAAAAGTTTACAACCAGAAGACTGTAGGCGCAGACTTCGGATTGAGTATCCTGGTGGATGGCCGACTAGTCCACAAAGACAACCTACGTTAGGGCATATTTTCTGAAATTTCCCTTACAAGCACTCTTACCAGCAGCAACTCCAATCACCACATTCAATTCATATTGGTAATACAACGATTAAATTTATAACGTTGAACTTGAAATTTTATTAAAGAGGATTTAAAGCTTAAAGCTTGAAATGTGCTTTTTGTTTCCCTGGTCGTCTCCAGCTATTGTCCCTTCTTAAAAACTCTAGCCGGTCGAGGCGTGATGGTTCCTACTTTATTGCCGTGATTTTGATCCTCACAAGTGAACCATTTTAGAAAAAGAGGCAAGGAAAACTTTGGATATTTTCAATCATATCAGAAATAACGTGGTAGTGCCCGAGGGCGGGACGCCCGTCAGCAGCCGAGGACGGCTGATCTTAAGAGGAGGAGGCGTTAGCAACACACGAGTTGCAGTGTTGCATGTCGTTGGCGCCATGCACTTCCGCAGCGGTACAAACCATGGTACGAAATATGCTGCAACAGGGTCTGCTGCCATCCGCTGCGCAGGGGGACGATAGACGGTACTGATTCTCGGTACGTGAGAAAACACAAGACAGGGAGCATTGGCGCCATGCGCTAGCGCAGCGATACAAAGCATTGTACGAAATAAGCTGCAAAAGCGTCTGCTGCCATCCGCTGCGCAGGGGCACGGTAGACGGTGCTGATTCTCGGTACGTGAGAAAACACAAAACAGAGCATTGGCGCCATGCGCTAGCGCAGCGATACAAAGCATTGTACGAAATAAGCTGCAACAGGGTCTGCTGCCATCCGCTGCGAAGGGGGAGGATAGTCGGTGCTGATTCTCGGTACGCGAGAAAACACACGACAAAGAGCATTGGCGCCATGCGCTTGCGCAGCAGTACAAATCATTCTAAAAAAATATGCTGCAACAGGGTCCGCGGCGCAGCCGCTACGCGTAGATATGGTAAACGGTGCTGGTTCTCGGTGCCGGAGGAATTGGCAAGACATGTGTTGTGTCGTTGGCGCCAAGCGAAGCCGTGAAATGCTGTCGCGCACCGCCGCCTCGAAGCGCTGTCACCATGCGCTTGTCAGCGGTGTATGGGACAGGAATTACTGAATGGTGAAAACCTATAAAAAGAACCACAGTACAAGAGATCGCATCTTTTAATTGACAAGAGCTCGAAGTAGAAAGACTACTACCGGATTGCAAAAATAAAATAATACAAAATAAATTAAAGATTTTTATTATTATAGATTTTGCTTAGGTGAGTATTTAAATTGTATAATGAAAATTGAAAAAAATGTATGGAAAAAATTTATTTTAAGTGACAGTTTCGACTTTGTTTGATTCAACTTAAGATGTTAACCTTCAAAATGACTCTCTACATTTTTGATGTATTGAAAGGCAAGCATCATACGATGATTGACATTTTTAGTTGTCCTGTTTGCAGCTTTTAGGGACATAATCAAGAAATATAATTGAAAAAGAGATTTTTGTGAGCAATCTCACACACTAGGCACACTTCGACTTTCTAATAGCATTTTCTTTTCTACATAAAACTGTAACCATTCATAATGTGATTCGGAAGCAAAAAACATTGGTTGCTGCTCATTAATTACTATAAATATTATTTGCTATGGTTTCAATATAGAAACAAAAAAAAAAGAAACACTTATGACGAGGGAAGTAAAATACTTCTTTGTCCAATCACAAGCACAGAATGGTAAAGCTATATGTATAATTTGCAATGACATTGTTGCTGTGATGAAAGAATATAATTTCTTCTCCTTCTTCTTAGCTGGCGATCAATCCGAGTGGGTCTATGCCGCATAATTAGCCTTCGTCTCTGCTAAGCGCACGCTGACGCCAGTTGGAAATGCCGCAGCCAGACAGGTCCTCCTGAAATTGGTCTTTCCATCTCAGTGGTGGTCTTCCCCTCCAGTGTCGTCCACCTTGGGGCATCGAATCGAAAATTTTCCTAGTTGGAGCAGTTTCATCCATCCGTACAACTCATTGTTCCATCTAATCCGATACTCGCCGCGAACGCATATAGGTCCAAAGATTTTATGCAAATTTTTCTCTCAAATGCGTCTAACGTTTGGCATCATCAAGCTCTCTGCTCCATATAGCAGGACGGGAATGATAAGGGACTTATACAGAGATAGCTTTGTGCGTTGAGAAAGGGCTTTACTCTTTAGCTACCTACTAAGTCGAAAATAGCACCTGTTACCTAGAGTAATTCTCCGTTTAATTCCAAAATTGATGTTGTTGGTGGTGGTCTCTAGGTAGACAAAATCCTTTACAGCTTCAAAGTTGCAGTCGCCAACAGCAACGTGATGTCCAAGACGATGGGATTCCTTAAATGCTGCTAGCATGTATTTCGTCTTACCCTCGTTCACTTTTAGACCCACTCACTTTGCTTCTTTTTTCAGGCCGGTATCGCAGCATTCACCGCTCGAGCGTTATGGCCAATGATGTTAATATCATCAGCATACACGAAAAGCATGACACTCTTATTAAAGATAGTCCCAGTGTGATTCAATTCCGAATGCGCGGTTGATTTTTTCCAGCATTAGGTTCAATAAGTCGCACAACAGGGCGTCACCCTGTTTTCAGACTCGCTTTGTGTCAAATAGGTTGGAGAGCTCTTTTCCAATTTTTACTGAGCTGCAGGTTGCGTTTAGTATCATCCTGCACAGCCTGAAGCAGGGAAGCCAAATTCAACATAGCGGCTTATAGTTGGCTGCTTATCGTGCTATTATAAGCAGCATGGAAATCGACCAAAAAGATGGTGGGTATCAATTTGTTTCTCAATTGTCTTCTCCAAGATTTGACGTATTGCGAAGATTTGGTCGATGGTACCTTCACCAGGCCTGAAACCGCACTGATAGGGTCCAATCAGCTCGTTAACGATTGGTTTCAGTCTATCGCAGAGTGCGTCGGATAGGATTTTGTATGCGATGTTAAGAAAACTAATTCCGTGGTAGTTACTGCACATCGCAAGATCACCCTTCTTGTGGACTGGGGAGACTGGGTATATAATTTACTTTGACATTAAGAAACAAAACTTGCTTCAACAGCGATATTCTGATCTTGATATGAATTCAATGGAAATTCGGTTGTTTGCAAAATCCAATTGTTGATGGCGTTTCAAGTCAGTTTCAAATGAAAATTATTGATCTTTAAGCTAACGATCAACTCAAGGATCAAGCAATACAAGGAAGGAAACTGGTTCGATTTTTATAAATTTTGTGATGCAAAATTATTTCTATGTTTTGAACTACCTATATGTGCGAACAAACCTTTTCTAAAGTATCTGAAATCAAAGTACAGGGCAAGTTTATTGGATGATCATTCCTTGGTGTTTAAGATTTATACTCTACTTTAAAGAAATTCTTCAGCGTAAAACAGAGTTTCATCAATCCCATTAAAAGTTGCATGCAATAACTGAAATTAACTCTAAAATATCAAATTTAATGCCGCCTTAGTCATAATAAGATTTTTTAATTCATATATTCAAGTGGCCCGCCGGAAATGAATTAAATCACAATCTGGCACTTGTGTCAAAAAGTTTGGAGACCCCTGACCTAGGGTATGATGGTATAATTGGTCGTTTTCCAACATGTAATTCGTGAATTTTTCTGGATCTCTCAAGTACTTCTGTTTTGCGTTTCTGCCACCATGTCCAGTTTGGTTCTGAAGGCTCATGTGTCGTAATAGGGCAAGAGGTTTCAACTGGCTGTTGCGACAGGGTGTCGTCCAACACATTTAGTTTCCCTACACGGAATTGTACCTCAAACTACTGTTGTTGTAGCTCAAGCGCTCAACTGGCTATTCGACTTGAAAAACTCTCGTTGAAATTGAGCCATTTTAAGGGCTTATGGTATTATCACAATGAAGAAATAACCTTTCAAATTTGGGCGAATCTTTCTAATGCCCCACACTCTTGACAAGCACTTCATTTCCGTATCCTAGTAGATTTTGCTGCGTTATTTAGGTGCCGGCTAACTTACATAATTACCCTCTCTGTTCCTTCGATGTTCTGTGTGAGTACTGCACACAGTCTTTAATTACTTGCAGCGGTTTGCAGAACAAACTCTTGCAAAAAATCGGTTGCAAGCGAGTACTGGGGCCTCCGTAAGCACTTTGTTGTACCTCAGTCCATTTCATTCATGTACAAAACGGATGTACTAGGAAGCTATACCAACATACCATCGCAGTTCCCTCACGTTCTGGGGTGGTATAAGTTCCTTGATGGCAGATTCTTCTGGTGTTCCTCCAGTATTCTGCTGGTGACTATTACATCGTGTAAGTAGACGAATGCGTAAGGCTCCATGTGTTGGCCTAATGCCTAGTCCAATGCTCTTTGGAAAGTTGCCGACGCGGAGGCTAATCCAATATGGCATGAAGCGCGACTGGAAAAGTCCCCTACCGAATACCGTAAATGCGGTGTACTGCTCTCCATAGGTATCTGACAACACCCATTCTTTTGGTGCAGGCTATTGATGAACTTAGGCTCACGCAATGTACCCAAGATATACTGGATTCGTGGCAAGGGGTATGCATCGGGAATCGATCTGGCATTTAGCTGACGGTAATCAATGCATAGGCTCCATTTAATGCCATTTTTCGGGACTAGGACGATCGGAACACTATGTGGACTATGTGATGATTTGATAATACTTTCTTTAACAATTCATCCACTTCCGCGTTGATAATTTGTTGCTATGCGGGGTGCCTTGGGCAATATCTCTACTTTATAGGCCTGTCATCATGAATCACGATTTTACGACACGATATATTGTACACACACAGCTCATCAGAGAATTTCGCTAATTCGGTGGTCAGGAACGTTTCTATTCCAGCCTCGTCGGTGACAGTTTCTAGTCATATTGTAGTGTATGAAAAGTATAATGTATGTATATACACACAGACGCCAACACCATATGCGGCGTAGGCACATGCAATGTGAGCGGAGACCCAACATAAGTACATCGAACTCTCATATAAGAATGTTAACGTTATGAAGCGCGAACAGCGCGCACGTTTTTAATTACGCTGCATTCTAATGTTCAATGCCCTTGAACGAATGTACGCCGGCATTGACCGTGATACTTTCCGCTGACATTGCAAACGCCCTCTTTATGTATTAAGAACCATATTATATACTAAGTCTTAGCACATAGGAAATTAAGGTATAAATAGCGATAAGGTTTTATCAATAAATCAGATTCGATCTGGAAACCAAACATATCGCTTCTCATTAAAATATTTGGCTATACTCTTGTAGTCGCCGATTTAAATTATGCGCTAGCTCTCGCTCCGCTATACAATCCATTGAGCCCATCATTACATGGCGATCATACATTTCGCTTCTCACTCAAATATCTGGCTGTACTCTTGAAGTCGCCGAATTAAATTATGCGCTAGCTCTCGCGCCGCTATACATATCTTTGAGCCCATCATTACAATATATACAGGTTGCGGTGACTCGGTTTTGCACATCAGTCTGAGTTGCCAGATTTACTTCCTGACCTCCACAATACGGGGCCATTCCTTGATTCCTCATAAAATCTAATCCGAGCAGCAAGTCATCAAAGGAGTCGGACGTCATGAGTAGCTCCAGCTGGCATACTGTTCCTCCAAGCCTGACGTATGTCACATACATTTGAGTGATTTCCTTCGTCGTCCGCCCGCCATACGTCTTCTAGTGTATGTATACTTTACTCTACCGATGGTTCACTTAAATGGTGAACGAGTTGTTCGCTGACAAAACTCCGTGTGGCGCATGTCTCTATTGTGGCTACGATATTTACTGTACCTATGGTGACAGTGTCACAGATGCGCTGCTCATCACAAAGTATTGTTTTTTCTCCTATGCATTTTGAATGGAGCTTACTATACCTTGAACTTGTTCGAGAGTACTGTATTCTCACCAAGATAAACTGATGGTCTGGTTGATATTTTCATTCATAATTGCATTTCTTACACGCTTTACTCTGAAAATGCTTTGAGAAAATAGATAGTAAGCTAATAAGTCTCTAAGAAGAGAAATTTGCAGCATCATCACCAGGTTTGGGATTTTGAGAAATTTTCCATGACTGAGGAAAATAGTCAGTGCGAATTATCGCATAAAATATATGCAGAAAATGCATTTCAGCAGTTGTTGGGAGTTCTTTTATCATTAGACCTGTAATGAAATCCCGTCCTAGGGATTTTTTGGGATTGAGATCCTTGATAACATTTGTAAGCTATTTGTTCTTATCGATATACCTGTAATGATTTGAATGCATTGACTGATGCCTCCAGGTTGAGACCAGCAACATTAGGGATAAAGACTTGCTTTAAGTGATGCGCAAATGCAGTGCCTTTTCCTACATTGCTTCTTGCACATTTACCGCTGGGAAGGAGTATTTGGGACTCCGCTAGTGTTGGTCTTCTTAAGTTAAGTAACATATTGTTTAAACTCACAGGCTTTCTTTTCTTTTAAAAAACGACGGAACTTATTGGTACAATCTAAGAGTTCCTATTTCAGAGATGGGGATCTCTGTTTCTGCCATTCTCGTCTGAGAGATATTTTTTCGGGGAGAAGTACTTGAATATAGTAGGGGTACATTATTTTCGAGTTGCAGTATTAAAACCGGGTGTAGCTAATTTCACTGCTTGGAACATCAGCTCCATGAACTTGGTAATAAATAGTTGTTGGGGACCGTATTTGCTGGTGTCCTCGGGGAGCGTCCTCTTGTTGCCTGTCCTGGGCGTGCGTGTAACTGCAAACCTAACACTTTTTCACAGAATAAATAACACTCACTTTGTTTGGTTAGAGAAACAACAAGAAGCTTAATTCTTAAAATACTAATTCTTATATACTATTTACAAAAAACACTTTCAGTATGCGTACTGACCTTTCTGGTGTTCCAGTTCCGCACCTGTTAATTGGTGGCAGTTGGTCAAGCCAACTGACATACGGTAAGAGTGTCGACGGTGCATTCTAAATTTTAATGCCCTTCGTCGACTCGACTGCGGAAATATAACACCCTAAAAGTTTACATAATCATTATTACATAAATTCTGGTTACTTATAATACTTGCACCCTAAAAATATGTGCTTTCTTACTTAACTTACTTGCTTAAAGCTAACCACACCAAATGTGTAGTATCTGTTAGGAGTCGTTGCTGTGAGTCAACTACTCGCGGGCAGCTTGATTCTAACTCACAACATAGTAGAATCTAATTCACCTTCTGACTTTAGGGGCATCTTAATTTTGAAATGTGAGCTTATAAGAATGTGTATTTTTTAAACCTTTAATGATCAATAATCAATTACATATATGGCTGAATATAATTTTCTGCCATTGGGAGTTATTAACCGTGAGCCCCAATGAGTGTGCTTACCATTTAAATCTCCGGCAGCAAGTAACTTAGTATCGAGAGTATTAAAAATTTTCTTATGTTGTCCCTCATCTATATTGAATCTTGGTGGGCAATAAATGGCTGAAATTAAGTCTTTAATGTATTCTTCTAACTGAATACTCGTTGCTTGAAGCTTTTGGTAGAAAAATCTTACATTGGGAAATGCTTTATTCTTTTTATAATAAGAATAGCTGTAACGCTACGAGCTTTGCCACCATGGTATTTGTTGTAGTAAACTATATAATTTGAGCTCATTTTTGTGCTGGCTTATGCCATTTGCATTCCAGTGACAGGTTTGAAGGAGTTGATGGTTTTGGTATGTTTTGATTTCACATCATCTCTTGCATCATATTTTCCATTGAGCACATGAATTGCGTAATATTTGCCATAAAATCTTGCAGAGTTTTTCAAGTGTACTTTTCTCTTCGGTTGTAGGGTTTACCAAGTAGAGCTACGAGCACGTGTACAGAAGAGTGGTGAGACTCTACAACAGTTTGCGGCGGGAGTGGAACGGTTGGCCCATCTTGCCTATCCAGGAGAGATTACTGAGAGGTCTATGATGGACACCTTCGTATATGGCATTCGCGATGCGAAGATAAAGCGTTCTGTGATAACAAATCCGAAAGCTACATATTTGAAGACAGTAGTTAGCGCTTTGACATCAGAGACTGCAGCATGGTTGGTATGCAGAGCCCGTCAGGTACAAGTCGAAAGCTGGCACAGTTTCACGGGCAAATCTTTTACATGCGGGGAGGTTGGACACATGGCTCGTAAGTGTCAGTCGAGACTCAAACGTTCTACATCACGGTCGCCGGTAAGACCGCCAAAGCAAGTCAGATTCCAAAATAGGGAATCAGAAAATGATGACAAGCCGTTAACAAACTAAATGGAGTCGGTCTCGATGGGCATGATCTGACTACCACAACATGTACCCCAGAATCTTCGTTTCTCAGATGGCACGGAAAATCTCAACAGCCAAACTGTAAACAGTGTAATAAATGGAACATAAATTGTGGCAACATTCGATACGGGCGCATCACATTCCATAATCAGAAGGGATCTTGTTCGGGGAATCGAACCGCTTCAAGGAATAAGATAGCGTACGGCAACTGGAGATGATGCACCGACGCTTGGAAAAGGTATGCAACAAGCCATTGTATCGCGGCGGACAACAACCCCACCAAAGTCAGAGGCAGTTATATGGCCCAAAATGGACAGAGATGTTGAGAAGAACAAGTTTTGGGTGGTGGAGGCTGATGAAAAATGTTTACTGGACGACATCATAACTGGAAAAACCCTCGTAGAAGAAAAGCAGAGCAGAATAGTGCCGTTTAGAGTGTTCAATCGTGCAAATACCGCTAGAACCGTAGGGAAAGGATAAGTAATTGGAAATTGAGAGGCAATTTCGGCAATTGTAAACTGTGAGAGTCATACGCGAGCCTCGAAAAGTAAGATACAAGCTGATAAAAAGCTACTCGACGATCTAATGAAACAATGGAGTATGGGCTTATCCACGGAGCAGAGGAAAACTGCCCGTCAACTTTTGGCAAGACTTTGGTCAGAATTTGTTGAAAATGGTAAAAACGAAGGCGGAACAAAGATTGTGAAACACACAATCAACACTGGTGATGCAAACTCATTGGTCAAGCGTCAAGAACAGTACCTCTGGCGAAGAGAGAAGGGTGAATGTCTTGCTGAAGGAAATGCGTCAGAACAACGTCATTGAGCCATCAGCAAGCCCCTGGAGTTCTCCAGTGGAATTAGTCAAGAAGAAGGATTGCTCCACACGTTTCTGTGCAGATTGTCGGAAACTTAATGAGGTACCGATGCTACCTTGGACACACTTTCTAGTTCAAATTGGTTCTCCAGCTTGGATTTACAAAGTGGATATTGGCAAGTGGCAGTATCCAATCCAAAGAATACAACAAAAAGACAGCATTCAGTGCCGGTGATGGACTATGAACATTTTCGGTGATGCCATTTGGACTGTGTAATGCCCCAGCTACATTTGAACGCCTAATGGAACACGTGCTAAAGGGACTCAACTGGAAAACGTGTCTGGTGTACCTAGATGACATCCGCGTTATGGGGAAGGAAGAAGTATTGATGCGATTAGGAGCTTCAGGGTTGAAGCTGAGCGCAAAGAAATGCTCGATATTCAAGAGAGAAGTCAATTGCCTTGGACATAATGTCACACCTGAAGGAGTACATACAGATCCAGAGAAGATAGACTCAGTAAGGGATTGGCCAAGACCAACTAGTCTGCATGAGCTGCGCAGTTTCTTGGGTCTTTGCACCTATTACAGACGCTTTGTTGCAAGCTTCGCATACGTGGCTGGTAGTCTGCATGAATTAACGAGGAAGAAATGTCCTTTTGTGTGGAAAAATGAACAGGAGAAGACATTCAACATACTGAAAGAGCTTTTGAGTACAGCTCCCAGCCTTGCGTATCCAATTCCTGACGAACAATTTATTTTGGACATAGATGCGAGTGGCTTCGGTATTGGAGGTATCCTGTCGCAAGTTATTGACGGACATGAAAAACTGATAGCCTACTTCAGCAAGATTTTATCAAAGCCTGAGCAAAATTATTGTGTAACACGAAGAGAACTTTTGGCGGTTATGCAGTGCGTGAAGCACTTTAATAAGTATTTGTATGGACAAAAGTTCTTGTTGAGAACGGATCAAGCTGCTCTGCGCTGACTATTACATTTCAAAAATTCCGAAGGTCAACTGGCGAGATGGATTGAGAGACTGCAAAGCTATGATTTCACAATAAAACATCGTAGAGGGGGAAGCCACGGGAATGCTAATCCATTATCACGACTTCGTTGCAATGTGGAATGCAAGCACTGTTCTAAAGCTGAATGGAAAGAAGCAGTAGTCGATGTCCGCTTAATGGATTTTTTACCAGGCGAAAAATGGACGGCGGTGAAACTAAAAGAAAAGCAACGAAATGACACAGAATTGGGAAAAATCGTGCCAAGTACGAGAGAGGAAAAACGACCAGAATGGAATGAAATCTGGCCCAAAATTCCCGTAACTAAAGCATATTGGGTTCAAGGGAATAGCTTAAAGTTGCAAGATGGATGCCTATTTCGGCTATCACGAAGAAATTGAATGCAAAGAATAAGCGAGATTCTCAGGGAATACAATAGTCCGCCTAGCGGAGGACATTTGGGAATAACAAAAACAATCGAGAAAATTAAAACACGGTTTTATTGGGTTGGTTACCAGCTATCAGTAGTTGACCTGATCAGTGCTTGCGAAAAGTCGTCGCAATTAGGGGACAAAGCATTTATAGAACGTGTGAGCCCCATTCGAGCGTATTGTAATGGACATAGTAGGTCCGCTTCTAATGAGTGATTCCGACAAACAATATATTCTCGTCGCAAACGACTATTTTAGCAAATGGTCAGAAGTATATCCCATTTCCGATCAAGAGGCTAAGACTGGTGCAGATGCATTTCTCAATAATTGGGTCTGGAGATTCGGAGCTCCCCTCGAGTTGCACTCGGATTAAGGTATAAATTTCGAATCAGCGATATTCAGGGAAATGAGTGAATTGATCACACAACCCCTTTACGTCCGCAAGCCGATGGAATGGTGGAAAGATTTAATCGTACGCTTGAGGAACACATAAGGAAAATTGTGGACAGATATCAGAAAGATTCGGATCAACACATACCACTGTTCCTAATGGCATACCGATCTGCAAATCACGATACAATATCTACAACACCAGCCAAGGCTATTTTCGGTTGTGATACAAGATTACCTGCAGATCTTAAATTCGGTGCCTACTCATCTACGGAAGTTTCATGTAGCAGTTATGTAGTTGAAAAACGAAGACAATTGAATGAAATTCATGGAAACATCAGAAAGGGCACACAACTGATGAGTGATAAAATGAAAGCCAGATCTGATGTACGAGCAAACAACAAGGGATTTCAGGAAGGGCAGCTAATTATGTTTCATAATCCGCAAAGAAAAAAGAGATTATCGGCAAAACTGCAAAGAAACTGGGAAGGTCATTACAAGGTGATAAAGCGGATCAACGATGTAGTATACCGCATCCAGTTGGCGAGAAGTGTCAGGAACAAAATGAAAGCCGTCGTCCATCTGGAGAGGCTATCTTCTAATAAAGTTTGTAGTACTATCGTTGTTCGGGACGAACAAGATTAAGTGGAGGGCAGTGAAACATAAATGATTGCATACTTTTAGGATCACAGTTAGTTTGAGAATAGTGCACCACCCCAGATATGTATTTTAAGCCAAGACACAATCCATGAGCGCCTAAACTTGCAAACACAAGGGCTTAAAGCGGACCTGCAGGTGCATTTAAGAAACGCTTTAGAGGTGCAGGGTATAGACATCGATGAGCATGAATTAGAATGTGAAGAGCCAACGACATCTCGACACAAAAAAACACCGCAAGAAACTAACACGGGTAACTTTGACATGAACGTTCTTATCGGGGTAATACAGATGAAAGCAATGCGATGCGAATATGCAGCAGCGGTTACAACAAAGTAGTATAGAAATGTCTCTTCTGGATCATTTTGCTCCAATACTGCTCCATTTGCAAATTTTTTAGATGTTTTGTATGGGGATTGCTGAGTAAAAGTGTAAAAATGAGCAAAAAGAATGTATGGGAATGTAAGAATTGAAAATATATTTTGCTCTCTATGGAAAATCGGAGTAATAAGTTGTAAAATGTTTAGAATTTTTAAATATTTTGGTACAAATGTGCTGGAGTAAAGTTGTGTTTTGCTCCGATTTGCTCCAAAAATTCTCCATATTCATAGTTGTGGTCCAGAAAATACCTTTGTATAGTCGGAGGGGGCAGCGCCAAAATTATATTGTTGTTGTTGTGGTGGTGCGTTGGATGGCCTGGTGATGGGCTTGGGTATAGGTTAGAGGTGAGGCGGGGCGTCGCTGAGCTTTTGCCGACTATAGGGGAGGCGGGGGCAGGGCTGAGCTGAGCTTGGCTGAGCTGAGCTTTTGATGATAATAGCTGAAGAAATCGGTAGAAGGCAGCAGGCAGCCACAGCCTAGTTGTGTGTGTGTGTGTGTGTGTGTTGTGTATTAGACACGTAATGAGCTGGTAACATATAAATTTTTAACTGAAATGTGTTCGAATACATTATATATATATGATGTAAATATGTTGTGTCTATTAGGAGGAGGTGTGTGCCATATTATTATTGAAATATTTTAATGTGATAAGAGTTGAAGCTGACCGCCAACATATTCTTGTGTATGTAAATATATTTAACATATTTGGAGCGCGTGTACATTATCTTATAATTAAAATATTTTTATGTGATAAGAGTAGAGACTGTCTATATGTTCTAATGCAAATTTTTGTTACTTGATGAGTATGTGAATGTGTTATTGAAAAAATGTAGTTTCACAACATTATGCAATTCATAAATCAAATATATAAAAGGTATTATAAATTAATACAATTATTTGGATAATAACAACACTAATAACAACAACACGACAAGTGATAGTATAAATAATTAATAATATAAATAATTATTGTATACATATAATAAAATATCAATATGTTTTGGATTCAAACATTAACGCAAAGCGATAAATTTTGTATTTGTCAGGGTGCATGGTCGCATTTTCATATTGCACAACTTGTTGTAGTAGACAATTTGTTAGAAATGTTTGTCACACCAGAAGATGGATATAAGTGTTTATTATTATCTATACGAAGAGGTGAAACACATCCATATTCCCCTTCAATTAACATTTTCAACACGACAACATGTTCGACTTGAAGTGAAGGGCGGGACAATAACCATTATAGGTACTGGTAGCAGAACAAAAAACACCAAAAATTTTCCAACATCATGTCCATTTAGCGATATAGACGATTTATATACTGGAAAGTATTATAATCATCATAGCATTGATGAAGATTTAAATCTTTCAAAACTCTTCGAAAAGAATAGTTTGCACCCCACTGCACTGAATTTAAAACTCTTCGAAGAGAATAAAAATTACAGCAAGAGCAACAAAAGCAACAACAACAATAACAACACCAACAGCAGCATCACCATATACGCGTACAAAAGAAAATTATAAAAGATTTTAAACCTAAAATTTTGTGTGAATTATCAATATAAATAAAAAGATAAATTTTTTGAAAAAAATTGTATTTTATTTTGCAGTTAGCGTAGTTGTCTGGATGGACAGATTATAACAGCTGTAGACGCAGGTTCGATTCCTGGGAGGGTTCATAATTGGTGTGCTGTTGATTTCTGAGACATAATAAAAATGCTTGGGGAAAAATTGCCTTTCATTGAAAGATCTCTGATGAGGACAAGTGGCGTGTCCGAAATAGCTATAAGATCTGCCAAAAAATGTTTCAATAATTCTTCTTCTTCTTCTGAAAAATTATTACGGTGGCATAACCACATACGCAATTGCAACTACTGTTGTAACTTGTCTTGTCAATAAATTCGTTACAAAAATAATCTTCATTTTATTTTTATTTTAAAATATTTACTATTATTATAATTAAATATAAATTTAAAAAATAAAAATATTTATAATTATTCAAGGGAATATTTCCCTATCTCACAGATGAAGACCATCGTCTTCATCACCTTTTTTAGATTTACCCCAGCTTCTTCACTGGTATTTAACCGAAACTGCAGCAGCCTCGTTTGGAGGAGTTCCTCCATCTCTGGGGCATCCCAGCACGCTTTTGCAAATCTCGGAGCGAATTGGACCGATTCATCATATATTGTAAAGTGTTCAGCTTCCATGGCGAGTTTTCTGCTTTATGTTTATTCTAGAAGAATTACTCGTATTTATATGCAAAAACCATTTCAGCCATATATGTGATTAGAAATGAATCATTAGCTAGAAAAAATTATTCATACGACATACAACCATATTTGCGATAACATGTAAATATAAACATAAAACTGTTATGCTCAAATTTGCTAATCTTCGCGGATATATAAAAAATATAAATAATAAACATTTTTTCAACATGTTTCATTCTGAAATAAATTCCATATACAAGTAATATTATTCATTTTCTGCTAGAGTGGAATAAAATACAAATTTTTAATATTGCTAATTAGATTGAAATAAAAACAGTAAGCTATTTTAATTTTTATAATTTATTTATTCAATATATTTTAATTATAATTTGAAAATATAGTATTTTCCTCGTCTGGACTTTCATTTAAGAATGCCGTGATTGGATCTTCTTCTAAGTATTTTCCTTGCTGCATACGTTTCACGATATAGATAGTGTTAAGGGTGTTATTAATGTAATTTATCGCATTCTCACTAAGTGAATTAAATCGCTCAGGTAGAAAACAATGCGATATCCTCTAAATCTGTCATCATCCGTCGTCCATATTTCGTTGAAATTGATGCTATTCCTAATATCTTCATTGGGCTCTCCATTACTATATTCTTGATTCCCCAAGATGATTTGAGGTTTTTACCCAAGAATTATTCTTCTTTCACAACTTTAAAAATATTGTTAGTAAAAGTAATTTTTTGTTTTTTCTGCAATAAAGTATTGTGGGTAGGAGCCATTTTCGTTTTTTTTTTCTGAAAGGATATATAAATAAAATTCAAATATAATTAAAAGTATAAAATTATTGTATTTATGTTTCTCTTTAGAAAGTAGTAAACTCACCAAAATGCTGAAGTTGAGTGATGAATTCTATACCATATCCATGTCTTTTATATTAAATGCATTTGAAAAACCAGAAATTTTCGGTTTTAGTTAGATAGGAATATATTAGGAAAAAAATAACTTGTATTAACCAGAAATTTTCGGTTTTAGTTAGATAAGAATATATTAGGAAAAAAATAATTTGTATTAACCAGAAATTTCTGGTGTAAATGCAGAATTATGTTATCACTGTTTTAATATGTAGAATAGGTCCAATGATGTTAATTAACATAAAATTATTGAATTATTTTATGTCTTATTCTTATATAAGAGAGACACGTACATCAGTTTTTATTTAGTAACGTGTTTGTGCAATTAGTTTGAAGACATTTTTTTGCGAATTTTGTGGATGTGTTTTCCATTCAAAATGGAATTTGAAGAGACATATTCTACGTAAACATAACCAAGGAAATATTCATTCTAACAAACCAAAAAATCATATAGGAAAAGAACATACAAATCAACAATTATATGAAATAATTAAACAATAGAAAGCATTAATAAAGCAACAAGAACAGCAATTAATTGAAGCACAAAATAAGAAGCTGCATAAATGCGAGAATATGCATAGTAAGAATGAAAATAATGATTCTATAGAAGTTTCGATCAGTCAACTATCTTTAAATTTAAAGAAATCTATAAATAATGATATTAATGAGAAAGAACCAACTTGCAGTTATAAATATTGTGAAACATGTAAGCTGAAGATATCAACGAAATCATGGTATCATCACTTGAGAACCAATCAACATAAAAAAACAGTTGTTCACAATTAAAAGATGATTTGTATTTAGTGAAAGGGTTATATAATAATCGCATTGAACGTTATGTATTTAAAAACCGACATGAACATATTATCGTACCAGATACTTTCTTTAAAAATGCAAAAGATATAATATTAGAATTATTAAATAAGCAACTAGAAAAACATCAGTCATACAAATATAATTTGGAATTGTTTTGTGAATATATAAGATTCAAACCAAACAATATTGATGACAACAGTGATTGTGAAACAGCAACTATAGATGTGAAATCATTTCAAACGAAAATGATATTAGCGCAAAACCTTGAAGAAATTGAACTTGAATATGATGTACATTGTCCTAATTTAATTACAAAAATGGAAGAGTTTCAAGAGAAGGATAGGATTCTAATTAAAATAATTGAATTAGAGATTAATATTAACCAATATAAACCATTAAAGGGTTCTGCTTATATTAAATTACCTCATAATATAGCAATGAAACATGCTTGTATTAATGTAATGAATATAAATGATAACTATTGCTTTAAATGGGCTATACTATCTGCAATAAAAAATGTGCAATATAGTAATAGATGTTCATAATATGCAGTGGATATTAAGAATGATATGATTCATGTTGGAAGTATGATATTAAACTTTAAAAACTTCTCATTTCCAATGCCATTAGACCAAATCAGAAAATTTGAGGAAAATAATAATATCAGCATTAATTTTTTTTTGTTCTGAGAAAGGTGATCAAATTGTAGGTCCCTATCGTACCACAAAGTTGGAGAGAGATGTTTATATTAATTTATTGTTTCTACAAAGCTGTGACAATTCACATTATGTATGGATTAAAAATATATCAAGGTAAAAAGAAACAAAACACATGATTTTTTACTACTTATAAAATTACTATTTACAGATTAATTAAATCACAATTGACATTAAATACAAAAGCTCTACTATTATGTAACTTTTGCTTGCAGTACACCAGAAATAAAGATGCTATATTAAAAGATAAAGCAGAGTGCAGCAAAGTAGTGACTACAATGCCGATTGGTAAAAATAATGATGATATTTTAAAGTTTACTTCTTTTAGGTCTAAGTTACATGTACCATTTGTAATTTATGCAGATTTTGAGTGTATTTTAGAGAATGTACAGATAATTGATTCTGAAAATATTTAAGCCTATAGCATAAAATACATAAGCCTATAGCATTTAGTTATTACATAAGGTGCGGTTTCAATAATAGCTTAAACAAATTTGTAACTTATTCAGGAGAAGATTGTGCTAAGGTTTTCATAGATAAATTAATTAGTGATACTAAACCTCTATATGTAAATTATTTAAATAGAATAGTACCAATGAAGTCTCTTATTTTAGAAGAAATTGAAAAACATAAAACAAATTGAATTTGTCTTATTTGTAAGCAAATAATTGATCAACAGAAGGTTGCTGATCATTGTCATTTTACAGGTCAATTTCGTGGACCTGCACATTCGAGTTGTAACTTAAATTTTCAAACAAGTATATTTATATCAATTTTTTTCCATAATTTTTCTTGTTATGACTGTCATCTGTTTGTTAGAGAGCTCGAATCTTCAAAGGACACATTAAAATAATTCCTCTGAATAAGGAATTATATATATCACTTTCGAAAGATATTCATATTAGTGATAAAGAATTCTTTAAATTACGATTTTTAGACTCATACAGATCTATGAACTCATCTTTAGATGTATTAGCTAAAAATCTGAATGCTAATTATATTCACATCTTACACTCATTGTATACAAACATTGATGAATTCAATCTCTTGAAAAGAAAAGGAGTTTCCCCTATGAATAAGTAGATCGACTTAAAGATATCAATTTACGTTCACGTGAAAAATTTTTCTCCACATTAAATAATGTAGAGTGTTCGACTGATGCTTATTTTCATGCTGAAAAAGTTTTGAATACTTTCAAATGCAAAACTTTACTTGATTATATGCTGCTATATTTAAAAACAGATGTTATAGTTTTAGCAGATGTGTTAAGTTTGGCAGCGAATAATAACAGAAAACTACTCCCGTTCATTGCTTGATTAACAATGTCTTTATTAATTTAAAATTACTATTTATAGTTATTTCTTACAGCAATAAATCTTAACACTAAGCGAATATGAAGGTAAGAGAAAATACTCAATTACTTGTATGTAATTTGAAATACCAAACTCGTTGCACTTAAATTGTGTCGTTCATTGTTCGAATGAAGATATATCATTTCACAATTCAAATTCAAGTGTCAATGGCTTTATACAAGTATGACTCATCCATTGGGTATTTTCACTACACCTCCCTTTTTAAAGAGAAAGATCTTATAGAGATCATTGGCCAAGTGATGTCGATAAGAACTTTCTTTATACATATATTTTTTAAATATATGTTCACAAATATCTATTTAATATTTGCGTGATTTATTAAATAATGGATTTTACAAAGAATCTGCTTAAAATATTATCCTATAAGATATTAACATTAAATATTTTAGTAGTTATTAGTGTATAGAGTGCGCAGTGCAGTATTTAATTTAAAGAAGAAAAAAGTAAATATAAATTTATTAATTAATTATCATCTTTATTTGTTTACAATTTTAATATTTTCTTTATTAATTTTTTGCTTCTTCCCCTTTATCTTTATAAATACATTGTTTTTGTCATCAATTTCAATTACTTCAAATGGCCCTTTGTAAATTGGTTCTAGTTTGTGTGCTGTGTGATTTTTAATCAAAACTTCTTGACCTATTGTAATGACAGTATCGTTGCTATTTTGATCATGTATAAATTTTTGTCTTCGTTTTGTCTTGTCAATTAGGTGCTGTGCTCTTGTCAAAGCTGTTTGCAGACGAAATTTTACTTCTTTTGAGTAATTATCAAAATCATATATGGTATCTATTTTATCGGTCGTTATTACCGGACTATGATTTGGTACGTTTGCAATAATTAATTCAAATGGGCAGTATCCATGCACTGTTGAGGGCGTTGTGTTAAAAGCATATGTAAAATACTTGACCCATTCATCCCAATCGTTTCTGGATGCTTGAATGTATGAGCGTATGTATTCATTAAATGTGCGATGAGTTCTTTCAACTGTTCCAACTGTTTGATGGTGGTAAGGGGCTGATGTTGTTTTCTCAATTTTCAAAAGTATCATAAGTTCTGAAAGAACTTGATTGTTGTATTCAGTACCCATGTCACTGAGTATTTTGTTCATGGGACCATAAATTAGTATGAAATGTTCTATTAAAGCTTTAACTAACGTTTTGGCATTTTTATTAGGTATCGGTACTGCCACTAGATATTTTGTTAAGTCACATATTATAGTTACAATATATTGATTTCCATTTTCCGATATAGGAAGAGGTCCTACGGTATCTATAATGACAGTTTGAAATACTCTATGAGGTGTTGGGGTAATAATCATATCTGGTCTTGTGTTTTGTAGTTTTATTGGTTTGACATTGAATACAATGTTTTACGTATTTGTTCACATCCTTAGTGATATTTTTCCAATAATATAATTGGCGAAGCTTTTTAAGTAGCCTGGTTGTTCCAGGATGCCCACCGAAAAGGGGGTTGTCATGAAATTTCTTCAATAAGTACTGTTGTTCATTTTTGTCTGTTATTATGCATATTTTTGGAGTTAGCGCTATTTACAATTTGTCCAAGTGTTGATTGGCTTTTTCCTTAAATATTTCAATTGGTACGAGGGTAAATAAATTATCATTTAAATTCATCTGTATTTTGGATTGGAAAGAATCGACCTAGATCGATATTTCCATTAGCAATAGTATTTCGTAAATTAATTTTCGGTGCTAGCACTTGCCTACCGTTTAAAATAAAATGTGGGGATGCTCTTGTCTATATTTAACTTAAGTCTGACCCACTTTTTCACGCAATCGAAGCCAATAGTTTCGAAAGCTTTAGGCTTTTCTTGAATTATTTCAGTATCTTCTCTAATTTTCCTGTCAGTTGTTTTTTTAGATTGTGCACGTGTAGTTACCAATAAACAATTATCTATTGAAGTAATTGATTTAATATCATTGAAGTCAATTCGAGACAGCGCGTCCGCTCCTGAATTGTCTTTTCCTTTAATATGTTCTACAACAAAATCATATTCTTCTAGTTCCAGACGAATTCTCGTTAACCTGCTGGAGGGGTTTTTTAAAGAATATAAATATGTTAACGGCTTATGATCACTACGTACTATAAATTTTAGTCCATATACATAGGGTCGAAAATGATTAATTGCCCATTGAATAGCTATTAGTTCTTGTTCTATTGGGGCTTTGTTCGATTCTCCCTTTGTAAAGGCACGTGACGCATATGATATTGGTAATTGCATACCATCTCTTTCCTGTGATAGTATTGCACCGCAAGCAATTTTACTTGCATCTGTTGTTATGTAAAAAGGTTTGTTGAAATCTGGGTATTGAAGGATTTGCGGAGACAGTAGTGCTGTCTTAAGGTGCTGGAAGGCTTGTTCACAGTCAGCAGACCATATGAAAGGTTCTTTCTTTCTAGTTAGTTTACTTAAATGGACAGAATAGTATGCGAAACGTATTATAAAGCGCCTGTAATAATTACAGAAGGCTACAAATCGACGAACCTCATCGCCATTTGTAGGTCTGGGGTAGTTTTTGATTGAATCATATTTGCTACTGTCTGGCAAAATACCCTTGTCAGTACATTTATGACCCAAATATGTTACTTCATGTCTGAAAAATGTGCATTTATCTGGATGCAATTTTAAATTACAATCTCGACATCTTTGGAAAACGGTTTCTAAATTCGTGAACATGTGTTTTATTGAACATCCTGTAACAATAACATAATCCATATATATAAATGTGTTTGATTGCGCTAAACCAGTAAACGCTAGGTTCATCATTCTTTGGAATGAATTTGGCGCTACTTTCAAACCATATGGTAAACGGTTGAAACGAAATGAACCATTTTCTGTTGAGAAAGAAGTAATGTCTCTTGACTTTTCGTTAAGTGCGATTTGATGAAATCCAGAGGTTAAATCCAAACAACAGAAAAATTTTGCTCTTCCTAATTAGTCTAATATTACCTCAATTCTGGGCAACGGAAACTTGTCAGCTATTAGTTTTTTGTTTACCTGTCGATAATCTACCACTAAATGCCATCGTTTGTCAGGGTTATTGTGCAATGATTTCTTCGGTACGAGTATAGTAGGGCTATTATAATTGGACATTGAAGGTTCGACTATTCCATCTTCCTGTAGCTTTGCAATTTGCCTTGCAATTTCATCCTTTTGTGAGTGTGGGGTACGATAATTTTTAATATAAACTGGATTTTCATCAGAAACTCTTAATTTTTGTGTATAAAAGTTGTTTGTACTTATTTTATCACTTTCTAAAGCGAAAATATCAATATATTTCGAGCATAATTGAGTCAATTCAGATCTAACCATCTCAGGAAAATTTTTCGTTAACTTTTCCAATATTGTTTCCTTTCTAATTTTGTCAACATTGGACGTTTTAAGAATTTCATAATCAGACAGTTTTTCATAGGTTATTGAAACTTTATCTAAAAACATATTTTCAGAATTCGTGTTTACAATTCTCACGTATGGAAAATTTTTGGATACTATGCAGCCAGCCAAGTACACTCCATCTTGTAAAGTTTGACTTGGGACTACTAAATCAGAAACTTCGTTGCTAACTGTTATAGCTCTAAAAACTTCAGCCCGAGCTGGAAGTGTCATTGCACCATTGTCAAGACTTTCAAGTAGTGGTATATTTATGGGGTAATTTAAATTGTGTGGTCTTAACGAGAGAAAATTTGAGTTTGCCTCTTGTCCATATTGAATAGTAACATTATCACCCCTATTCTGCATTTCGATCACGATCGAATTTTCTCCGTTTTGGCAACTTTGGTATTCTGCGTTCCGTTCCATTCCGCATGCGGGAATTTTTCGATTGTATGTATTCTGCATTACGATCGTAGCTACGTTTTTCTAAGTTGTTTATTCTGTGGCGGAGAATTCTTCGATTGTGTTTTTAATTTGAAAAATTGTGTAATTTAAAAATAATGTAAGTATAAAATGCAATTAAGGGTTTGATTTATGATGTTTATAAATATTTTTTTTCAATTGCAGGTCGAAAACAACAACACCACAGCAGTATGAGGAATTGTGCAATTTATTAGCAACGAAGACAGACATTGCTAGTGGTTACCACAAAAGGACGAAAGAGGAAGTGCAGGCATTCTGGGACGAAGTGACCAGCACACTCAATGCAGTAGGGCCACCAACTAAAACTGCCACTGCATGGAAGAAGGTATGTATGACATTTTAAGAATGTGTTGCATATGTTAAATATATTTTTTATATATGTAGGTGTGGATTGACTGGAAGAGCTATATTAAGCGGAAGCTCTCCTCAAACAAAAAAGAAATGGTGAGCACCGGAGGAGGCCACTGCCGCTTACAGCGCATAAGCCCCCTTGAGGAGAAAGTCATCCAGCTGACGGGACTGGTAACTAGTACCAGAGGAATTGCCGGTGCGGAGGATTTCGGAGTGGCCAGTGCGTTGGCGGAAGATGCACGAGGATGTGTAATGGATATTTCTATCAACTCGGAAGGCTCTGCTGATGTAGCTTCTGGATCACAAAGGCGTCAGCAGCAAGGGGCTAAAGAAACCACATTGTCTTTCCTGAAAAGTGCATTTACCAATCAGCAAAACTTTAATGATGGTATAAAAACACACCAAGAGAGTGTGGTGACCTATATGCGACGTTTAAATCGCAATGTGGAGAGGCTGGCAGATACTGCAGAAAAAGAACTTGCAGAGAAGAAGCGGCACAACAAAATTAAGGAGGAGTTGCTGCAACAAAAAATACATATAAAGATGGAAATGTTGCGCTTGCAGCACCCAGGCCATAACTTTGATTAGTTGGTTTGTTATAGGTGGCATGACTTAACGCCAATGGACTAAATGCACATGGGCGTTATGGCCACCCCATACCCTGACTTAACGCCTTAAGTCATGCCACCGTTGTTTTATATTATAATTTTTTTGGTTTGGTTTTAAGAAAAGAACTGAAGTAAGCTTTATTTTGTTTTGTATTATTAAATAATATGTGAACTGAATTTTTATGTTTATAGTTTTAACGAAATAAGTGAATTACACTTTTTTCTGATTTTTATTATTAAATATACATATATAAGGAGAGACATGAACTGAATTATTTGTTTTTTGTATTAAAAAGAGGATCGTATATTATCCCGTATAGTACGAGCTATGGAAGTATAGTTGGAATCGTCCATTTCGAATTCTTCCTCTTCGTCGGAACTTTCAGTTTCTATTTCGTGCGGGTTATAATCTTCCACCCGGTAGTATAAACAAATGTTGTGGAGGGCACATACAACATTTATAATTTGGCTGGCTTTCCGTGGGGAGTAATGAAGCTCTCTAGCACTCAGTAGACATCGAAATCGGTTTTTCAAAACCCCAATCGTCCTTTCCACAATGTTGCGTGCTTTTGAGTGCTGCGTGTTGTACTTGCTTTCTGGGCTGCCTGCAGTTGGATACCGATATGGCGTCATTAGCCAGGGTTCCAGAGCGTAGCCCGCATCACCTGTTAAAAATATGGTTACATTTTGATTGTTATACACAGTTTTACGCATATAAATACCTAATAGCCAAGTGTTTCTCTCTCCGTCCAGATATTTTTGTTCTAAGTGAGCCCTTGCCTTACTTAAGTTCCAAATATGGGAGTCGTGGTTGCAGCCAGGATATTTTGCATCAATGCACCTTATACGCATTTTGTTATCGCACACCTAAAAACATAAATTCAATTTACGAGCACGGTAATCATTAAAACAAAATACTCACCACCATAGCATTAATGCTAAAAAAACCTTTCCTATTGTAGTAAATGTACGCCTCTTCGGATGGTTTTATAATTTTTATATGTGTGCCATCAACACACATAGTGACGCCTGGGAAGCCCGTCTTCTCATAAAATGCTCGCTTCGCTTGTATCTTTTCCTCCTCAGTCTGGTCTAACATTATCCACTGAGTGCAAAGTTTCCGCTGCATAATGTCGAGGAAATGGGTTAGTGACTTGGACACTGTCGATTGAGCCATGCCAACATTAAAGTCTGCTCCAACTCCGTGCTGGTAGCTTCCTTCAGCAAAAAACCTCAAAGCTGCCACTACTTTGTTCAGCGGTGATAGAGAGGTTAACGTAGTCGCCCGTGCTTCGTGCTCAAAAGTGTCTAGCACATACTTAAACGCGTCTTTGTTTAAGCGAAAGTTTTTTTTGAATCTATAAATGTAAATGTAAATTTAATTAAAATTAAAATGAATAAATTAAAACAATTGTCCTACCTTTGATCTGTCATCTCGAACGGATTAGAACTATCCCTCAATTTTCTCATTACCATCCTTGTCTCTGCATTCTGGAGCACGTTGTTCTCCTCTTCTAACAAAACCGCCGCTGCAATCAATTCCATTTCTATTGCAATACAAAAAAAAATAGTTTTGTGCTGCAATGATGTTAAACAAATGAAAATATCGCCTCCGGCACGAAGTATTCTTCATACTAGAATACTTTGCCCACAAAATCCACTGCCTTAGGTTCTGGTTTTTTATCTTTTATACGTACCTGCTGTGTTTTGTATTAAAGTTCACCTGCTGTGTTTTATATTATAGTATATTAAAGTTCACAATGTTTAAATTGTTTTCACTATTAAATCACTGTTTAATTTTCTTCACTTTTTATTTTGGTTTTGTACAAATTTAACTTTTTGTTACAATGTTTACAAAATTGCTTGTTTTCTGTTTCGATCTCGCACGTTCCAGAGGCTAACAGCTTATTGTGAAAACACACTTGTCTTCTTCTTATTCTTTCGATTAGGTTTTTTGGTGGAATACCAATTTTCGATCGATGCGTAACGTAATGCGGGAGCGTAATCGAAATGCAGAATAGGGGTGTATATGTTTTTAAAAAGTCTATGCCCAATATACCTTGGAAGGGTATTGGAAACGTATCTGAAATAACATGAAATCTGTGAGGAATAAGAAAGTTTTTCACTTTTAATTCAATTTCAATTGCCCCTAAAGACTTAATCATTCCTTGTCCGATTCCAGATATTTGGATAATCTTTTGTGTGTTGAACTTTAATGGGCCTAGTGCACCAATTTTAATAAGCGAGACATCCGCTCCGGTATCCACCAGCAATGTACCGAAATTATCATGGCCCGATATTTGGATTTCAATAAAACTACTTAAACTAAGATTTGAGTGAAATATTGATTTAATATCCCTATCGTGCCTATCTAGTTTCGGTGATGACCCCCCGTATTTTGGGGGTAGCCTTCCCGTATATAGGCTCCACCTAGTTTCTTCATAATTTCCTGTATTTCCTCTGCATATGTAGTAGCAGATTTTGAATTTTGTTTTATGTTCATTAGTTTCGAACACAGTAACTCAGACGATTCTCCTTTTACCGACGATTGCAATTTTGTCTTAATATATTGGATGCTATTTTCATTTGTAATCAGGTGCCTCGCGTGTCCCTTCAATTTTGTTTTTATCACTTCTATTGCAATCCCCTCATGTGATTCCTTAATTCTGTCGATTAGTGTCAATGCATCGAGAAAACTTTGCAATTCATTTACATTACCATCAAATACGGGGACAATTTTTGTTGTTTTATCTATGACATCGTCTTCTGTTCGTGTCATGATGATTGTTCTTGGTCCGTTTCTGTTTGTACATGTAAATCTTCCTTATCGCTTCCGTCCAACTCAAAAATTTTCTCATCTACCTCACAAGCTAAAGTTAGTGGTACTTTAATTTCAATATTATGTCTATAAAAAACTTTAAGTAACTATCCCTTAATGTGTGGAATATTTCGTTTGCTTCTTCTCTGTGAGGTTTAGAATACCTGTCATATTGTCCGTGTAGTGTTGCCCTAATAGCATTAAAGTTTTCTATTAAAATATTAATATGTTTATCTAATCTTTCGGGTTTTATTGATCTATTTTGAGTTACACATTTATAGGATTGATTAAATTGGGTTTTAAATGTTTCCAAACTAGATATTATTGTTTCCCATTGCATAATTTAAAAAAAATAAACACAATAAACTTACGGTCTAATCTTACATCTATATATATACTTGTTTATATTTCATCCATTGTCCATCCACTAGTTCGCAATAGATTATTTTTATCTCTGGGTTTGTTGTATGCTGCTGCCTTCACGTTGATATTTGTGTTGATCCCACATCTGGCTATGTTGTATGTTGCGGTTTATTCAATTATGCTGAGGTTTATTTATTTATGCCATGTTAAAGTTTTTTTTTTTTAATTTGTTGTCGCTGAGGTGTGTGGTTACCTCGTTTAAGAGTTTTGCATATTAACTTTATTATGTAAATAATGGCTATTAAAACTGCTGCTATTATTGAAACGATTTCTATATAACTCATTTTATTGTCTTGTTTTGAACTTTGATCGTTAACCACTTGTACATTGTGGCGTAGCATTTCTACCACTTCTTTTGTATCACTTCCTTCGTTAATTTTACCAACTTCATAACCGGCAATTAATATGGGAATTGACGCAAAAATTATTTTCCACAACCCCATTTTATTAATGTTTGTATTATCCTTTTACTTTTTGAAAAATTGTCTGTCACTTTTTTTTACACTTTTCACTTTCTATTTTTATTTGGACTTTATTCAAATACTCTTAGTCCTGCCAGGGTCGCCATGTTAAGTTTGGCAGCGAATAATAACACAAAACTACTCCCGTTCATTGCTTGATTAACAATGTCTTTATTAATTTAAAATTACTATTTATAGTTATTTCTTACAGCAATAAATCTTAACACTAAGCGAATATGAAGGTAAGAGAAAATACTCAATTACTTGTATGTAATTTGAAATACCAAACTCGTTGCACTTAAATTGTGTCGTTCATTGTTCGAATGAAGATATATCATTTCACAATTCAAATTCAAGTGTCAATGGCTTTATACAAGTATGACTCATCCATTGGGTATTTTCACTACAGATGTTTTTGAAAACTTTAGAAAAATATGTAAAAATATTTATGAATTAGATCCTGTTCATTATCTAACTACACCTATTTTATCCTGGGATGCAATGTTGAAGACAACAGGTATTGAATTAGAATTATTTAAAGATATTAATATGTATAATTTCATTAAAAGTGGGGTTAGAGGTGGTATTGTTCAATGTTCTAAACGACATTCAGAGGCTAATAATAAATATATTCCTGAAATGATCAAAGTAAAGCTTCAGAGTACTTGATGTACTTAGATCCAAATAACTTATATGGTTGGGCAATGTCTGAATATTTACCTTATGGTGGGTTTGAATAGGTTGAGGATATATCAAATTTTGATATTCTTACAGTAACTATAAAATCAGACTCTGGTTATATTTTAGAAGTTCATTTAGATTATCCTGAAAATATCCATGATATACACAATGACTTGCCCTTCTGTGCTGAGAATAAAAAAGCACATAGTAAATCCAAAACTAAAAAATTAATTAAAGATTTAAATAATAAACGAAATTATATTATACATTACCGCAATCTACAGCAGTGTATTGTTAATGGTTTAAAGCTTGTGAAAATTCATAGAATTTTGAAATTTAAGTAATCTAACTGGTTGAAGAATTATATTGATCTGAATACTTTTCATAGAACACTTGCGAAAAATGAATTTGAAAAAAATGTATTTAAATTATTAAATAATGCAGTTTATGGAAAAACAATGGAAAATGTCGAGAAATTGAAGAATGTAAAGATTGTTACTGAATGGGAAAACAAGGGAAGACATTTAGGCGCACGTGCTCTAATTGCAAGACCAAATTTTCATAGTTTAAAACATTTTACAGATAGCATGATAGCAATAGAACTTTCTCGTGAGCAAGTTTCATATAATAAACCAATATCCTTGGGATTTACTGTTTTAGAATTATCAAAATTAAAAATGTATAGTTTTCACTATGATTATATGACACCTAAATTTAATGAAAAATTACAGTTGAACTATATGGATACAGATTCATTTATATATTCTATAAAAACAGATGATTTTCGTAATGATATAGATCTAAAGTTTGATACATCAGAATATCCTAGTGATAATAGATTCAATTTACCTTTAAAAAATAAAAACAACTTTAGGAATGATGAAAGATGAAAATAATGGTCGAATAATGAAAGAATTAATTGGGCTACGCTCAAAAATGTATTGTATTAATATTTTAGACAGTAATGAAATAAAAAAATAAAAAGATGTGAAGAGATGTGTTTTATCGAAACTGAATATAAATGATTATAAAGATTGTTTACTACAGAATAAAGTATTTTATGACAAAATGTATGTTTTTAGATCAAAAGTTCATGAAATTTATACGCAACAATGGACAAAAATAATATTAAGTAATGATGATGATAAACGATATATAAAAGAAGATAGAGTAAATACTTATGCTTGGGGGCATTATAAAATTAATTGTAGTAAATAAATTAAGTTTTATTCTTTTTATTAAAATACTGTATGTTATTATTATTACATAATATTTTATTATTTTCAAAACAAAACTATTATACATTCTTTTTTATTTCTACATCAATAAATTTTTTTAAAATCAAGGCGTTTTTTAACGCACAACATCTATAGTGTGAATTGCATTGAGTAAGTATCGGATATTTTTTATTTAGAATTTTTGAATTATCACATCCACATTCTTCCAAGTTGCAAACATTTGTGTTAAGTATATCTTCAATCCACATTTTTTTTCTAACCCTTTAACATAAACAGTTATAGACAGTAGATTTTCCTTTAAAAATTTTTGTACACTATTAAATGAGGTGAATCCGCCATTCCACGTAAAACCATGATGATTTTTTGTTAGCCAATTTGCTTCTTTTTGATATTTCGTGGACAATCTTCTAAATTCAAAAGGAGGTTTAATGATAAAACTTTGAAATTCTGTGTAGTTATAAGTAATAGCCAATTCTTTTGCTATAAATCTATTTCCATCTCCTTTAAAACCTTGCACATCTAATGTTATAAAACTATCTGAAGGCATTTAAATGTTTGTAGAAATTAGTTCAATGGTATATAATTTACTGAAATGCATATAGATAATAGGAACTCTTTAAATAATTTTTTTGATTTTATTATTTAAGGGTATATATTCTATAACTCTATCATGAATGAGTATGCAATATGCTGATGTATTTGCTGGAATATTCTTTAATGTCTTAAATTCGATTTGGATATCAATTGGTCCTGTTTAACAGTTTCGTTTTGATGCGTTACATCAACCACTATTATTGGGGCTACAGTCTTAAATTCATCACAAAATAGTAGAGGTTGACGATCACGTGTGTAATAACTTTGTTGAAACTTTGAATACATTTCATATAAAATGGCATAACGATCATTATCAAATTTCAAATTAAGATATGGATATGTAATTGAGTTTAGATGTACTTTCACATCCGTTAGATCACAATGTTGAAATTTGTTTGCATTTTGGAATCTGATCAATATGATGCGAGGTCTTTCACTCTGTGTTGAAAGTTTAACATTCCACAAGTGATTTGTTCCTTGGGAGAGCATGGGAATAAAGTGGCAATTCCAACTGCGAAATGCTAATGTTAATAGTTTACCGCTGCTCACTGACTTAAAGATTCCTAATTTGGCAAAATCAGATAATTGTATATGTGGGATTTTCCATGTGATATTTGTTATATTTAGAATTATCTTTTCCTTTGAATCACTTGAGGTCACAACATTTTTATCATTCTTGGAACGTAATAATATTAATTCATGTTTAGAGTTTACCACCACTTTATTAAAGTCCTCAGCAAATCCTAATAACATTTTCAGTGGTACACAAAAATTAAAGTAAGCATTAGATATTTTAATAGTATTTCCTAATGTCCAACCAGCATTTTTTAACATATTACTCTCGCTTTTATTCAAAGACACATAATTTTTAATTGTTGTAGTTATTCCCAAGTGACGTGTACGATCGATTTCTAATCCATTAAGCTCATATCGAATTTCATCAAACAAATATGCCATACAATTATTTTTTAATCTAATATTATGTGAAATTGCACCATCAATTATGATAACATAACCTTCTATATATATTAAACTTTCGCTGGGTAAAACATAGAGATCTTGATTTTGAATTGAGATTCTTATTTCATCATTGTTTTTATATGATTGTAAATATGGTGAATAGCAATGGTACCTCCTTTTTTATAATGCCGTCATCATATATTGGTTTTTGTAGAACATCAATTATATCATTCATGATTTAGTTTTTAATTTAAATCCTGTTGACTTTAAAAATTCTCGATTAGCAATTGTTAGTCGTTTACGTTTAATAACTTTATTAGTAGCCTTTCTTCCTATTCGCTCAACTGTTGATGGGAAAGTGATAAAGGGTACACTTCGCCCTATGTTTTTAGTATAAAAAATCATTAGTCCTGTCGTTTCAAATGTAATCATATAGTTATTGTTTCTCCTCAGAAATTAATTAAATTATTATATCAACAATTCTCACTGTGATAGAACTTATCTGCTTGGTGTTAACTGGTAAATAGATTATATTTTTCGGATTCTCATCTATTTTATAACCAGGGCTAGCGTTTTTAGAAAACTCGTGAATAGTGTGGGCAGACAAATCATTAATATATGAACCAACTGAAATATTACATTCTATACGAATTACATTAATGTTTGTTACATTTAATGGGAGATCTGATGTATGTTCTTTCTCTGCTTCCAACGTTCTTCGACTGAAGCCTAATAATGAACCAATTGTTCGATCTTCATTAAAGTAAATCACTTCATTTTGCTTCATTTGCTTGTATATTAAGTTCTCCCTCCAGGTTTAAATTTTCATATTCATCATGTAGATAGTTGGCAATATCATCAAGCTCATAAGAACCAATAGGAATTTCAATGATGTTTTCACCTATGTGAAATAGATTGTTCCCAATATCAATATTTGGAATTGAGTGATATGTATGAAAATCAGTTAGACCACAAACATAATTTGAATCTAAATTTATTGGCGGAAAATAATCTGCAGACAGAACGGATGTTTTTCCAGTTAAAGTCAATGTAATCGACATCTTGAGTGATAACGTTTAAATGAAATAAAAATTATATTGTTTATATTATATATTTATTATTATTACAATTTTTTAATCTAATATATAAAATTCTCGTGTCGCGGTGTTAGTAGTTAAACTCCTCCGAAACGGCTTGACCGATTCTCATGAAATTTTGTGTGCATATTCTGTAGGTCTGAGAATCGGACAACATCTATTTTTCATCCCCCTAAATGTTAAGTTCTTAATCACTATGCAGCTTTCGGCCACTTAGCATTTATAACATTTTTTGAAAATATAAAATTTTTCTGACAACAAATATTAGAATTTCATTTTTTTTTACCATATTCGAAATAATTTAAAAATCAGTTATAATTCAATCCGATATTGATACGTTACAGTCAGCAATGCCAAAAAGACTCAAAGCCAAAGGCCAATTTGAGTCGTCAAACAATCAATTCTAGAATCGCGCGAGATATACGAGCACGAATGTCTGGCGAACAAATCCAAGAAAACAAACAATGCAGATGTGCATGCAAGCATGGCGCAGTTACGTGAATCACAATCGCAAGAGGCGCGAGATGAACGAAATCAACAAAGTCAATTAGAATGAAGAGAAAGGCGTAGATTCATAGTAGACAGACGTAAAAGAATTGACCAACAACGCCAACAAGTTCTTCGAGCATTTACATCAGAATTATTTCTTCGACTAGCATTCCAATATGAGCCTGATGT